>JARFTM010000014.1:0-330413 GCA_030278935.1 Trichoderma polysporum
GGGCGTGCAGAACGTTCATGTTTGGTCAGATTAGGCGCCCGGGTTATTGTCAGTAAGGTGATCGAAACCGGGAGCTAAGAAAATCCCAAAACCGTCATCTCGGGCTCGATTGCTGATGTGTGACGGCTACAGAGATCAATATTTCGATTCTGGACTGCGGAAGTTGAGCCGCGGTCAGCAAGAACGGCACTTGGTCGCTTGCCAGGAAAATCAGCATGACAAAAAAAAAAGGAGGCCAACCCAAATCGGGGGCTATCTTTCATGGGAGAATGAGGCTCATTCGTCCCCTAAAAAAACCATGGATCTGCTAGGGCATTGGCATGGGAGAAGAAAACGGCAAGGGGGGTGTATCAAAGAAAATCCATGCTGCGGGATAGCGGGTCAAGTGCTCGCTGCAGCAGCAGGGGGAGTTGCCGGGGGTGGGAGCGTGCAGAGCGCAGCTTCAGACGCAAGAACCAAACAAGGAGCGCCTTGTCCCGATACCAGTTGTCGAGAGCCGGTGGGAGTTGATGTAGCGAGTAGCCGATGGGCAAGGATTGCCATCAGATATGCTGACAAACTACGGAAGTAGACACCAGGGAATCATCGCTTTACAAATGCCCATGGTGTGTGATTCTTGTCCATGTAGATTGTTTGCAACTTGGGTTGGTAATAATAGTCAGCACCCTAGATGGTGCGGCGCGGGGGCCAACTGGTGCCTAGTGAACCGAGTATGGGGAGTAGCTATTTCTAACTGGCATCATGTTGGAAAGGTCGGGTCGTTGATATCTCGGAAGCAGAGCCATTGTATCCGCAAGAGTGTTTGCCTGTTTTTGGCTCATGTGGCGATTGACGTGTCCATCGACGAAGGTTTGGGAGCAAAGGTGGCATGGAATCCTTCGCACAGCTGGAATCCACGAGTCATCGCCCGCACTCCGCAAGCTTCGGAGCCCGCGATGAAGCTCACGAACGATTTCGACGATCCCGCAGTTCTGTTTCGTCGCCGTTTTGTTTTGGCGTGGCCGGCCACTCCGGGGCGGATACCGGATGCGGATATGGACGGGCGACCGGGGGTCGACAAGCGGAGCTGTCCAGCAAGCCACAGTAAGAGGCGCAGCGAATATGGGGCGTCAACGGCCGGATTGCTAGTCACCGCTGATGCTCGCTAATGCTACAGTCCGACCTAGCCAGCAGTGTCAAAGGGAACGACTGATTATCAAGTAGAGGCGTGTGCAGCAATATTGGGAATTAGCAATGCACAGAACATCGTAGAAGGGCGGTTAGTCGCGCCAGGGTTGAGCAGCTTGCCTTTGATAGTGTGGTAGGGGAAACAAAGAATGAGCGTGGAGATGACGACGCCGCACCAGTTGATACAAGTCACGCGCGGACCACTTCGGGAACCGGGCTAGTCGTTGATAGATACATATCGCAAGTGAGGAATGACGGGCCCCCATGAGGTCATCTGGGCTACCGCTGGCAAGGTGAAGCAGGGAAATAAAGGCAGATGGCCGTATCGTGCTCGTCACGGTGACCATCGAGCATGGCTCAGAACAGGTGATGCTCACTCTGGGATCAAGAGGGCGGTGAGTGCTCGTACCCAGGTGAAGCTCCCGGTTCGCAGCACCTGCAGTGACATATCGAGCATCAAGCATGGTGAGAGAGAGCCAGGCCCGGAAACCGATCGATTCCGCCAGCTCATCTTCTGCTCTGTGCTCCTCTGCCTGGGCGGCCCCCGCGGCTCCCCTTGCTCCTTGCTGGTCGCCGGCATGCTGGTGTAGCATTTAGAACTGGCCCCTGTTATTGTTTGCGCTGACGGTGATTTTTGGCCGGACTATTTGCTTCACGAGAGAGATTCTCGGGGGGTTCCTCGGCTGTTCAGACCATCTCACCCATCAGCTCCCTCTCTTCCCCACCAATGAACAGCTTGAAGCGCGTCTGTCGCTTAACCGTCTGGCAATCCTCCCTAGCATGTTTCATACACACCCGAGCCCTAGCATCGTCTGTCCTGATCGACCATTGGAAAGCTGTGGCGGGCTGACAGCTAGTATCGGCCCCCAGTCTATCCGGGCTGGTTCCACTCTATCGACCCTAACTCCCTCCCGAGACATGTTTTAAAATTCCATGTAATTTAGTGCAAAACTGAAAACCCATCCAGAGGACTTGGGACTGGGTCACGACAACCAAGGGCAGCTTATAATATGCCCGTGTCAATTATTATCCGTTGAAAAAAAAATCTTGCTTTCTTTTGTTGACAAACAGTCTCCAAAAATAAGTACTGTTGAATCTGTTAGTCCCAAACCCTATTTCTTCGTAGGTGTAATTAATTATGCCGTGGACTGAAAACTATTTTTACTCTATATTGCCTGCTAGTATAATATTAGGCTGTGCCGATTTCCAGGGCGCTACGCCAAGCAGGCAGTGTCGGAGGCAGCATCTGATGGAAATCCGCGTAAGGAAAGGCGTGTTTCGCGTAGAAAGGAGGCCCCCAGAAAACTGGGACGGGTAAGGAAAGATTAAGGTAGGAACCAAAATGGAAGATGAGACGGAAGGGAGGGTAGTGATACCAAGGCCTTGGGTTCAACCTAACAGACGATCTAGTGTGGTTCCTATATTTGGCATCAAACTTACGGGGGTCCCTGTCAATCTCCTAGAGCCAAAGTCGTCATCCGTGCGACCGTTGCACGATCGCCCGTCAGCGGTGATACCACAGATCTCGAATTGCTGTTCAGGGTACAGAGTAGTATGTACCATGTACATCGTTTTGTTTTGTGGTTGGCGATGCTTCTAGGTAGAAACGTAGCGCTCTGCTTTGTAGGGACAGCTAAACTCATCGTATTTGCAGGTGACCGAACGCCGTATTGCTCATACGCCTCACGTGCAATGTATGAGTCTTCCGCTGCTATACCATCGCCTCCCGCGGCCCCCAAGATGCATGTCTTAGACAAGGCAGTATAACCCGCATGTGTGTGCGCTACTCTCAGCCAGAGCATCGCGGTGGTGGTGGTGTCTGTAAGCTACTCCATGCGGCCGTGGGGTGGTGGAGGTAGTGGTGTAAACAGAGGTTGTATTTCAGGCACCTGGACAGGTACCTGAGTAGTACGAGGGTCCCCTGGATTATTGGTGGTGTAGAATCGTCGGCGCGTAGAAAAGAGGCTTTTTAATGCCAATCTATGTACAGGCACGTTCAACCAATTGCATCGTGCCGCAGCACAATGTATAGATAATTGAGCTCCAGCGATGGAGTTTCTCGTACGTACGAGCCCGGCTGGTGGGCTGCCGAGCGCGGGAAACACGTGAGATTGTGGGTGCCGGCTGCCTCCGCATTTTTTACGGCGCGCACGCCTTGTCCTCAAGCCGTCTCCTCGGGACGGCCATGCTGGTTCGTGTCTCTGGGGAGGGACCAAAGGGAAAGCAACCCGAGACAAGAAGGTAAAGGGCGGCCGGTTTGTGAGGCCGCCTCGTGGCTTATGGAGACAAGACGGGACGGATGCACAGATGCATTTGGTCCCAAGTTCAAGCGTTGGTGGTTGCCGGCTAATGTGTGCTCGACTCCATGTGCAAGCAACTGCAATGCATGGTTAAAATGTGCTCCGTATGAGTACTTCGTACTTGGCATGCAGTCGAGACAAGCGGCCGCCAGTAGCACTAGTCGCAGCGGTTCTTCGAGACATGCAGCGTCGAGTCCCACATTGCGCGCATTTCCAGCCTGCAGGTTACCCTATTGGAAATTACACCTGGTGGTTTTTTTCTTCTTCTTTTTTTTTTTTGGTCTCTCGCAGCATCCTGCATAATATTGCCTAAATGGGCCGTAAGGCTGTAGCTGTTCCTGTGTTTCGTCCCAATTAGGATTCTTGCAGCACCCATCACGATTGAAGAAGGTAGATGGAAGCTTCTCAAGCCGCGACACAGCATCCAATGTGAAACACGACACCGTCGATAGGCTGTCACCACTCGGTAGAATTATGTCCAGCCAGAAAGTGGATCGGGATTGATGGGACACACACGGAGTGATCCTCTTTGGAAATATAAGCGCACAAAAATAGCGCCAGCCCGATATACGGCGTCCGAAGCTCGAGCACCAACGAAATATACGACAGCGTAGCATATTTGCTTCTTATGAGGGCTCAACTCGTCCATCCTCTGGTATCCCGTTTCCAGGTGGTGAAGAGGCTTGTGCAACTTGAAGGGCACTGCTATCGGTCACTGCGAGGCAATGGATGACGATGCTGACGGGACAGTGTGATATGGGTGCATCATAACCTCATCATCCCGTGACGGCGGCTAGCGAGGCATTACAGCATTACAGCATTACTCCCTTGCCATGGTCTGCATGGAGACGGGTGAGATGTGGGAAGAGGAGCGCTGTTGAGCCCACGATGGCCCCTTGTGGCTCAGCACTTGGAATAGAATGCTAGTAGGCCGTTTTTGTGGCTCTGGACTGCTTGTGATCCACACTGCGTCAGGCTCTTCTGGTTGGCCGTATCGTACCAGCATAGTAAAGTAGTACCCTGCACCGTCGCACTCGCCTTTTTCGCTCGCATATATTCGTAATGCGCATAATAGTGCGCCCAGTAGTTAAGCTGATTGAAGGGTACTCCGTTCTACACCTAGCAGTATTAACAATTGGATCCTTCTTGTCGACCAGCTTCAGTGAGCGCTGACCACGGGGTGTCCACTCGGTCGCGTTCATATTGTCTTCACCACCAGGTGGACAGTAGATCGTCGTACAGTAGGTATATGAGCTCTCCAGTAAAATATCGCGGTAGCAGTATGACGTGCTGCTTTGAGCACTACCCGCGCCCTAGCGTCCTGGTACTTCCGATTCTGCCGTCATCTGACACTCCCATCTGGACAAAAACCTGCGAAGCGCGGCGGCTTAGGACTGTAGTTACTGGAGATGAGATATCCGACCCCATATGGCATCTGGAACCAGCATCAAGCTTTCTCACGGCGAACTTCGGCGCGCGGGCTTATTAGGACCAATGACTCTTTTCCCCTTCCTCGCTTGCCGCCTGATTCCCAAGGTCAACCGAGCCTTGCACGGAAAGGTCCACCTCCGTCTGCTGATGCTGACGGCGCCGACTACTGCGGACGCATAGCGGGGCCGCGATTCCATCCCAGGGCCGGATTGACGGGAAAGGCGCATGAAGCAGTTTGGATGCTGAGAGATGCCGCCGTTTGGGGAAGAAAAAGATCATGGCTCACAGCATTGTGTGCTTATTAGGGCTCGCGAAATGATGATGCTGTGTGAAGCAGTAAGCGGATGTAAGAAATGCGCAGCGAGAAGAGGTATTACTCGGGTACTACCTCTTGGTACTGTACTGTATGTAGTCTGCTTAGATCCCAAGTTAATAGTGCAGCGTGCCTTCCGGGGATGGCGACTGCAAGTACGCCAGAAGACGCACCTTCCACATCATGCCAAGATATGTCGGTTATTAGGTATTAGGTAAGTTCGGCGCATTATACCTACTAGGTAAGGAAGGCAGGAACCTATTATTGGGTCAAAAGTATTGGTTCCATCTGGTTCTACTCCCATCTCGCGCCTACTCGATTGGATCCATCTGCAGCATAATTGCTTGGCCTGGGTATTTGTAGAATATTGCCGGATATTACAATCTGAAGTGCTCTATAGGTAGGTATGGACCCTGTAGAGTTATTACCTGCAGGTGAACGGAATAGGTCCTCGGCACCTGGTGGGCATCGGCCATCGCCAGTCCTCGGGACCGGAATAGCCTAATCGCAGTCAACAAACTGGTCCCCGTCTAATGACGCATGTTTCATCCCATAGGAGGCAGGTCTTAGGATCTCGGCTCGTCAAAGGCCGTAAAGACTCTTGCATGTGCCTGGCGCTGCCGCAGCCAAGCTGCAAATTATGCGTATTCTATCCGCTGCGTGGTTGCTTGCTTCCATCAATTCAATTCCAAACTCGCGGGTCGGTGCTAAGACGGCTAGTGCTTCCAACGACAGCGAATAAGCCCGCCTGGACAGCCCGTTCGGTGGGTGGGATCGTGACATCAGAGGCCTAAAATGCGTCCAGGCAGCCTTACCACAGCACTTCCAAACCTCAGGTCCCCCAATCGAAAAGAACCCGACCCCACCAAGTCGGCTCTCGTGCCCTCTCTCCGCCGTCTATCGAAAGACGGATTGTTCGCACATACTGCTTTTGGACAGTACTCGCACTACCTGTTACATTCACAAAGCCAAAGCCAATATTCATGATTATCATACCCACACCAAGCACCTCGCCGCAATGCGTATTGGGGATTTGGAATACTACTAGCTACAGTATTTTCCTTATCTCTTTTGTTTCTTTTCGCCTCATCGCACAGTCCAGGGTTCGACTATTTTGCCCCGATGCAGCAAGAGCCGTTTCCTCGCCGCAAAGCCTAACACGATGTCTGGCAATCATGATGATGATGATGATGATGATGATGATGATGATGATGATGATGATGATGCTGCTGCTGATGATGCGCGCCCTGGATGTGGCCCCTTGCAGTTGTCTGTACTGCACTGCACTGCACTGCAGGCACTACATAGTGTGTGGGTTGTGAAGCCGTCGATTACAGGTACGGAAGTGGTCCCAGTAGTAATCGACACCTCCAGATGTTGAGAACGAGCTGACATGCCGCACTCCTCCCCCCTCCCCCCAGTTCAGCCTTGCTGCAGGTCAACTTCCAGGCCCCCAAAGCCAAAGGGCTCTTTTGTTTTCCCACGCCCCCGGTCAAAGGCCAATAGCCCGTGTGCTGGGTGAGGGTGACTCTTCCAGGCCCCGAGAAGCCCTGCTCGTTGTCCTACCGACTAGTGCATCTTTGCCTGCCTTGGTACTGGCACGCACCCATTTTTGTATCTGGTTACCCTTTGCTGCTGCGCCTTGAGCGTCTCTAGATCCCTTTTCGAGACATGCTCGCCGGGGGGAACGGCTCCGAGAACCGCCACACCTCTATTTTCTCTATTCCGCAGGGCCCTGCAACCATCGCGCTGCTACGGAGTACTTGTCCTGCTTTGTACTGCTTGTACTGAGGTCGGGTACTTCCAGTGCTTGTCTAGCCGCCCATTGTGCGCTGGAGGAGGCGTCACCTGTCAAAGCAAGACGATGGCGACGGTCAGACTCGTCGCTTGGCCCTCTTTCGGTCGGTTCGTTTTTCGGGGCGCCATGGTTCGTCCACTACTGGCTGATCCGCCACTGGCATCATTTTGGTGCCTTGCGCCTTGCAGCTAGCTGCACTCTGTGCTGCACCGCGCTGCATTCTACCGTACTGTACATGGACTACTGAAGCAATCACCGAATCCATTCCGCTCCGCTGCATTCCCACGCCGTATATGAGTGCCTACCAGCCCAGCCAGTACCGTACTTGTATCTATTTCCGCCAGAGCGCAGTACCGGCATACGGGTACGGGTACGGGTACTAGGTATGTACTACCTGGCAGGAGAGGTATCAAAGGACCGCCAAGTGGCTAGCGGCACGACTCAGTCTACTTGCGAGAACCCTGCTTTTCTGGTGCTGACTTGGGGGTCCTGTATGCCCACTTGCTTACCTTCCCTTACCCAAGCACAGAACTGGCGGTACTACTACTGTAGTATTGGTAAGGTACTATAGTACAGTACTACCAGTACTTGTACTGCTTCTTCATCTGGTTTTTTTTTTCCGCCTTGCCTCGCGCTCCACCAGCCTAGCCAGCCCTCCCGCAACCCATACTTGGACATGCTAGTGGTCTATCCACGCGGACCAGAGACGAGGGTTTGGTACCGGCCCATGGACCCTGGCTCCCCAGAACCATCCGATGGATTACCTCTACTGCCAGTACTAGCCCTACTTGTGCCTCTAGTAAGTACTACATGCTTGCACTATACGGAGTACCTAAGCAATGGCTGGCGGCGGGGCGTGTGGTTATCATTGTCCGCTGCCCGTGCGTCCCAACCTTGCCGGGCCTTGCAGCGCCTGTTGCACGCCTCCCGTCGTGGCCCTGCTCCCATTCCATGTTCCCTTTTGAGGACGGACAGCCCTTGTCCTGCACGCCTCAGTCCTGCACTCAGGCACTCCTCCATCCTGTACACCGATCACTCGAACCTTGACACCTTGACACCTTGTTCCGGCTCCCGCCTGTCGTTGTTGTCGACTCTAGGCTACGATGCTAGAGCTATAAGGCTACGATGCCTCGCCTTCCTGACCCTGCCTACACATCCTCAGTCACACTCACATCTCATCATAAGCCACCCGGCAGTTTCCTTTAGAGATCGGTTTCCTTGCCTAGTTCCTATTCCTCTTGTCTTGTCTTGTCGGTCCCTTTCATCTGTCCTGCTCCTTTTCCTAGCATTGCTCGTCTTATAAAGAGCTATACCGCCAACTTCGAAACCAACAACATTCTTCTCGAGGCATCTACATCAGCTCCCACCCACACACAGTAGCCCACTTTCTTCCACGACCAACAACACAACAAAAGCAAACAATATCCACTCAATCTTCATCTGTTTGCTCCAACAAGTCTTGTTGGCCCGCGATACAGACCCGGATATCTTTACCGGCATCTTTTTTGTCTTTCTGCCCCCTCCGTCACACGCAACCATCCCCAATTCATCGACCAACAATATATACCTTCGCTCCCATAACAATATAAGCCACCATGTGTTATCAGCTTGTTGAGCTTTACTCGGCTTGCCGCTGCCTCTACTACCAGCACGCCATTGACCGCTGTGCGGCATACGGAAGGCCGGGCCACAACATCGAACAGCGCACAATCTACGTTGGCTATGCATGCAGCGCACATACCGGCCACAGTGCTCATCACGCACATGAATCTACATACTCGGACTCTGGCTATGGCAGTGGTGGTCGCTCCAGCCGCAAGAGCTACCGATGATGGGTGTTGTCTTCGGTAGCGGGCCTTCAGACATGGCGCTTCCCGCGGCTTCTTCGCTTCGAGCTTGACGACTGGATCTCGTTCCTCTACTCTGCCAATCCGTCGTCCCTCCTCTTGCTGCTCGTCCGTCACGGCCGCCAAGGTGCCATGTCTAATCGCGCTCTCACATGAATTTGATCTTGAACAACAAAGATCCTACACATATCTTTTCCTCACTCTATACCCTTTTCTCCTCACCTCCTTCACCTACATCACGACGTTACTGAAGACACGGAAATGAGACATTGACGACTTTTTTCTCCCTCACCGGAGCTTGATCCGAACGATTTTATGATGCGCCACCAGCGACGACTGCACTTCCTTCTCGGCCTCATACTTTGGTTTAGGCATTAGCGACTGATGCGAAATGAAGCGCCGAGTACATCACTTTCTCATCCACAACATTTCGATCACCCTGTTTCCATTCGATCGCGACCTCTCCATTTCTTTTTTCGAGCTTCGTTTTTGCATAGCATCTGGGATTGGGATATTTTCTTTTGTCTTCTTCTTTTGGTTTTTGGGTACGATAAATGAGAGATACGGCCGCTTCTGGGAACGCGATTGCTTTCTCTTTTGGGCTTTCCTTTTTGCCGTCTTTTTGGGGGTTCCTCGGATCGCTGCAAGGCGAACCCGAATGAACCCTGTCCACTTTTCTTGGGTCTTTTGGCCAACTGGATTGGCCTCGGAATACACGGCATGGCATGGCACATAGATTACCTCATCTCGTCCACTCTGATTTGGAATTTCCTTTTTCTTTTTCTTTTTTCTTTTTGCTATTTGTCCTATGTTTGGACTCTGGGTTTATTTTTGGACCATTTACATTGGGCTTGGGAAATACGTTCTGTTCGTGAAAGGGCCACGTCATGCGCCTGGTGTTGCATACGTTGACACTCGGTAATGTCTTATTTGGGCGTGCTGTTTACTTGATTCTGCTTTTGGGCAATGGCCTGACGTGGGCGTGCACCGCAGGGAATGGATCTAACCTCTGCTCAAACAGCCTTGTTTTTCTTTTTTTTCTTTTTTCTTCCTTTTTTTCTTTTTCTGCCTTTGCCTGCTTTTTTCTTCCTCTTTGCTCTTGGTTTTTTTTTTTCCTTACTTGTACTATCTATCATCACTAGTTGATTACCTAGATGAGTTGCGCAGCGCGCAATGTCTCAGTGACATCGGTGGCGGGCACCACCCCTATTTCTTTTTAGCTAAAGCAAAGCATCTGGATGCTTCCCAATCAATAGAACTAAAAAAGTCTATAACTACATACTGCTTTTTTTTTTAATTCCCTGTGATATGCGTCTTTGACTCTTTTTCTTGACTCTTTTTGAACGGATGTTATTTTAAATGGCGGCGGCTTCGCGGAGGTCCTAACGGAGTAATGGTAGACCGAACAAAGCGGCGGACTTTCAACTGCCGATGTTCTAGATTACAGGAATGGCAGCAACTCCGTAAATGGACTCAATATTTCTAAATTGCTAACTAAGAAGCCCCGCTACCCAACGTAATTTCTTCCTTTCTCTCTCACCCTTTCAATCTGTTTTGGAGCTTCTGTTCTCTTTCTAACCTCTAATGGTTTACTTGCGGGAGAGTGAGACTACTAATGGCGGGTTCATCATTCATAGAGGGCGCGAGTGAGACGAAAAGTCTCCAGTCCATTTTTTGGCGCTTTTCTTCATTTAAGCAAGAACGTACGATGTATGGAGAAAACAAGAACTAAAGAGCGGGATGAATTCCGTAATGGTTGTGCTAAAACGAGGGAGCGGAAAAAAAGGCCGATTCTTACTCTTAGTACACAAGCTACTACCTAGGTAATGCATGCCACTATACTCAGTGATTTTCTGAGAGAGGATACATAGCTTTCAGAATGGGTCATGAAGAAATAAGCACGGGTCAAAAGCTTTTTGGGGGAGAATTGGGGCGCAGTGGTTTGGGGTCAAAAAACCAACCTTGTTTGCTTTGTTAATTTTTGGTGCTGTTCGAGAAGGAAACAATACAGTAAAGCGAAACAAAAAGCTTGAGGCTAGAAGAAAAGCTGTGTGCTATTTTTAGACAGAGGGAGGGTCATCCCCTGAAGCTGTGGCTTTTTAATTTTTAAATGATTATTTCGCGCTGCCGAAGAAAATTGGGCGAGAGAACTTTTTGCCTAATCGGGCGAAGTGTGGCGCGTGGGTTGGCTGGGAAGAGGCGGCTGCGCGCTTGAGAGGGGGGAAAAAAGGGACATTTTGTTTTAGAGTGAGAAGTAACTATTTCCTATTTCCCGCTAAAACATTGATGGAAGAGCTTATTAGGGCGAAACTCGGTTGCTTAATATAGATGTCTGACAGCATTGACGCTACTTTTTTCTTTTGTTTCGCGTCTATTCTTTGTGTTTGTCTTTATGCGTTGTGAGCGATGTTACCCAAGTTTCAGCGTGATGGATGCGAACCAAGTAGATGGAAAAAAAAGATGGAATAGGAAATTACTTTTCCGTCTTATGTGCAATGCTCACCACATATTCTAGAGAAAGAAGGGTGGCCTCCCCTTGTGTTGTGCTGCGTTGCGCTGCTTTGCGGTTTGCGCCTTGATTGGTTCCGGGGCGCTGGGATAGGGAGGGTAGGCGTGAGATTTGCTCTCTGGGCATCCTGGAGGGGGGGCGCGAGACACGCATGGGAGATGCAGATATGGATACCTGACTTCCATGTACATCCAGGTAGGCGAACGGGATGGGAGAACGTTTGCCGGGTTTTTTTGTCGTACGAACGGGCAGGGCGGATTCGCAAGCGCGTCTGTGCTAGGCGCATTGGCGCGGGCGATCGGATGGGGCGCAAGATGACGATGGGAGGATATACCTCCAGGTAGACCACCTAGTAAGGTAGGCAAGTCCCCGGTCGCTACTAGTAAGATACGCCGCTATGCGCGGGCGCGCGCCTGTTTAGCAGCGTTAGCCCGGTCCTAATTTTATCTGGGCGGTGGATCGCGCTTCTCTTCCCAATGCACTGTTGAGTTGAAACATCGATCGCTTGCCGTTTGCGTGGTGACGAGAGCCGCGGATTTAGATTTTCTCTGCGCGTGGGCTGAGCCGAGAACGGGGTTGCTGATGCGCACTGCACAAATGACCGCTAACGGTACCCGTAGCCTTGAGAACTGGACGGGGAACCCTTGCAGCGTGGCCCAGCGTCTCTTTTTTTTTCCCCGGCGCGCTGGGGGTTTCCCCCCTAACAGAGTAGCAGTACTAACGCAGATGCCACCGTACGAAGTACTAGGAGTGCATGTCACTTTGCTTGCACCGACTCCGTACTGGCACATGTCCACAGCAGGGCTCCCTGCTTTTTGAGGCTCTGTGAGGCAAATAGGGCATAGGCTGGACGGGTTGTATTGCCTATTTTGCAGATTGTACCAGTAAGTACTCCGTCTCTCTCTCTCTCTCTCTCTGTCTTGGTTTTTACATTTTTTCTTTTTCTTTTCGGGGTTTGCCTACTATAATGCTTGTAAAACGGCGCCCCTTATTCCTAGCCTGGCCCTGTCTCAAGGTGTAAGGCGTGGATTGAGGTGAATCCCATTCGGTACGGTGCCATAAACGGATAGACAAAAGTCCTACCTCTCAAATGGGGCTCAGTACTAGGTAGCCATCCGTCTGTCTGACCGTCATGGAGGACTTGCAGCCTGCTGCTCTAGGCAGAAACCGCCGTGTTTTCCAGGCGTGAAGGGCGCAGGACTGTTCGTATGTCGTATAGTCGTCGTGGTTAGTCATCGCCCGGGAGGATTCTTTCTAGACCTTTCCTCTCTCTTTGCTTCTAGTTGGGTTCACGTGTCCTGCGTGCCGAGATGATGACAGCATTCGGTAGCGTCGCCGGGAGGACTCTGGCCCGGCGTGTGGCTGCATGGCGAGGAGGGGGGTCCATCGGCCTGAACGTCTCGATTTGGACTCAAGAGTGGCTGGCAATTTGGGGGAGATGCCTCTGGTGCCTGGCGACTTGCTGTGGGAGGGTGTCAGCAACGATCGACATTGGATGCTTGTGCGACGACAAACTGTTTTTATATTTTATTTTTTTTGACCGAGAGGCACCGAGCCCACGCTCCTCCTCGTTTTCGCTTTGTAGGTGACGTTTGTTGAACACGTCAGACCGGCATGACTAAAAAAAGATTCATGAACTAGAAAGAGGTTCAGATTTCGATGGTTGTGCAACCTGTCTGACTCCGATCTTGTCGGGTTGTGCCTGATAATACGAGGGGAGGATGCGGAGGAGGGCAGAAGCGGTTTGGAGGGGGAGGGGTATTTTTTTGTTGGAGAAATTTCAGCTGAGTTGTGTTGTGTTGCATGAGGCTTTGGTTACATGCACACAGGAAGGCCTCCCTACCAAGCGGTTAATAACGATAAGGCTGAATGGACGGATGGTTGGTAGGACCATAAAGTACTATACATAAGTGTGTTTGACAGTTGAGGCGTGTGTATGAGCTAAAGATGATGCAGTACATACGGAGTACTGCTCTCACTTTGGTAGAACGTTAATGCACTCGGTGCTTGAAATAGAACATTGCCTACATACTAACTGGGCGGAAGCTAAAAAGAAGACCCGACATAATTGCAGTTTGTGAGACAGGAGGCTGTTAAGAGGAGTTGTCTAGTCCAACTAACTGCTAGGGGTAACACTTTACAAGGGCAGAGAAATGACAGTATAGACGGTACGGATAAATGAACTTTAGGCCAATTTCGAGCAGTAGTACCCGTACCTATCTAGGTAGCTGACAGTGCCAAGTGGTTTAGGCCAAATGAACATGCATGCATACATACAGGGCCGGTATCTGACCTACCAGGTTATCTGTTACATCAATCTAATTCGTATCCTGCAACAGTTTGCAATGCGGTGTGAGAAATAACTTTCCGCACGTATTCTCTTTGATGGAACAAATACGAAGTTGTACTTTCAACTGTAGAGTGACGTTTAGGCAGTTAACAAAGGGCTGCGGACATCTCCTCGTTGACCGGGCGTCAAGACTTTGGCCTTGTCTTGTCATTACCTAGGCAGTACGGAAAACAGTAGCATCTAACATCTACCAACTAATCTGTTAGTTTCAATTTGTCAAAAGAAAGAGATGAAACTTGTATTATTGGACTTCCTCTTGTGTAGTTGCCACGTCTCTAATCGCGTCTTATCCGCGCCAGATCTAAATATCAAAAGGGATAGGCTTATGTTTGCCCAAAATGGACATATTATGAATCATGTATTATTACTAGTCAGACGGCATCGACCAAACAGCTTGCAGAGCTGCTCTGCTGCGGCCTTTAATGAAGACCCGCATCTGTTGCAGGGCGGCCGTTTGCCACTGCTACTCTACATCTGCCTCTGCCGTCCTAACTCTGAGGGCGGCCCCTTTTCTCCCCTACCGTTTTTCCCGTGTGTGTACCTGCACCACGAGTAGCTTATAGATTGCGCTTTGGATGGGTTAGAGTTGATTCCGGGTTCCGACTCCTTTATCGATTCCACCCGAAAATGAGAGAGAGAGAGAGAGAGAAACAGAGAAACAGAGAGAAACGCCTATTCTGGGGACTCAGAGAGAAGGCGCGTCTCGACGCCTCGCCTCTGCCTCTCGTTTCGTCAATGTCAACAAACGCAGATAAGGATAAGACGCATTTGGCTGACGGATCGTGTGCGAGGCATCAGAGCCAACACTCAGCCTCAACACATTATTCTGTCCATCACCAACCTCTTCCGCTTCCCCTCCTCGTACTACATCCCTATTCTCTTCTCCCTGTGCAATATTCAGTCGTATTTTTAAGGCAGAGTCTTTACTCATACAGAAGCCGCATGGTTTCACAGCTTCGCCTGCGCTCTGGTGCCGAGAGGCCATCGGGTCTTCTTCCCTGCTGCATCGTCCAACACCTGTCCAGCCACGATATCGCCGCTTACTTTCAGATAAACACTTCGACTAATAGCTGAATTGCCGAAACCGAGCGACTGTGGAATCTTCTCTCCCCCCCCCTGCTAAAGCCCCTTTTCGCTCGACATTCTTGCACTTACTCGACACACGCCTCCTCATCAGCTTGTGTATGTCTCACGATTAAGGGGTGAAAATCGACCAGGTGGCGATGCTCTTAACATTGTTCCACTACGCCCAGGTCTAGCAGCCCCAATATCAAGCCGACATGGAGACTGGCGACTTTGATCAAACACCAGCCCCAAGTGGCAGGCCCTCCCTTACCACTCTGAGGCCTGAAGAAGACCACGCGACAGCTGATGTCTCCGGAATTTCCGCCAGCAAGGCCGCTGCATTCAAGCACCACTTGCTGAAGACCTCGATCAATGGCCTGACCCTTGTCGACAGAGATTTGCCCGCGCCACCTGTCGTTAGTCGATCTCCCCTCATTAAGACGCCCTCCCAGTCGTCCAAGTCAGAGCTCGAGAATCGAGGGGCTGTTCCAGTCAGGCCTGCATCCGCGCTTCCCCGGCTAAGCTCCCCTGGCCATCAACAAGACATGATAACCTATTCGTCCCCAATACGGCTCATCGACCGAGAATGTGTCAATACTTCCCTGCACAAATACGACACATATGTCGACGTACACCACCCTGGGCTGCTGGAGGGTGCCGATTTCTGCGATAATGGGGTCCGATCGGCAGGATCTCGAAGCTTTATCTCTTCAACGAATCCTTCATCTCCAATATCCGATATTTCTATGATAAGCGGCGAGATGC
The DNA here is from genome assembly GCA_030278935.1 of Trichoderma polysporum. Taxonomy (NCBI): domain Eukaryota; kingdom Fungi; phylum Ascomycota; class Sordariomycetes; order Hypocreales; family Hypocreaceae; genus Trichoderma; species Trichoderma polysporum. Next base: position 15,546 of record JARFTM010000014.1, read on the forward strand.
ATCGCGTGCTGTCCAGTGGTGATATTTCTGTCACCGAAGTGACAGTGCCTGTCCACCGCCACAAAGGTCACAGCATAGCCGTGAAGGTCCGCCCTGCTTTCTCCCACTATCCAGTGCATCATCCGGTAATTTTTGGAGGCCAGCGTGGATTAGACTATAGTCGTTCCGCCAATAAAGCCCAACCGTTTGATTCAGGGCTCGACCACCCTGAGCTTATAGCGAGGCCGAACGGAGATGATATCAATAACATGGAAGCTGTCGTCTCCAGAAGAGGGATACTCGGGCTTGAAAATGAAGATGATAAAACTCAGGGGCTCGCATTTCCAACTTCAAAGGTCCGAGCTTTCTTGCCTGAATTGCGTTCAGAGGACGACCATCATCAATTCTACAACCACAAACTAAAAGTCAAGCCATATACTAGAACAGAAGATGAGAGAGCCCCACACCGACACCATGCAGAAGAGCATCATCAATATCCTCCAGTAAATATTGGATCTGAGCAGCTTGCAATCATGGGCAATGATCAATCTCCAAATCATGCCAACTTGGAAGGAACTTTGCCAAAGAGAGACGTGGGAGACTTTGAAACGGTGCTTTCATATAGCAACAAAGGTTCGCGGATAGGAAATGATGCTGGATATCAAGACCACGGAGCCGAGAGTCCATATGGAGGCAGGAAATACTCTGCTTCTGAGCATCCTCTGATTCATTCCCCTATTCCTATTTCAAAGATTCGTCCCATTTTCACAGGCCAGCTCTCGTCGAGCGGACACGAAAGCCATTCTTCGGCATCCAAGGTTGGGCCTGTTCAACAAGGCCCCAGTGTCGCGGCCACTCAAGATAAAACGTACTTTCAGATGGAATCGGGCCAGTCTCTTCACTCATAGGATGGAAACTTGCAGAGACAAGTGTCCAATGGTTCGTCCGCGCGAACACACTCTCTTGGCTCGACATTGGATTACAAGCGCACCGCTCAATGGCTACGGGAAATTCTCAAGTACCCAGAAACTTATACCTCCAAGTTCACAGAGCTGCCACCAAGGAACAAGGCCAAACGATCATCATCGGCAGAGCAACGAAGGCAGTCAGATACAGCGCTATCTAGCATCCTTCCATCCCGTCGTATGACAGGCCTTTCGTCACATTCTAGAAGATCCGAGCCGAAGATCGATCCATTGATATTTCAACGCGCAGTCAATGATCTTGAAAAACTTATGAACGAGGCTATTGCATTGGCTTCAGAGGTGGTGCAGCGTCCCGACACCCCCTCTTGCTCCAAGCCCCACCAGGCGTCAATTACTCTGCATTCTCGCAGTCATAGTGTACCTGGTGGCCAGGATGGAGCTTCTCAAGATGATGGTACATCAGGCTATACTAACGAGAGTCCCGGAAAGTTTGAGGATGTTGATCTCCATAACGATAACCAACATAAGAGGCCCTTATACCAACATGCGGCTACATATGCTGGTGCCCCTGAGCGTCCACGGCTGAATGAAATCTTGCAGAACTACTCCAATACATGTGAAGATGCGGCTGCTATGGATTTCCCTGTACAGAAAGGGGCGTCCCCTCAAACTGCGGCCGAAGCATCTTTCACTGTACCAGGGAGAAGGTCCAGCATTAAGGGGGAGAGTTATGTCTCAAAAGGGCCTCGCAAAGCTTCAGGCAGAACGCAGAAGCTGAATCGTAAGAGGCAATATGACGACTTAGCAAAAGGAACGAAGGATGTCGCTGTACAAGGCCAACCTCGCCAAAACAAGTCGGCGCCAAGGGGCTCGCACGCGCGGCATGCTTCACACGAGTCCGGCGAGGATGAACCTCCCGGGCGTGAGGTTGCCGGCCGTCGAGTGCATGCCGAACATGGAATCAGCCTCCGTCGCCGGTCCCATGTCAGTTTACGAGGCGCCCAAGGATTCAGCTTGGCCAAATCACGCAAGCGACAGCCAACTGCCAGGGACTAGTCGCCAATCCGCAAAAGGTTTGTCGCTACTGTTGCGTGTATCAGTACCGCATTGATCGGTGTTATCTTGGGTATTTACGCGGGCTTGGTTCCTTCAATTCAGTACTACATCATCGACCAATCTCATGCCACAGTTCATGGAAACACGGGCTGTTTTCTGGGTTTGGCTATGCCCACCTTCTTTTTGTGGCCACTTCCATTGCTGCATGGCCGGAAACCATACATCATGACAAGTCTAGTCCTTGCCATGCCTCTACTGTTCCCTCAAGCCCTCGCGGTCAACTCTCAGAGGCTGACCCACACAGGAGTGTGGAGAGCCATGCTTCTTGCATCGCGAACATTAATGGGAGGCTCACTGGGATTTGCCAGCATGAATTTTCATTCAATACTGACAGATTTATTCGGCGCATCGCTCATGAGTACAAATCCTCACCAAGAGGTTGTTGATCACTATGACGCAAGGCGGCATGGCGGTGGCATGGGAGTCTGGCTAGGGATTTGGACTTGGTGTTGGATTGGTTCTCTTGGTATTGGCTTCCTCATCGGCGCCTGCGTCATTGACAAGTACCCTCCAACATGGGGGTTTTACATCAGCATCATCATGATTGCAGTTGTTCTCTTCCTCAATGTCCTCTGCCCCGAGGTCCGCCGATCTGCATTCAGAAGATCGGTTGCAGAAGTGAGAACTGGAGCTGATATTTCACGCCGCGTAGCTCGAGGCGAAATCATGATGCACAGAGTCAAGACCGGTCCGAAATGGTGGGGGCAAGAGGTCTATCATGGTATTCTTCTCACTCTAGAGATGCTCCGCCAACCCGGTTTCTTGATACTTGCCCTTTACTCTGCGTGGATCTACGCACAGGTGGTGTTGACCATCGTATTGCTAGGATCATTAACATCCAAGTTTTATAAACTTCGATCTCCAAATGTCGGTCTACTTGTTGGTAGCGTTGCTCTTGGAGCTATCTTGGCTATCCCTTTTCAAAAAGCCAGCTTCTTTTCAAGATCTCGCCAAGCGCAACTGAATACCAACAAGGCAACCATGGACAGAAGAATCGCGTGGTCATCACATCTCGTTCGGCGCACAGTCTTTACCATATTACTACCCTTGGCAGGAGTCTGTTACGCTGCCGTGTCTTCTGGGCCTCCGATGCATGTTGGTGTGCCAACCATCTTTGGATTCTGCATAGGGCTCTTGTCATGCCTCGCTATTGCAGAATGCAATGGCTTAGTGATGGAGTGCTTTGACACTTCTGATCTTTCGCCAGGAATGACGGGACGCCAACGCAGCAAGTCAGGGAAGTCTGAAAAACGAACCAATTACTCTTCTTTCCCAAGAGTGACTGCTGGTTTTGCAGCCATTCATACTCTAGCATTCATTTTTGCAGCTGGTGCCACTGCCCTTGGTGGGTTGGTCACCAGGACATTGGGTCAGCAAGTAGCTACAGGAGTTGTAGCAGGCATTCTTCTTATCCTCACAGTCATGCTGCTGTTAATCTTGGCTCGGTTTACAGATGTGCAAATTATACCAAATTCGAAGATGGAAGAAATGGACCGGCTGATTGAGGCCCGTCGGAGATCAACCATACGGCGTGCTTCTATGCCTGATGACCAGCAGGCAGCTGTAGAGGAGGAAAAAGCATGGCGGCCTGCTATGCTCGGAAACCCTATTGGCAAAAAGAGAAGAGTGAATGTCTTTGAACTGGGGAGCAAGTCACGATGGCAAGAGATCCGCAAGAAGAACAAGCTGGTTGATGAGAATGCGCACCTGAACCAAGCGGCGTGGAACCAAGGGCTAGAAGCACTGGATGACAAACTAAGCGATATACAGAGTGATGTGGAGGACTTCTTTGGGTTGGGGAATGTAAAGAAGCGGAGTTCGAGGCGGCTACGTCGATCAGACGAAACCAGCGAGTCAGCTCAGGATATTGAGATGGCAAACATGGGGAATCAGGCATCGGGGTCAAGGCCGTCTCTGAAACGCTTCGTAGAGAGAGAATGTGTCATGAGTCAAACGGTGGCAGAAGAAAACGAAGGTTTGGATGACCAACGAAGAAACCGCTGAGTTCGCCAGCGGTATGGCAACGGGGGTTGTGAGCAGCACAAGGGAAGAGGCAAGAAGCGTCGAAACTCGGAATTCCTAGGCTAGTCACTGATAATATACATAACGCACTATTTCTTTTCACCCGTACAGATAATATGCTATGCAGCATGTGCCATGCCACTACAAATGAAATGTCTACTCCTGCGCTGTGTTTTTTTAATATACATGGTGCCCTCTATGGAGCCAGTGCGACAAGTAGGAAAAAAAAAGGAAATATTAGATAAAAGTATCCGTATGGTACTGTTTAATCAGATGTCATAACAAACATAACAGGGAGGGTAATTGTCAAAAAAAGGAACAGAAAAAAGAAAAGAAAAGAAAACAAATTCATAAGCCCAATGACCACTTTTTCTTTTCTTTTTTCTTCCAACAAGGGAAACATTTCTCTTCTTTGCTCATATGTGCCTATACAGCGTGTAATGTATAGATGTGCATGCATATATACATACGTACGTAGGGAATATCAATTACTGCGCGATCAAGAACAAGTCATCTCCACGCCTCGTAGGCGTCAACCGCGGCTTCCACACAGGCGTCGCGGGCAGCTCTGTGGGCAGCTCCGGCGGCGGGGGCATTTTCGGCGTGGAGGGCTGGCCTCCGTGGCCTTGGCCTTGACCTTGGCGGAGCCATTTGATTTGAGAGGCGGAGGAGGAGTTGGTGGTTGCGGTGGTGGTGATGGGCTGGGGGACTGGGATAGCCATGTTGGCGGCGCGGGAGGTGCCGAGGCGTTTGGCGAGGAGGGAGGATGACTGGGAGTCGGTGCTTGCGGTTGTGGTTGTGGAGGTGCTGGTGAGGAGGGGTCCGGAGGGGATGTTGTTTGGGTAATAGGAGGATGCGGAGGGTTGGAAATAGAGGTTTTGTTGTTGTCGTTGCTGCTGCTGCTGCTGTGGCTGTTGTTGTCGTGGCATAGGACCTAGGGATGGTGGCCGTTGTTGTCTCTGTTGTTGTTGTTGTTGTGGCTGTTGCTGAGGCCGTTGGCTAGGTTGCTGCCTTTGCTGCGGCTGCTGCGAAACTGGCCGGCCAGAGGACTGCTGTGTGAAGGGGGGCTGGTGATTACGCGGATTGTGGTGCGGGTATCTATTCGGATGGGGAGCGTACGGCATGTTGTAGGTTGCAGGGCTCTGGCTGAAATCCGGGAGACGAGTCTGATAAGGGTAACCAGAAGAATCAATATTAGGCCTGTAGGCAGTAGGGTGGGGAGGAAGCCGGTACGGCATGGGATTATTGTTGTTGTTGGGGGGCGGCCTTTGATAAGCTGGCGCAGGATATTGCTGATTCTGCGGTGGGAGGTATGATCGTGAAGAGGCGTTTGGCTGTGTAGATGGATTGGCTTGTTGTGGTGCTTGACTACGTGGTCCCTGGTAATATCTTTCGTCCGGTCGAGCTGTTGAACCTTCCACTCTCATCATCATCGGCGAGCCAGTTCTGACAGCGTTGGGAGTTCCCGCAGCGTCAGGCCCCAAAGGCTTCTTCCCCTGTTGCTTTGACATGTTACTATACGAAGACATAGTGCCAGCAGCAAGCGGTGCTCCAAAACTCGGGCTTTGTTGTGCAGGACGGTCGGCCATGGCGGGCTTAGAAGGTCCTGCAGCATTTCCGCCCTTGGCAGCAGTAATATTAGAGTTGAAGTTCCCTGAAGAAGCAGAAGAAGGCATTGCGGCGTTCAGGCTAGCTGGAATTTTGGGATATTGCGTCGGCGAGCGGCCCCTTCCAGGCCGTAGAGACCGTGGAGACTCAACTACGGGAGAGAGATTGCCCGGCTGCTCAATTGGGGGTGGTGATCTCAAATCAGTATCGTCTGAATCGGTCGAAAAAGTGGTCACGCCGCTATCAGTGGAAGTAATACGAGGACGAGTCAGAGACCGCGTTGAAGACCGACGGTGGGTTAACGAGCGACGAGGGAAGTTGCTGCTGTTGCCGTTGTTAGAGAAAAGGGGCCGTGGGGCATATGGCTGTTGGTCCTGTTCTTGAATCTCTTCGTCGGAAGAAAGCGATGGCTCAACGGCTCTGATGGTTTTCTCAGGGGAGATCATTATGCCCAGGGCGCCTTGCCTGGATTGCTCAGCGGCTTTAGATGCTTGAGCCGCTCTATTGGCCTCTCGCTGACTTGCAGCTTTTACAAGCGCCAAAGCACCAGCTGCTCCGGTGGCTAATCCTAGACCAGCAACCAACTTGGGCGCTGCGGATTTGGGAGCAGCCGTCAATGGGCTGATAGAGGCCTCAAGCTCTGCAATCTCCTGGGCTCGTGCTGGATCAGCAAGTCTCCAGTTACCACTCCTATCCGCAACATAGTAAGGGGCCGCTGTGAGAGGATCAGCTGAAGGTAGTCTCCAGATTTGGCCACCCGGTGAGAGCGACGTCCTGCCATCCTCCTCAAACTCTGTGGTTGAGCTATCATGCCTGGCAATGACGGGGACAAACGGCTTGAAGTTGCCTGTCTTTGGGATGAGTAGCTTCAGCGGCAAGGGCGATTGAGGCTTGCTTCGAGGAGGGGTAAAGCTTCTAGGAGGTGTAAGGCTTCGGGGAGGAGTGAGGCTTCGAGGTTGGACGGTTGGCACGGCCTTTGCTGGTTCACGAGTCACAGGTTGCGCCATATGTCGCACCATAGGTCGTGCTGCAGGTTTGGGCGATGAGGACGCAGCTATGGCCCCGCTCATGATTGCCCCTGATGCTGCACCAGCTGCTGCTGCGCCCATGAATGCTGCGGCACCAAAATGAGAGTCTCCATCCCGACTAGGCAGTGATACTTCTAGCCTTGGCGGCCCTTGGCCCATAACAGGTTTGGCTGGGAGCAGCTTGGACAATGGCCTTGCCGATGTTGGTGTCGTTACCCGAGTTACGTCTCTTGTACGCGCGGGTGATATCGCCAGCCCAATGGCACTGGGTCTCCAGCTCGCTCTATTATACCACGATTTCGTCGGAGCAGGCACAGGTCCCGGGTCGAGGGGCGCTCGGAGTTGATTCGCAATCCAGGAGTCAGTGCCTCCACCACCCTTGGGACCCTTTTCCGTACCATATCCCCACGAATCTCTCAGCGGCCGTCCATCTTTTCTCATCCTTCTCCCGAATTTGGATCTCCTCTTTCGAAGACATCGACAGAAAACTGCGATTCCAATACCGATAAATCCTACGCCGGTGATGCAACCAATAGCGATTCCAGCTACCTGCCCTGTACTGAGAGCTGTCGAAGCCTTCTTTTCCCCTGGCCCGCCAACTATGCCGTCGGGGACATTTGTACTTGTACTAGTCTCAGTCGTAGTAGTCTCAGTGAAGGTTGGGCCCACTGGATCAGTTGTTAGAATCTCAGCAAGAGATGACGTCGACGATTTAGAAGTGGTAGCTGATGGCCTGGTCGTTGGTCTAGTCGTCGTCTTGGCTGTAGGTCTAGTTGTAGATCTAGTCATAGACGGCCTGGGGTCAGGCAGTGAAGTCGGATCGGTAACGAGCGTCGTTGGAAGAGATATGGATGTCTGAGTCTCCCTGGGGATTGCCGTAGGAATCGCAGTCTGGTCGCTAGTCTTGGTAACTGGCGGAAATGTAATCGGTCCTGTGCCGAAGAGCGGCACCGCAAGGGTAGCTGTGATGACAGTGTGAGTAGGTAACAAGGCACCAGGCTGACCATAACACATGAAATATGCTTTATCAATCACCGCGTCTTTTCATTAATTAGCTTCATATTCTTGTCATCTCCCAGTGACTCATTGACCTACCGCTTGCAACCTCATTAGAACAAGCACCTGCCGCCCTCTCTGCAGCCAGACACTGGACGGCCGCCTCTCCGATTGTGAATCCATATGCTCCGATACGTGGGCAAAGCGCTGCCAATGTTCTCGCAAGTTGGTCTGCATAGCTGATATTAAGGAATGAGTCGAAACACTGTATCGCACAGCTAGGAACGAAGGAATCGATGCCTCCTGATGAATTTAGGGGCGCCGCTGTTACAGTGTAAAGGAGTGTAATTAATAACAGTAGCATATAAGAAGGAAGCCTCCTAGACATTCTATCAGGAAACATCTATAAAGCAAAGAGTTAGCATCGGAAACAGAAAGTGCCCAATCCTTTCACGTATCTTCCATCACGTTTGTTGTCGTTATAGGCAACCCAAGCTCGCCATATCTGATGGTGATCAAGTTTCATAGGCACCAGAGCAACAGGATAAGAACAGGTTTACTGAGCATCTTTGGATCCAGATATTCGAATACCACATCATGATAGATAATATCGTTCACCTGTAGTTGGTGGAACTGACCTAAAGAAAGACCCGGTATTATGAAAGAGACGACCAGCATCTCAACATGGCTCAATACACTGAAGCAGAAAAGAAGGAATAACGAAGGTGTGTTTCTCGCTCTAAAGGAAACGGGTATGTCGTACAAAAAGGAAACAGAAAATGAAACGAGCCGGAGCAAAAATCCCGAGGGGGGCAAGAACAAGAAAACAAAAAACGGAGAAGGAAATAAAAAAGGAGATGGAGAAAAAGAAAAGAGGTCAAGGAAAGGTTGGTAGAACAAACGAGAGAGAGATCAGGTCAGGGAAGACAAAACGCCCAAGGGGGGAATCCATCATTGAACTACTCTCTACAAGAAACAAAACACGCGCCCGTAGAGCCAAAAGCTGCATCGCCCCAAGCACCCGCTGGCAATGTCTTTCCTGCAGAGCTCCCATGCTCGCTTTCAGCCCAGATGCCTTTTCCCGCTTCAGGCAAATCAAACCGCCATCACAGCCGCCCAGCCCCATGTCCCGCCCTTTCATTTTCTGTGGTTTCCATCAGCGGCGCAAAGAAAACAAGGAACGGGAAAGCAACTTGTCTTTGGCCATCCTCCCCAGATTTCTCCAGCTCACGATGCATAGTCCCGCCGGGCGCTTGACTGCATATCAGGCCTTCTCATCCAATGGCGGCCAGAAAACAGTGGAGGGCCCAGTTCCAATGGAGCTCCAGCTTTCGAATCTCAGGGCGCCTAGTAAGCGCGGAAGGGTTTCGTTGGCGGCTGGACAGTCTCCGCAAGGCGGAAAGTCACGTGCATGGACTCTGTCGGCCAGACTCCACCAACCAGCGGCTTGGCCCGTTGAACTTTGAAGAAGCTAAATCGTTGCTGCTGGTCCAATCACCAGGCGAGACCCTCCCATGGTGAGTCTCTTGATGTTTCGGAAAGCCAGAAATATCAGTGGCCACGGCGTCTTTACCAGGAGAAGAATCCTTGTCGATGCTCGTCAATAGTCCAGGATGTTGATAAGCTGAGGGCCCGTCACGTCACCGCGTTTATTTCATAGCACGATGACTGCATCACTCTTTTAGAACCGAGACTCTCGGGAATGGAGTCACTCGGGAAAGCAGGGCGATTTTCCAGCTGAAGGCCGCCCAAACTGAGCCCTGGAAATGGCCAATCTACGCTTAATTTGTTTCTTACAAAACAAACTTGCAGAGACCATCGGGCCGGCTGCCCTAGTCTGATCCCTTCTAGGTTCCCGCATCGCGATATGTAAACGCCTTGTTCATGTGATATTGTAGATACGGGGTACATCAGGGCGCCTAATGAAATCCTGTTAATTTACCGTTTTCTTTACCACTTGTGCCAGTGTTTTGAGAAAATATTGATTGTAGAGACGTTGCTAGGAATCAGTAGTATAGGATAACTTTGAAGTGCATATAATAAGTTTTTTAAAAAAAAAAGCAGAAGATATTCTCTTTAGATTCGATCTTTGGTTGATATCTAATTCTCTACCAAATGAGCTCAATAAACCTTCAACTACCTAGAGCCAGCACTTCCCTTTATACAAGAGAGTATTAAAGTGTCATCCCCCGTAATGCAGCTTGCACAGCCTAAAACAGGATATTTCGCTTCTCTTGTCCTCGGGGAAAGTCTGGGTCGCCCATCACAAGAAGAATAATAAACCATATCCTCAAAGACGCCAACGCCAGGGAAACACCAGTCGTGTTAAAAGGGGGGAGGAAAAGAGAGGAGCCAATGAGTGAGTCTGCGTAAGAGCTGCACAGCAAATTTGCTCCTCCAACAAGGTAGAGTGAAGCGAAGTGGTCGTATTCACAGAATTCAGTACATCACCAATTACGCCGATCCGCGGAGTGCCCTGTACTGCAATGACTCGTCATACAATAAGCAGAGAGCTCAAATTGCCATCTCAGCTTGAAGCTTCAAAAGCTCAGCCTCTTCATCATCCTCCACGGCCACCTTCTTGCTGGATATAGCTTTTGAATGTTAGCACCGTTTACCTTCTCCAAGTCCCAGTGGGTATACTCACGTTCTGCATGCGATGGTGTGGGCATCTTGTGGACTGCATCCAACTGAGGCACGTTGCCTGTGCTCAACATTTGCTCGTCAACCTGCTCTTGTTGCATCCGCTCCAGCTCGTCCTCCAGCTCCCCATCGTCGTACTGTTCACCGATCGGGTTTTGCGTAATCGCGTTGACAATTTCATCACTGAGCGCATTCTGTTCGTTGATTCTCTCCCTGTACTCTTGTCAGTCCATCGTTATCCGACCAAAATTGGTGCCACAGAGGGCTACAGAGTCACATACATAATCTCGTCCACTTTCTCTGGCGTCAGGCCTTGGTGGATGGTCTTGATAGCATCTGAAGACTTCTCTATCACTGCCAAGGTTTCGCGGTTGATATTGGCCGATTCGATTGAGTTAATCTGCTGTTCCAGCGTCGCGATCTGCGCAATCGTTTTATCCAGTGTCCCCTCTTGTGTCTTCTTGCGCCGCAAGGCAGCTTTGGCCACTGTTTTTCATCCTGTTAACACTGTCGCCCCGTTGCTTCCGAGGTGTCTAATAGTATCTGTAATGTTTACATACCTGTTTTGTTCGTGTTGACATTCTTCCTAGCGATTCCATCTTGCTCCTCTATCTGATGCATGATATGCTTCTCTCGTTTCTGCAGCATATCAAGCTGCGCTCGCAAGCCGAGAATGGCATTCTTGGCCGAATCCTTCTTCTTCTGAGCGGCAGCGCCGCCTCCAAACCAGCCCCACATGATGAAGGATGGATAGAAAGCGAGAGGTCCGAGTTTGAGAAATAAATGCAGAGGATGATGGAGATTCGATATATTCGATAAGGGTGATTCCTAAGAGACAAGTCGGTAGCAAAATGACGGTGTGATGCCGCAGTTGACGCAGCAGGCTCTTGATGGTGGGGTCAGCCTAGAGTCGTCGTCGTCCACGTTAGCCAGAGATGCGCAGGAGTGACTAGGCAGCCATGCCAGCCTCGGCAGCGTTGGCCGAAGGCAACGTACCTCGTGGGATTTACAGTATGTGCACAGAGCTGCGCCGTCAAAGTTCGTCGTCAGGGATGCGCAGCCAGTCGCAGGCGGCTGATGTGATTGCACTCGTCCAGGTTGTACGTGTGCTGCTATGACGGCACCTAACAACCTAACCAGCGGATTTAGCCGAGACTCTCCCGCGCGTCATGTGCTAAATTTCTCCTTATCTCGAGAGCCGAGCGTCGGACGTCGGCTGACCAGGCAATGAGTGACCGACTCTAGCTGAAAACAAACAAGAGTACTCCGTACAGGGAGGGCCTGAGACATGGTCATCACGGGTGATTTGCTAGCATGATAACAAGGCGCATGCTCTCTTTAACATTTTTATGTGATTACGTGGTTCATCCCTTTGGATACCATCACAGGATACAAGCTTGAAATCTACCACCAGTTCGCACAGTCAAAATAAACGGGCTTCCTAACATGATAAAGTAACTATCAAAGAAGAAAGAGAAAAAAATACAAAGCCATTTGGCCGTGTGAATATGCCATGCCTACTCTTAACTCCAAAAAAACACACAGAACTGTTCCAACCGACCCTCGCCATTGCTCCCGCCCTAACATAAGCAACAATCTCCATTCCAGTAGCTCCAATACGCGCATCGAAAGTAGCCAGAATCTAATATCGCAGCCAAAAGGTCCAGCTCGCTTATTGTTTTTTCCAGGCTCGACCCAACATACGCAAGCCCTCCCAGACAAATCCCATCATTATTAAGAAGAGTACGAACCAGCAAACAGTCTCCACCGACAGCATGCAAAAGGACGTACTCACCACCAACCGCAGTCGACATGTCAACATTGAGGCTGGCCGTATCTAAAAGGTAACCCGGTCCGCAAGAAAGTGTAACATCATTAGTCTTCGTATAAGTATTGCCCCCTTTGCAAATGTAACAACCGAATTATTCGAACCAGTTCGCAAAATATGAGACACGTGAAGCGAAATTTAATTCATCGGGAGAATGTTATGTCAAGTCTATGCGTTGCCGCTTTTTTCTTCGGTGTCGATATGCCAAACAACGTAATTGGGAAGACCGTAGACTTCGTAGCCGGCACGCTTGGCCATTTTAGCGAACCCTTCTGTCTCGGCTTGATTCTCAAAAGCATAGCAGGGAAAGTTGATGCCTGTTTAGAAAACAAAATCTGTTAGTAGATGCTCGTATCAATAAGGGAATAAGATCGGGTGGCATACCAGAGCGATGCACATCTGCCTTGACAAGAATATTGACGCCACCAATGCCATCAAGCTCAAGCTCCACATCCTTATTCTCGCGCCAGTCACCCATTTTTGCCATATAAGTTCTACCAGTGTCGTATTGCTTATAACCTGCCATCCTAGTAAGCACTATCCATACTAACATCTAGTTTAGGGCGGCATACCTTCGGCCAGGACAACATTCTTATCCAGGCTATTCGCCAGCTTGCGGCCCTGGTCTGATTCGACCCAGGAGTTATAGTCGACTATTTTTTTTGTGTAAGCGACGCCAATTTTGCATGTACTCCGTAGTTAGAAGTCACTTACATCGGCCCTCAATATCCACGCCATCGCGGTAACGGTGGAACCAAATGTCTTGGCATCGGAGATTAGCAACAGTCTTTATTTGTTTTTTTCTTCAATCAGATCTTATTCCTTACTTGGAACGAGAATATCCCTGTCATGGGCGATAAAATCCTCGAGAATTCCGGTAGGACTGTCCACAATGTCTACATCGCGCCAGTAAACCCAAGAGTGTTCCGGTTTTAGGGCGGTGTAAAGAAGATAATTTCTTGCTTTACCCATAGCCTTCCGTCGAGGGCCTTGAGCCTCAAATGAGTGTCTCTCTTCGACATTTTGGCTGAGCTTAAACCCAAAGTCTTTCTCAATAACCGTTGCGCTGTGGAAGGGGATCTGATCGGGTCGTTTCTGGATGCGATCGAGTTCGGAAGCAAGAACGGCAAGGGTATCGTCGGTAGAATCTGAGACGAGGAACGCCAGATCAATCAGGCGATGAGGATACGTCAATTCGGCAAGGAGCTCAAAGTATTTAGATAGATATGGAGCGGCATCTTTCAGCGGCGTCAGGATGAGTATCCTCTCTTCTTTGCTAACGGCTTGCTTAGTCGACTCGATGGGGTTGAGGTCAACGTGTTCAATGGTACTAGAATTGACCTCTATTGGGGCGTGGTGGTTGAAGATGACTGGAGTTTGTAGGTGTCCATTCCATCTATTGTGATCATTCGGCGACAATTCCATGGGTGGCTGAGCTGGACCCCAGCAATAAAAGCTATGTGGCATCAAAGGGATGATCAGTCACTGCGTGTAATCAGCGAGACGAGCGCACAACTGCTTACCTCTGCATCTCCGACGCCGAATTAGACACGCCGCGCCATAGTAGCAGAATGATTCCCGTAATCCCAACCAGCAGTAGAAATCGTGTTCGCGTCACGGCATTCCATAGTGCTCTGGTTGGAGGTATCTGCGCCCTCGTGGACTTCCAATTCAATCCACCCTTTGGAAACAGCATGATGACCTCTCGAAGTGCGCCTCGGTTCGCAAGGGACGTTTATCGGATACGATGTCGATCGCAATTGGCGCCCAAAAACGGGACTTATCGTTTGTCGCGCAGGCGATTGTAGAGCTCGAGGATGACACAGGAGGACCGGAGGCGATATGCGGGCTTAGGAGAGATGGGCCAAAAAAGAAGAGAGGGTCTTTTGAAAACGAGAGTGGAGGCCGCGACACCTGGACCGGGTCAACGATAACAGACAGAGCCAGCGTTGTAATGAGAGGCTGCTGGACAAATGGCATCCAACGAAGGAGAGAAGGGGGAGCAAGTCGAGATAGGGTACTCCGTACTTCGTACTCGCTCCGTATCTTAGCGTATCAGAGTGTTGCTGTCCTGTCCTGTTGAAAAGTTTAACCGTTGGGCAGTGCAAGGAAATACATGCGGGATACTTTCATGTGTTAGTCAAGGGCAGCAAAAAAAGTGGCTTCGATTAGTACCAAGGATGTTGTTGCGCTTTAGCGACACCCGTCTCGAACATTTCCTTGTGCCAATGGAGACGCGCTACTTCATAATTAGGAGGTCTAGACATGCATCGTAGGAAGGAGGCAATACTACCCTGCAAAATACTATACGAGCTGCGAGGTGTAATCCATCCATAGTATTTGTGAGCGCTATATTAAATAACTACCTACAGATAGCAACGAGCGAGATAAATTGCACCATCAGGTCCCCTTGATTTTAGGATGAATATTTAAAGTGAATTTTAATGGATAATGGGTAGCCTATCATAAGGGAGAATTGATGAGAACGCAATCTAGAAGCGTAAAAAGAAGAGATCAAGCCGCGGTGGCAATCTCTTCTACTAATACTGCCTGAACATTGCACTGATCAGTCTGCGTAACCCGCCACGCACTATAATTCGGTAATAATAACTGGGAGCAAATTGGATGCCATGACATGGAGAGCAAACTAGGCAAGTTTATTCATGATTCTCTTACCTAGTTGAGAAATTCAGGGCAATTTACAATCTGGTTAGCTCTGGTCTTGTTTTTTCGCGTGGACTTGAAAAGTTCTGTCGCAGCCATTTGCTGACCGGTCTTTGTCTGTATGTCACTCCGTTTTTCTTTGCATACAATTGCCGTGTTGCTATGCATGTCGGTACATAGGCCGCGGATGACAAACTGCCTGCAAATCTTGCAACAGACTACAAGGCGCAAGTGACATACCTTTGAATCAACTCTACAATCTGCATCTTCATACACCAAATAGAAAAAAAAAAATCTAGAGTGTTTATGCATTGCTAATGCCAATCTCGGATTGCTTATAGATCTAGCTACGAATGAGGGTTCCCAATTTCGCGAGATCTTTGACGATTGCATACAGGCCACTTACACCACAATTCAGCACATATTCGTACGCAGCAATGGCAGCCACACGACGTTCTGCTCGCATTAGCAGTAAAGCGAGCGCTCAAGAAGCAGCAGCAGAAGTGACAGAATCTGCTGCCGCTGCCGCTCCTCCGCCTCCGAAGGAGAACAAGCGGAAGAGAAAAGCGGCTCCAAAACCCGAACCCTCAGTGCCCAAAACACCAACCAAGAAGCAGCGTTCAGTCGCTCCCCCTTTAACACCCACCACCAGCGCTGTGACCCTCAATGGCGAAGATAGTGGCCTCAATGGGATCAAAGGTACAGCTCACAAGTCTGTCACTCGCCTCGCAGACCCTAGGTTCTCCAATGCGACGCTGCTGTCGCCGGAGACCTCCCGGATCATCGCCTCGCGAGACGTGGAAGCAGTGTCACCTTCAAAAGCGGCCTCTATCGGTGCCAGAACCACAACAACGGCAACATTACTGCGCGAGGCATGCGACCATCTAATCAAAGTGGACGAGCGTATGCGGCCCCTGATCGAGAAGCATCACTGCCACATATTTTCCGCCGAAGGGCTAGCTGAGAAGATCGACCCGTTTGAGAACCTGGTGAGCGGCATCATATCGCAACAAGTCTCCGGTGCTGCGGCTAGGTCAATCAAAGCCAAATTCATTGCCCTTTTTTACCCAGAGGATGAAACGCCTTCTCAGCCTATCAATCATGAAGCCACCGTAGAAAGATTTCCGGTGCCATCCGAAGTCGCGGCATGCTCCCTTGAGCGACTGCGCACCGCTGGCCTCTCGCAGCGAAAGGCAGAGTACGTACAGGGCCTCGCCGAGAAGTTTGCAAACGGCGAGATCACAGCGCAGATGCTCCACGATGCGCCAGACGAGGAACTCATGGAGAAGCTCATCGCCGTGCGCGGATTGGGCAAGTGGTCCGTCCAGATGTTTGCCTTCTTTGGTCTTAAGAGAATGGACGTCTTTTCCCTGGGTGACTTGGGCATTCAGAGAGGTATGGCTGCGTTTGTTGGTCGAGATATAGCCAAGCTCAAGGCTAAGGGAGGGAAATGGAAATACATGTCTGAGCAGGACATGGTGGAACTATCAGACAAATTCAGTCCCTATCGGAGTTTGTTTATGTGGTACATGTGGAAAGTAGAGGAGACGGATGTCAGTACTATGGGGTAATGTTGAATGTTACGGCGCACTTGTGTAACTTGTATTATCAAATTATATCACCAGGTAGATTCTTTACAACTATGAATTTAATATTTTGATGACGATTGTTCTGAGTTTTTTTCCTTTTGGTCGAGGTATGGAGTCTATAAAAACTTTACCATATCTTGAATATACAACTCAAAACATGGACTCAGCTGACCCGCACAGTCCATCGCCATCGTTTGGATCTACCGGGGGGCACATCCTAATTTTAGGTTCAAGATAGGATTTTACCAATCTTAAGAGCAAATCATACGGACTTTTCGTATTTGTACTACTAGCTGTTATTTGCCGTGCAGGTGTTTATAAGATATGGTTCTAGGCCCGGAACCAAAACTTGTTTGGTCTTCAAAGCGTGACTCACGGCTCGGCGCGGATGACACGTGCAGTGGTCGTAAAGGAGACCGCATGTAATGTTACTCGGGGGCGGGCCGTGCGATATTACACCATGCGAGTTGTGTATCAATTGTTGATGTTTGTTTGTCAGACTTCCTTCGTTATTACAAGCACAGGCAGGGCAGGGAAAAGGTAAATATTACGGAGTACTCCGTGTTAGGGTAGGCACATGTATATGGCCGTAGGCAGGGCGACGGAGATCTGGAATGGAGGAGCAAAGGGCCTACATCGTAGCAAGAGGAAATCCTAGGAGAATATTGATCCATTTAACGGTTTCAAACTGTGACTGATACGGCAGTTGTGCTTGTAATACGGATCAAATCATTGGACCTGCGGAGTACGTACTCGTATTCTTCCCGCTGTACGCATTAGGGATCGGGGCATCAGCACCCACCTCCTTTGCGTACACTGCTGCTGGGAAGGTAGTAGTAGAAGTTTTTCAACTAAAAAGAGTATTCTGTTCTTCGTATAGGCGCGATAACATGTAAAATAACGGAGTGTTAGTAACGAAGTACTATAATGGGTTGACTCCATCATTTGATGTGAAAATAAATATATAAATAAATAAGCCCTTTGCGATGGAGATATCGCTTAAACTTAGGTGCTGCTCTTGTGGTCCTAATCAGAAGTGTAACGATGAACTATGACAAGCTTTTTTTCTTCATTATTCGGTGGCACAACTATTGGTAGCTCGAGAGGGGGTGACTACATCAATGAGCACGGCTCGCTGTGCCGTATCGTGATGCACTGTACGGAGTACGCAGTATACTTGTCCAATGTCCAATATCTGGTTGATGACCAGGATCGTTGTCCCACTTGATGCGTGGTCAACTTGATGTTGATAGACATGCGCTAATAATACATCATTATACTATGGTAATTCACCTTTCGACTGCTTGGCCATCAAGATTCTTATCGCTCTTTTCAAAAATAGCTGCATGGCCAATGCTGTCAAGCTCTACGCGTACTTTGGCATGTTAGAGTTTAGTAACAGCTCGTATCGCAAGCGGTCGGATCGGACACTATTGGAGCTTCGGAGGAGAAGGTGTGGCACACCCGCCATGCCAAGTAGCCAACGATTAACGTCGCCTTTGCGGACTTCCAAGGCAGATGCGTCAGTGCGTCACTTCGCGTTGCTGCTGCATTCGAGGTCGTCATCAATCGGCATCATGGACCGGACGGCGTTGCCGTGGTGCCGGTGCTGCAGAGGGAAACAATTAAGCGGCAGATGAATGAAACGATGAAACACTTGAGAGGGTAATATTACATCCCATAGCTGTGTACGAAGTAATGCGATCCAGCCCCGTGCTGAAGAAAGGAGTGCGGTGCCGTGTGCATACGGACGGAGTAGGCGCTCCGTATTAATTATGGGGAGAGAATAGGCCGCCAGCAGGTCGGCTATTCGTACGTCGTACTTGTAGAGACTAATCGCGCCTCCTGGAAAATAAAGCGGCCTAGGATTTGATGCTGCTAGGCTTGCCGGGCCTCCTTGCGTGGCCCCTCTTCGGTACTGGCCAATCCTGCCAGCATTGATGAAGGGAAGAAGAAAAAAGGAGACGTGAGAGTCGGCTCTGGCTCGTGGCCGAATATTCCGAGCCGGCTTCAGTGGCTACTGTAGAACAGAACAGGCCCCAGGGGCAGGCAGGCATTATCCCCAGCTGGCATTGTTACAGAGCTCTGTGCACAAGTGGCTCTAGAAGGAAGCTAGGGCGCTAACAAATTCAATTGAGCCTTTCAATTCCAAGATCCCTGTTAGCTTACACATGGTCGCTGGGACGGTCCTTTGACGAAGTGCTGGACTAGCGGGCTAGCAGCTGCTTAGCACGGACACTTGTATTGGATGGCGCTGGAGTGGCGGTACTTGGCGCATGCGATACGATCTGCATCGGCGACGTCGTGGTGATGGGAGGTGATGATGATGATGATGATGATGATGATGATGATGATGATGATGATGATGATGATGATGATAGTGCTGGTGACGGTACAACTACTAGTAGTAGTAGTACATGCATGCATGCATGCAGATCGGGTGCGTCCCGCTGTGAGTACGAGTACAGTACAGGTAAAATTTACTTACGGCGACGGTGCCACCTTACAAGAAGAGAAGAGCGCCAAATTGCAAAAGGACAGTGTCGGCCCACGGATTGTTCGATTGCGGCCCTTGCCAAGCGCCTCGCGCCAAGGTGAGATTCTTGTTACTGTAATGCTGCTTCGTACGAGTAGGATCCAGGTACATGGACGCATGCGGGCTTGCCGTGCCTAAAAGTGGTACTGCCCGTAGTGGTTAAGGGCCAGGCACGGAGTCCGTTTCTGTGATATTACCTGCCCGACCGGTCTAGTGAGGCTGGCTGGCATGGCTGCACGCAGCTTGGATCAAAATTGCGACTGTATGTACTGTAAGCCCTTGCGTGGGGAGCTGCTGCGAGTCAACGACGACGAGCTGTCTAAGCTGTCTGCACTGTGTGTCGCTTTACAATTAAAAGCTGTGCTATCTGTGTACGAAGTATTACAGCGTACCTACTAGTAGTAGCACAAGTCAGAGGTAGCACTCTGTATGGAGCTCATGGCTTGTGCCTAGGTGCTACTCTAGGTACTAGATGCAAGTGGTAATGGCCGAGTGTGAGCTGTCCGCCTCTGTACTGTGTTGTCGGGGCCATTAATGCGCCAAAGTGCCCATCGCATTCATCATTTCTGCCGCCAGCCGAGGCCGCCCTCTCCAATTTTTCCCTGCCGCTCCGTCTTGATTTCAATGCTTGTTCGCTGGGACTTCAGACAAGCTCTTCGTACTGCCTACGGGGCACAAATTTCAATGGCAAATTATGGAGATGAGGCTGGTGGGGCGGCGTGCCCTTTCAGCGGTTCATGTCCTTGCCCACGTCCCACTCACACCCCCTAGAGCTCCATTCCCAGGGGAGATTTGGGCGACTTCACCCCTGGCCAGTCCCGCGCCTGGGCCTGTGGTTGGTGCACGGGGAAGCACCGTTGCGGCAGGGGGTGTCGCTTGGTTTCGTCCATGGAACAGGTTCTTCTCGTCCAAATCCTTTTTCTCCCCTTCTTCCTCGCTTTCTCTCTCTCGTTTTACTGTGCCGTCGTCTCGTCGTCCTGCTTCAATTCCTGCCACTCGTTATCAGGCCAAGCAATTTGCGCTATAGCTTTTTTATTCCAACTTTTTCTTCTTCTTCCCTCTTCTCCATTCCATCCAACTACAGTCATCCAGGCCAACCAGTAGCCCTTATTTTCACCACCATCTTTTAAGACATCTCCAGTCCGTTGCCGAGGAACGTTTCCAATTTTCGCGTCCGGAAAAAGATCGACTTTGCTACAAGGTGTGTGAGTTCTCCTGGTTTCGCTTGCGACGTGCACGTTGCCTCGCTGCTGCCGCTACTCCCCCCCAAACTTCGTTTCACCTGTCACATCGCAACCTTTCACCTGCTCTCCTTCCACACGCATTTTTGTATCGCCAATTCAGCATCGATTCACGCCTCAAGCTTGCTGCTGTTGTCGCCCCAGTTGCGACTGTGCTGCTCTGCTTTTCAGCTTGACGCGCCCCCTTTCTTCAATCTAAACGACATCATTCCTTCCTGGACTCGCCCGGTGCAAATACGAGTGGGAATAACTAGAGACCTGGGCTATCTTTTAGGCGATCGAGAACTAGATTTTGTTAACATCTTTTGGTCTTGCGTCGTGCCTTTTGGACCGGTTGCATGGTTTAAACGCCACAGTCAGATATATCCCCTATTCGCACCAGCATCGAACCTCGAATTGCGACCCAGTGAATTTCATTTTTTATTTTTTCAAATAAACACGCGCTTTGATATACGGTTGCTGACTTTCCCCCCTTTCATTAGATCATAATGCATTCCTCCCAGCTCTTTTCAGCCGTGTTGGCTGCTGGCGCCGCCAGCGTGGTTTCTGGTAAGGTTATTCGCATACTTATGTGTGGCTGCACAATGTTAACTCGACGATAGCTGTCTCTGTCACTACCTGTACCAAAGACATTGCGATTACCCAGCCTACTCCCGTCATCGCTTGCGATGTTGTCAACGCCAACATCAAAGTTGACGAGTCAGTGGCTGGTGACCTGAGCATCGAGGGTCCTTCGAAAATCACTGGTGATCTGATCATCAACAACGCTACCCAGCTCATCTCCATCTCCAGTTCCACAATCACCTCCATTGGGGGTAACTTCGAGCTTGAAAGTCTCGAGCTCCTGAGCTCTGTTACCATGCAGTCGCTCAAGACCTTGAACCAGCTGAACATGATCAAGCTCCCCCAACTGAGCACTCTGACTTTTGGCACTTCTGGTGTCACCAAGGCTTCCGTCATTCAGGTTGTCGATACTTTCCTCAGTGATCTGAGCGGTCTCAACATCAACAGTGTTGATAGCCTTACCATCACCAACAACAACAAGCTGACCTCGTTCAACTCCGACCTCGTCAACATTACCACTCTTCTGAGTGTTACCAGCAATGGAAACAACATGGAGATCAACATGACCAAGCTTCAGACTGCCGCCGAGATCCAGCTCTCTAACGTCAAGAGCTTCGTGGTTCCTAGCCTCAAGACCATTACTCAGTCTCTCAAGTTTGACACTAACCCCGAGCTTCTCACTTTCTCCGCTAAGAACGTCTCTACCATCACCGACAGTGTCACTTTCATCAACAACAACAAGCTTACCAATATCTCTTTCCCTCTGTTGACATCTGTTGGTGATTTGACCATTCAGAACAACACCGCTCTAAAGGCTGTTGAGGGTATTCCCAAGTTGCAGACCGTTGCCGGTGGTGTTATCCTCCGCGGTAACTTCGACAGGTAAGCGTCCATTTTATCTCGACTTATCTATGAAACGCTCTGTTTATTCATTTTTACTAACTTTCATAATTTTCAGTGTTGAACTTCCGGCCCTCAAGGATGTCAAGGGTGGTGTCACTGTGTACTCTACTACCGATATCTCTGCTTTCTGCGGCTTCTTCGACACTGCCAAGACTAAGAAGATCATTCAGGGTCAGGAGTCCTGCAAGAGCAACGTTAAGGCCGCCAACGAGGGAGGTAGCGACGGTGACTCCGGCACATCCGGCAGTGGCAGCAGCAGCAACTCTAAAGGTAACGGCACTGACAACGCTGTCGCCGCTCTCAGCGTCAACAACGTTCTTTTGGGTGTGTCAGTCATTGCTGGCATGGCCCAGCTGTGGTAAAAAGTTTCGGAGGGATGATGGGTCGGAATTTGGCGTCAATCTCTGTTCTCTCAGATGTTTTCTGTTTTCTCTTAGCCGACACACTGTGGTTTCGTCAACCTCTCCCAGGCCTTGGCTGCACAACTTATGTCCGCGGCACTAACGCTAGAACTTAATAATGGAAATGTACTTCAAAAATGTCGCCACGCTCCTTTTATCCTTTCGACAAGCTCGACATGATGCATGGTGTGCATGCTGTATGATCTCCATCGCGCCGGTACGTTTGCTAGTGGGTATATGCTTGACGGCCCTGGTTCTTTATATGAAAGGAGAGGTTCACTTTCAGGCAAATATCGCTATGCGCTACGTGATGAGTATATATGCTAGCACCGGCGGGCTCCAGACTTGAAAAGGATTATACGTGTGTACGGTTACTGGTGATTATATCACGATTTGTTCCTCTCTTTAGATTTTTATTTATCGGTGTTGGTGTATGTTTAGACTTAGGGTACTTTATACCACTTTTCGCCTTGTCTTTTTCTTATCAAATCAACTTTGCCTAATTATTATGTGTCTATTTCGCTCCTTGGCTCTGAAAATGAAGTGTAGTCATTTGCTACAATGCAAATGTTGCCTTGTCCCTTATATACCTAGTGATACCCTATTTTGTTGTATCTACGTAGATGCCCTTTTCAAACTTTTCAGTGTTAAAAAACTTTGGAATGATGTTGTTGCCGTTAAAAACGCGACCGTCCAATTCATTGACTGCCTGTTGCCACTAGGTTAGCCCAACTTTCGCTGTTTCGTCGTTATTTGACGCTGTATAGCTGAATATGTATGGCTTACTCGTAAGGCAGACACCTGGTCCGTGAATTTGATGAAGACCTGGCGGGTGTCGACGTCAATGTATAGTCTCTCGACTCGCCCATACTATCCGCACGTATTAGCTTAGTTGCCCAATTTCCTTTGAATGTTGTTAACCAGCATTGTAAAATTTTTCTTCTTACCTTTTCGCCGCATTCTCCGCCAATTTCTTGGCCTAAACCATCGGCGATTTCTGCCTCGAGGTCAGGCATGTTTTCCAACATGTTTTGAAGCACAATGACCTCGCTCATGGTGCCGAATTTCCCAGTATCTTCTTTTCTCTTGCCACCAAAAATCTTGCCCTTGCCGCCTGGTTCGGCCCATCCGCCGCCATCTGCGTCGGCTCTCTTGCGCCTCTTTTCCACCTGGACGCGTAAGGGGTTGAGAATGCCTGATTCGTTGGCGCCGAGGGCGGTGCCCTTTGTCCAGCCGTATTTGCTCATGAGGCGCTGGGCGAAACCAGTTTGGCCGGGGCGGTTAGATCGCTCTTGGGAAGTGTCCTGGGGGGTATCGTCTTGATTGGCATGGCCGAAGCTGGGTGGCGGTGAGTAGCCTTCGTCTTCGCCGTTCTCAGTATTGTCGAGCGTTTGGGTGGGTTGGGTGTAGCGGACGGGAGCTTTGGATATTGAGACGGAATCTGATGGCGGCGGCGGAGGTGGTGGAGGCATATAAGAAGGGTTGTGATTCGTCTCAGGGGGAGGTGGTGGTGGAGGAGGTAATGATGGATCTGAAGGCTGTGGCGGGGGAAGAGGAGGCTGTTCTGTTGATGAAAGGGCTAGACGGCGGGCATAGGCTTCGTCTGCAGTCTCATCTTGTGGTGGAGCGGCTGGAGGAGATTTTGGAGGAGGCGCAAAGGAGTAGGAAGGAGGAGGAGCAAATTGGTCTGTAACACAAATTAGTCTTGTTAGACAGATTTCTCAAGGTGACGACGTGGGTAAACTTACTTGGAGGTGCTGCATGAGTTCCCTCATCCTCTGAGTCTGATATGTCACTCTCTTCTTGTCGCTTTCGGTGCCGATACAATAGATTTTTCCATTCTTGTACCTCTGCTACTTTCTCGTCGCTCTTGAGAAATTCATCCACGTTTGTCGGTCTCGATGGATCGTACATCTCGTCCCAGTCCGTGTCGAATTGCTCATCTTGTCTCCTCTTCTTCTTTCTGCGACCGCCGCGTTGGCGCTTCTCTCCAACGCCATACATCCACTCATCCTCCTCTGTTGCTACCCAGTCGGCGAGAGTGCTCTGATGTGGTACTGACTGCGCAGCTCCTCCAGTGGCCGCTGTGGTAGTCGTCACCGGATCTGCAGTCTTGGGAATGGCTTTTGGGAATGTCTGTTTGGCCTTGGGCTGCTTCACTTGTGGCCGTCGGATGGGCTGGAATTGGAGGGCGGGATTGATGGCTTTCTTCGGTGCCTGTTCATCGGCTGCAGATCCGCCCTGTTTGTAGGTCACTGGCGCGGAGGATATCGTAGCTGATGCAGGCGGATCGTTGGGATCGTGGAGATTGTCATAGAGGGAGAGTCCTCGGGGCGGAGGAGCCGCCATGTTCCTTCGATCGCAAAGGGTACTTGGCTATTATGAATTTCTGAGACATGTAATATGTATAAATTAAAGGAATAGTAAGGTAGATAGCTAGTATAAAAGCTAAAGCCTCAAAACGCCACAAACTGTAACGATATTCATTTAAGCTGCTTGGGCTTATTTCGTGTTTCTTAGCTGTTGATACAGTTGATAAGCCGCCGAACCATGGCGCGCTTCGGCAAATCATCGGTACGTTATTCAATCCCGGTTGCTGTGGATAACTGAAGCCTGAGCTGCAGCTCGCCCCTCCAATCAACCCCACCAAAATTTCCCCCATCCTTCCACCTGAAGTCAAGGAATCTGCCGACTTTGTGGCAGGTCACTTTAACTTCACCATAGAATCTGGCGTGGCTTTGGGGAGCACATCGAGGCACCATCTTTCCTTTTACTTATCTCTTTTCCTTTTCGCGTTTCTGACGTAACCCAAGGCAGTTGCAGGCAAACTGTCCTTTCAGCAGCCATCTTTGATCTGCACATCAGTTTCCGAACTTTACGAATCCGATAGTCTATCTCGATCAGCTAGCATTTCCGAAAATGTCTGACCTCGCGAGTCGCATTACAAAGCCTGATGAGGCGGTTGAGGTTCAGGCAGAGCAGCAGCCCGAAGCTGATGCTGCCGCCCCTGAGGGTCAGGTAGACGGTGCCATTGAGGAGCTTGGTGGTTCTGGTCTGCAAGAGCCCGACTGGGATGTCGAAGTCTCTCTCAGCGATCTCCAGAACAACGAGGCAACTCCTTTCCACTCTGCCGCACAATGGGAGGACATGGGACTGTAAGTAATGATTGATTTTACTATTTGGAACTGAACATTTACTGACTATGTCGCCCAAAGTTCCGAGGATCTTCTCAAGGGTCTTTTGGCTCTCAAGTTCTTGAAACCTTCGAAAGTCCAGGGAAAGTCTCTTCCTCTGATGCTTAGCGATCCTCCGAGAAATATGATGGCACAATCCCAATCTGGTACTGGAAAGACGGCGGCGTTTGTTACTGCCATTCTGTCGCGTGTCGACTTCAACAACCCCGATCAGCCTCAAGCCCTTGCTTTGGCCCCTAGTCGAGAGTTGGCTCGTCAGATCGAAGGCGTTGTCAATGCCATTGGTCGCTTCATTAAACCCCTCAAGGTTGCTGCGGCTATCCCTGGTGCTCTACCTCGTGATCAGCCAGTTCGATCCGCCGTCATAGTTGGTACCCCGGGTACTGTCATAGACGTCATCCGACGGAGACAGTTGGATGTTTCTCAACTCAAGGTTCTTGTCTTGGACGAAGCCGACAACATGTTGGATCAGCAAGGAATGGGAGATCAATGCCTAAGAGTAAAGAAGTAAGCCTTTTCTACAACAAAAGCAATGACTTGAAGAAGAGCAAGATAACTAACGTGCAAATGTAGCTTGCTACCCAAATCCGTACAAATCCTTCTTTTCTCAGCCACTTTTCCCGACAAAGTCGGCTCTTATGCGACGAAATTCGCGCCAAATGCTCATTCACTCAAGCTGCAACGCAGCGAGCTTACAGTCAAGGGCATTTCACAAATGTTCATTGACTGCGCGGACGACAATATCAAGTATGACGTTCTTTGCAAGCTCTATGGTCTTATGACCATTGGACAGTCGGTCATCTTTGTCAAGGTATGTTGCCAACGAGATTTCGGAATAGACTTGGAGCAGCTTTATTGACATTCAGATAGACTCGTGAAAGCGCCAACGAGATCCAGAGACGCATGGTGGCTGATGGACACAAAGTATCTGCTCTGCACGCTGCGTTTGATGGTAACGAGAGAGACGAGCTGCTAGGCAAATTCCGACAAGGCGAGAACAAGGTTCTCATCACCACCAATGTACTCGCCCGTGGTATTGACGTGTCGACCGTTTCCATGGTCATCAACTACGATATTCCCATGAAAGGCCGAGGCGATACTGAGCCGGACGCTGAGACCTATCTCCACCGTATTGGCCGAACTGGACGCTTTGGCCGTGTTGGTGTCAGTATCAGCTTCGTTTATGACAAGAAGAGCTTCGATGCCCTTCTTAGCATTGCCAACACCTACGGTATCGATCTAGTGCGTCTCGACACCGATGACTGGGATGAGGCAGAGGAGCGTGTCAAGGAGGTCATCAAGAAGAACAGAGCTCAGGCTGCCTATGCCCCGAGCGCAACTGATAACGCTGCCAAGGCATCCTAGAAAGATGGGTTTGGCGCATGGATGAGGATGTAAATTGGTGGCTGGTCTTTTTTTTTATTGTTTTCCTCTTTTCTTTGCCTTTGGCGAGATCGCCACAGTTTAACAATTCACGATGAATGGTACGATAATGGGGTTTATACAACTGGATCTGTAGAATGTGGCACGACAAGATACCAAAAATTTGCAGAGTTGTGCTATTGCAGGACGGCTGAAAAAGCTGAAAATGATAAACATCTTGCTTCTTTCATGGTGTTTTTCTTGTATCTTACTTGTAGTACGCAATTACCTGATATTACAGTGACGAGCGCAGAATGATAATGTGCAAAGTTACCCAACTCCAACGCATGATCTACTATTTTGCAGCTGATCATCGCTACTCAATGAATGCTGATTCAAAAGTTTCACTCATATTTGCATGGCTTATGCAGCTCAAAGTGGATATCTGTTTGTAGGAGCTGCATAAAACACTGCGTAGTAGTAGCATTAAGATGGAGCCCGCGGTTCATGGATCCGTCTCTCATTTTTCCGGCACATGACTCTCTACAAGCAGTACTACGGAGTACTCGGTGGCAAAAAAAAATAAAGCGAAAAGAGCTCTGTGTCTTCAATTTTACGGTCTTATTCGACTTTTACATAGAACTACTTAATGCGAATGTTTGATGCGGCCTTTTCTTATCCCCCCCTTGTTTGGCTAATAGCAAGTGAGGAGGTTGGAGACTCCCGTAATCGGAAGATATTTGGTGGTTGGAGGGTGCTTGTTTGGCCTTGCCGGCCACCTCTTTTTGATTTTTTTTCTCCAAAGTGGCTCACATTATGCAGTGCTACATGTAGATGCATGCACGTCGGATGTATGTGTGTATGTATAGAACTTACTCGTACACGAATGAAAAAACTAAGAGAGCGTAGATACGCGTGAAAATATCAGGAGGGGTTGGTTGATACCACCAATGGTACCGTTATGTGAGGGGTCTGGGCTTACAAGAGGGCTGGATATTATGCATGCAATTAAGTGGTTGGGAGGTAGTAGAGATGCTACTCTGCAGCTGTGAATCAGATGCTAGAGACGTACAAGTAAGCAAAAAGGGATATCTGATGAACAACTTGCACGCAAGTAGTAGAGCTTGTCTATCTTAGTGGATTTATGAATGCTTTGATGCCGTGTCACACATCATAGCTCGCTCGTATCGCCGACGAAGCTGAGCTTGGGGATTTTTTTTTTGGTCCTTCATCACAGCTAGGAGCTCCACCATTATGTCACTGCAGCGCCAAGAGAGGGAAGAAATCAAGGAAAATAACAAAAAACAAAAACAAACGAGAAAAAAAAAAAAAAAAACCGTCAAAAAATTTACGCGGTGAAGCATCTCACGTGTGGTTCCCCAAGCTGCTTCGAGGATTGGCGCTATAGCTTCCCCCCACTCTTTTTTTCTCTTTCCCGTTCAGCCACCGCACACCGCCAACTAGACAGCACTAATTTTTTCGCATTTCCCGTTATTAGCACACCTTGCATAATAGCGCAGTTCTGCTTGAGACCTGGTAGGGAAACAAAGAGAGAGAGAGAAACAAGGGCCAGACGAAGCAAAGATTCCTTTCCTAGCACGAAATCGGTGGCAGCAATTGTGATGGCGGCTGTCATCCCTACACTGTGTGCTTGTATGACTGTCGGCTGATACTCTGAGCAGCAACAGTCGATAGACCCTATTAGCCGCAATTTTTTTTTTGAGAAATTTCTCCTACGGAACAATCCCTGTCAAGTGTCGGCTGTGGCTCCATCGCCGTAGCACCGGTTAGCCAAAACGAACCAGCCTCTCCGAGACTGGCAGCCATACGAGTAGCTTGAGGTGGCTTAACGGTTAGTTTATGGTGCGAATTTTTTTTCTATGCTTCGAGAAAGTAAGGGACCCTTTCTGCAAGTCATGCCCTCAAGCAAGTCATTACTGTCCTTGCCAAAGAAAAGAGGACGGGAACGAGATTCGATCCATCAGGGAACCGTCCTCCTAGATAATTGACGCAATTGCTCAATGCCGATAGATTCCGGGGTTGAGCTGCATGAGAACGACCGCGGGGCATCAAGAGGCGAGCCACGTAGCACGCCGGGGGAGGGAAACCAGTCACACACAACATGCATATCCATCCAGCCTTCGCGGACGCATCCTCAGGCGCTAGGTCGTTCATGGTGGGCGCTCGTTGATATCGCTCAGAAGCTGGAGCCACTCGGTCCACTGCTAGCCAGCTCATCTGGCCGCCTACTCATGATTGCATTTTGTCTGTGTCTCTGATTTGCCCGGCGCGGGCTAATTCCCACTTTTCGTTGGTTGATCATGCATGTTCCAATTTTGTTGCGTCGGGCAGCTATCCTGTCAGCCCGTGCGGATTCAAGTCATGTCTCAACCCGCAAATGCGGCCGGCTGGCGACAAGGCCGCTTCCTGAGCCCAATCGTAGTGCGGCGTGGCGGACGAAATGACTTCCTTCTGCCAATTAGGGACCTTCGCCTGATTGCTATCAATTCGTGGTGTGGATATAGATCTTTGTAGCAAGGGGGGGTCTGGTCCGGAATTGTGCTCTCTTGGCCTGCTTGGCTCCGCATCGTCAATCTTTTCTGGTTCGCTTGTGATCGGTCATGGGTGTTTTTTTGACATGGGACGTGCTTTTTTGGATGGGCCCATGCAGCTCCAGGAAACAAGGCTCCAAACAAGGCTCCAAGTGGTGTCATCTCAAAAGGCTTTACTGACTTCCCACCTGTTCGCAGGCTTTAGAGAGGGAAAAAAAAAAATCACCTCCTGCGTCGTACATATCAAACTACACTTTGAATCCTGTCATCATCCGCATCCAATAGGCTGCTACATTCGCTTTGAAGCAGCCACAAACAGTCGTGTCCTGAAGCGCCAAGGCCCAAGAGACCGGCCGTTTTCGTTATTGGCGCCTTCTACCTGCATCTGTCGGATAATCTCATCACAGTGCAGCTTGTATGGAGGTCGATAATAAAGCCGTGCCCCAACTCGCTCAGCCCGAAGAGTTTGAGGTCTCAGAGGTCGAGAGGGCAAAGGAAGTATGAGCACCGCCCAAGAAGTCGAGTACTGTCCCGTCAGGACTAATATAGATTTGTCCAATGTGCAGTTCTCCGATTTTTCCAATGTGCAGTACTTCGAAAAGAATGACTCCGAGGTTGGGTCAAAAGTGTCATTAGACAACAAAGGTAGCTAGCTGGTGGCAATCCTACAGAGCGTTCCTCGAACATTTCTAATGCTAAGTTTTCGAATAGAGAATGAAGCCCCTCAAGATGCGCCCGTGGCCGAGGATCAAGCAGAAGATGCCGAGGTAGATGGGGATGCTGCGGCCGAGCCGACTTCTTCCAAGAACAAGAAGAAAAAGAAGAAGAAGAAGAACAAGAGCGAGAGCCAAATAACCTCGCCCACAGAATCCGCCGACAGCATCGCCGCAGTTGACATAAAGGCCGAGGTGGCAGAAACAGCGGAGCCGGCTGAGCAAGACAGAGCAGTTACCCCTCCTCCAGAGGAGTCAAGTCTGATAGTCGAAGACGAGGCTAAGAAAGACAAGAAGAAGAAAAAGAAGAAGAAGAAGAGCAGCCCAAAGAACTCCGAAACAGACGTTACCTCTGATGGTGCCCTTGACCCGGCCCAGCCTCCATCACCACCAGATACAGACGAAGGAAGAGGTGAAGATGAGGCTACGCCAGTAGCAGAGGAGGCCGAGACTGCGGCCCTAGAATCTGAGGCTGCTGCTGAACCTGAACTATCTAACGACGCTGCTCCTGTCCCCGAAGAAGCTAAGGCTGAAGCGGAAGCGGAAGCTGAAGCTCATCTGGAAGACATCAAGGCTACTGAAGAAGAGACCAAACCAACCGACGATTCGGCTGTTGCCTCTGAAGAGCCCGAACATGCGGAGCCAGAGTCGGAGGTCGCTAAAGAGCACGAGCACGAGCACGAGCAGACACCTCAGGAGCACCAGGAGACACTTCAAGAGCACGAACACAACCCCCAAGAGCACGAGCACACTGAAGAGCACGAGCACACTAAAGAGCACGAGCACACCGAAGAGCACGAGCACACTGAAGAGCACGAGCAAGCTCCTCAGGAGGACGTTGAGCCCGTTAAGGAGCCAGAGTCAGTGCCTGCAGTGCATGAAGATACCCATGATGAAGAGTCTCATGAGTCTGTGGAGATACACGATGAGAAGTCAGTCGAGGAGGCTACTCATACAGAAGATACCCAAGCACCAGTGGTGGCCGAAGAGCCCGCTGAGCACGAGAACGATGAGCCATCATCTTCACTAGAAGAGCACAAGGAAGATGCTCAAGTTCCCGAACCAGCTGAGACCGACAACAAGGAGGCGGAGCACCTTTCGGAAGAGGAAAAACATGTAGAAGAAGCAAACATCTCCGACGACAAGCCTGTGGAAGAAGAGAAACTTACTGAGGAGGAGAAACACTCCGAAGAAGTTATCTCTACTGAAGAGGCGAATGAGAAGCCTGCTGAAGAAGAGAAGCCTTCCGAAGAGGAGAAGCATTCCGAACCTTCTGAGAAGGACATCGCTGAACCCGTTATCGAGGCTGAGGAGACCACCGAGGTGCCTGAAGAGCATGTCGCCGAAACAACTACCGAAGAACATGCTGTGGATGCCAATGAAGTGGAAGCGGCTTCTGAGCATGTTGAAGCTACGAAGGATTCGGTCGCAGAGGAGGTTGCTGCCCCTGAGGAGGAGAAGGCATCAGAGACTGCGGAACCCGAACACCACGTAGAAGAAGAAGCTCAAGACAAAGACGAGCCGGCCCCTGAATCAACAGATGAACCTCATACTGATGCTAAATCCACTGTTGACGACGTCGTTGAAGAGGCCGCCACTGCTGTTTCGGAGCAAACTCCCTTGACTGAAGAGAAGGCAGCTTCTGATGAGGAGAACCACGATCACTCTGAGAAGCCTGAAGATTCCGCCACTGAACACGAGCCTGTTGTTGCTGAGGCTGAAACCAAAGCCGAGGAAGTCCACGACGAAGCTCCTAAGGAGGAGGAAATCGTTGAGGAGACTCCTAGGGATAACGTGACTGAGTCTCATGAATCTACCGAGGATGCCCACATTGATGAAGCTAAGCCCGCTCATGAAAGCGAGGAAGTCAAGCATACTGATGACCTTGAAGAGGCTGAGCCTGCCTCCGAGACTGAAAACAGCCCGGAGGAGAAGGCCAGTGATGAACCTGCCGCAGTTTCTCATGATGAGGAAGCTGCTAAGGAAGAGGTTCACCAAGAGCATGTCGAAGCTCAGGAGAGCGAGCCTGCTGTTGACACTCACGAAGACCACAAGGATGAGGTTGTTGCAGAGGTTGAAACTACCCACGAGCCAGAAGCTGCTCCGGTCGAGACAACAGAAGAGGAGGCTAAATCTGAACCAGTAGTCGAAGAAATCGAGGAGCCTGTGGAGACACATGCTGCAGCGGAAGAGGCCTCTCACGAGGAAACTCCTGCCGATGAGTCTGTGGTCTCTGAGGAACGTGATATCCCTACTGAAGACGTTACTGAGTCGGAAATCTCCAAGCACGAGTCAGATATTGTTAATGCGACCCATTCCGAAATCGAGACACCCGCCGAGGTTGAATCCGAAGTTGCTGAGGTCGCATCAGAAGTAGCAGAGGTCAAGCCTGAAACAACTGAAAGTGAATCTACCCAGGAGGAGCACGTTACGGCGGACGAGACTGAAAGTGACATTCAGAAGAATGTTGCTGAGTCTGAAACTGCCGCTGAATCCGAGGTTACTACTGGGTCTGAGGCTGTTGCTCAACACGAAGTCGCTACTGAATCTGAGGTTGCTACTGAGTCTGAAGTTGCCGCCGAGTCTGAAGTTGCCGCCGAGTCTGAGGTTGCTGCTGCTCAACACGAAGCCGCTACCGAGTCTGAAGTTGCCGCCGAATCTGAAGTCGCTGCTGAGCCAGAGGCTGCTGCTCAACATGAAAACGCTGTTGAGTCTGAGGTTGCTACTGAGTCCGAGGTCGCTGCTGAGTCCGAGGTTGCTGATGAGTCCGAAGTTGCTACTCGACACGAAGCCGTTGCCGATTCTGAGATTGCAACTGAATCTGAAGTCGCTGCTGATTCTGAAGTCGCTGCTGAGTCTGAAGTCGCTGTTGAGTCTGAAGTCGCTGCCGAGTCTGAAGTCGCTGCTCAATATGAAAACGCTGTTGAGTCTGAGGTTGCTACTGAGTCCGAAGTCGCTGCTGAGTCCGAAGTTGCTACTCGACACGAAGCCGTTGCCGATTCTGAGATTGCAACTGAATCTGAAGTCGCTGCTGGTTCTGAAGTCGCTGCTGAGCATGAAGTCGTTACGGAGCAGGAGCTCTCTCACGATCACAAGCCAGCTGAATCCACCGACTCCGAGCCTGCTCACGAGGAGGCTAAGCATTTGGATGAAGTGACCGAAATCATTGCTCCAGCTGAAACTGAAAAGGCTGCCGAAGCCGAGGTCGTTCACGAGGCCGACAGCGAGGAGATTTCAGAAATTCAAGCTACCTCCGAGCTAACTGAAGACTCTACAGCTTCCCATGACGAAGAACTCGTGGCGGAAGTTCACAAAGAGGTGGAAACTCCATCTATAGTTGAAGAGACCGTCAGCGTGCCAGCTGAAGCTGAAGAACACACTTCGTCTGAGGTAGAAACCAAGCCTGAAGAATCACATACTCCGGCTCCTGTGGTTGAAGAGACTTCTCCCCAAGACGCTGCCATCATCTCAGAAGTAGTTGAACCTGAATCAACACCAGTCGTGGTAGAGAGTGAAAGGGCAATTGTGCCAGAGCTGGTGGAGGAAGTCGGACAGCCTGTAACTGCGGAGGTGGAGGCACCCAAGAATACGGAGGAAGAGGAAAGCAAGGACACTGTGGGTCCTATTTCGGCTGAGAAGAACGTGGTAGAGAGAGTCAGGAAAGGTGAGGAGCAGCATTCATTACATGATACCCCTGTTGATATTTCGGGACGGTTTGGTGACTCCACATCGGGTGAGGAGTCGAAGGACCACGGCGTTTTGGAGTTACATTCGGAAGACATTTCGGAAATTCAGAGTCAGTCCTTGGGAGAGGAGCAGAAAGTGGATCTCAAGATAGATGAGCTTGAGAGGGCTGAGACCCCAGCTGTGGAGGAGCCTGTTGTTTCTACCAAACCTGATGTGGAGGCCGTCTCTGAGCCATTGTTTTCTCAGCAGGAAGATGCTGAGAAGACCTTGGCACCAACCTTGCCAGAGGAGTCGGACAAGATTGCTCTTATTGCTGAAACTGCTGCGGTTGCTACGGCTGCTACAGCTGCTGTGGCGACTGCCGCTGTCATTCACCAAAAGTCGAATGATGAGCATGAAGATGAATTGCAACGTGATTTCTCGGCTGTGACTGAAGAAGGTGGGCCAAAGGAAACCGCTCCGGAGCCTGTTGCTCCCGAAGCGCCCAAACCTGAGGTGACTAAACTTGATGTGGAAGACAAAACCCCTAAACCAGAAGAGACACAGAGAGAGATTGTCCTCCCCGCCGAGGTTGCGAAGCCCACTGAAGAGCCTGTTGCAGCGCGAGAGGTTGAACCGGCAGTTGTTGCCGAGACAGCCGAGCCTTCGACGTCCAAGGCGTCAGATGATGCGAAGAAAGACATTGCGAAAACTGCACCAGAAACCTCAGCACAACGACAACCCAGCGAAGAGGAAACCAACAACAAAGCAATAATAGTAATGGACCCCGAACAGGCAAGTAAAGAGATCACGAAACGGGCGAAGCCTATTAAAGAGAACACAAACTTACAGGATGTAGCCCAAGTCGACTCTTCTGGAGGCGCTTACGGTTTGGTTTTTGGCGCCGTTCGTGTGGCTGCGCACCCAGATCTTCGGGAAGAAGACGGACGAATAAATGCATTCACCATGCCCGGATTGAGCCATAGCATCGATAGGGAAGTCCTCGATGGGCCTCCGTTTGCTACAGTGGTCGCTCAATCCGACGATGGATCCCAGGTGGAAGTTATGATGAAGAGAGAGATGATGCCATCTCGCGAACTGGATCGAACTATGGTCCCTTTAGAAATCGCTGCCGCAACTAGCCACATGCCCCCTTTACGATACCCTGCTCCTAACGCCGACGGCCACTACTCCTCGAGGTGGACGAACATGGCCTCCATGGCCCCCTTGGTCTCTCCCTTTGAATATGACGGAATGGTTCAAGATACTCCACCTCCGCTGTCTCTTTCCGTGTTATTGGATGATGAGTTCAGAGTGCCGACTCCCGCTGTTGTGGTTCCCGATAGGACGATGATTGATAGGCAGAGGACTCGAATGCTGCGTCACAAGCAGAAGATACCACTTCATGAGTCTGGTTATGACGCAGTCGCAGCTGCCGTGGTCACTGACACCATTGCAGAGGCATCGAGGCCTATCGTCAGTCCTTCGCTCACCGTCCTCCGCAGCGGCGGGGACCTTCCTCATCTGGGACATCAGATGATGTTGGATTCGGAGGAACTTCAGTCTCTAGCCGTCCCTACTACACGCAGGAGTATTAGTGATGTTGAGGAGGATCTTCGTAGATCCATTGCTGACATTTTCGCAGAGGATAGATCAAAGGAACACATTTCGTCGAGCAGTGACCGGGATCGAGACAGACGCCACAAATATCGTCATTCTCACCACTCTTCCTATTCCAGCAGGAATCGTGGCGAGGAAGAAGTCAGAGAACATAGAGAATATAAAGAGAACAGAGAAAGCAAACGTCGTTCGCACGAATCTCAAGGGTCAAACTACCGTCGTTCTATACAGGACAGCGGCGGTTCTAGGCCTGGGTCTGGATCATCCAAGCTAGACACGCCACCCCGAACTCCTCGGCGACGCCATAGCGGAGTTGTGGGTGAAACGCCTGTATCTTCGGGCCGGAGATACAGAACTCCAGAGGAACAGGAGGCTCATGAGCAACGTAGGGCACAACGCCGTGCTGCTCGGCTTCCCGAGCGTTTCGACAAGTACGAGGGACAGCAAGGGGGGCATGAAGGCCCTGAAGGTTACGATGGACACGAGCGATACGAGCAGCCCGAACGATATGAGGAGCGTCGCGAAAGACGCGAACACCTCGAAAATCGGGAACAGCGCGATTATCGTGTGCGCCCTGAACGACCAGAACGACCAGAACGCCCCGAACGCACTCAGCGCCCTGAACGTCCTGAACGCCCTGAACGCTTTGAGCGACCCGAGCGCCCTGAACTGCTCAATGACCGTGACTTACAGGACGAAAGCTACAACCGCCCTGAAAGATACGAACGGCGTGAACGGCATGAGCGTCGTGAACGGCGCGAACGGCGCGAGCGTCGGGAGCTCTACGAAAAGCCCTTGGAGCCTGAGATTGAGAACTTACAGGCTACTGGCGGAAGCCGAGAGCCACCACCACAGCATACGCCTGTACTTGCGCCTGCACTTGCAACTGCACCTACTACAGAGCGCAAAGGCAAAGAGGTGGGATTCGACTTGCCGCCAGAGGAGATAAAGCGCCATCGTAGTCGCTCATTTCGTCAACGTTCGGGC
This sequence comes from Trichoderma polysporum, assembly GCA_030278935.1. Lineage (NCBI taxonomy): Eukaryota > Fungi > Ascomycota > Sordariomycetes > Hypocreales > Hypocreaceae > Trichoderma > Trichoderma polysporum. The sequence goes on from JARFTM010000014.1 coordinate 51,684, forward strand.
AACCCTAATTACCCCCGAGATGACTACCGACGGCAGTCACAGTCTCCTGAAAAAGAATCTGGAATCCCCACTCCAGAAAAGAGATTTTTCGAGATGAAAAATGCCGAGGGGGTTGTTCGCAGATCGTCGTCACCACCGCCTCCAGATAAGTCTATATTTGTGCCAGCACGGGAATCTTCTCTTCCAGAAGGGATGAGGCCTAGGACGCGAGACCGGGATGTTCCCCGGACTCGTGAACGTCGGCTGTCCGAGGCTACCTATGATAGACCTCGTGGGAGTCGGATCGAACACCTTCCTAGGCAATCAGCGCCGTTTGAAGAAGGTGAAGGTGACGACTCTGCTAGGCGAGCTCGCCATGAACGCAGGCGGATGAGGGAGGCTAAAGAGGCTAAGGAACAAGAGAAGAAATCTGGAGGTCTTAGGGGAGTGTTTAAGAGACTGTTCAATTGACTGGTAGAGAAATGGGGCATATGGCAGAAGCGACAGCGATGGATAAAGGGCGCTCATTTGTTAAAACGATCTAATGAATCATGTGTGTATGGCATGTCTATTCTTCTTCATAGTTACTACCTGGCCATTAGGCTGGTTTATGATAGTTGCGTTCGATTACGGTTAAAATGAAACATATTGATACTGGGACGCCGAGAGGGATTGCTGTAATAGTTTCTATAAACTGGTTTGAATCTTGTGATAGATGACGCTGATTCTGAAAGTATATCACAATTCAGAGAGGCTGACAATCCGTCCATTGGAGGTTGGCGATATCACGTGACAAGAAGCGTCTGGCGTCTCGCAAGGCGGCGACTTGGTTCATCGGAGCCTCGGCGCTCCTTGATCCGCTCCAGCCCTAATTCGGCAGAGGCCCCATTTCGAACAGCCCACCAAAAATTCGGCTAAAAATTTCGCGAGGAGAACGCTTTAGCATCACTCAAGCAAAAAAAAATTATCATATACCAAAAGGCGCAGGATTAAATCTCTTTGCGTTCTTCACGTCCACTCAAAAACCACTAACATTAACAATGGCTCCCATCACTGTATGTATCACTCGAAATGGCAGTTTTTAACTTCGCTTTGCTGTAGGCGGACACGATCCCCTCCTCGCTCTCTCTTTTGTATAAGAGAATGAGAGGGGGGAATTGGCGCCGCCAGAGAAAAAAAAAATGCAGTAGGCTGATTGAAAATGTCACGATATAGAAGAAGTCGGGCAAGGCCCAGAAGCAGACCAAGAAGGTGAGTTTCCAAACAAACACCCCTAATTGAGGAGAAGGGAGAAGAAACATGCCCATGCATCAGGGGAAGAAAAGGAATGCTAATTAATCGCCAATGTAGTTCATCATCAACGCTTCTCAGCCTGCCAGCGACAAGATCTTCGACGTCTCCGCCTTCGAGAAGTTCCTCCAGGACCACATCAAGGTTGACGGCCGCACCAACAACCTGGGTGACGATATCGTCATCCAGCAGTCTGGCGATGGCAAGATCGAGATCGTTGCCCACAACGACCTCTCTGGCCGCTACCTCAAGTACCTGTACGTCTTGACTTGATATCTACATTGCCATCTCAATTCTTTTGAATGAAGGAGTTTACTAACGCATTGGGAAAACAGGACCAAGAAGTTCCTCAAGAAGCAGCAGCTTCGTGACTGGCTCCGCGTCGTCTCCACCTCCCGCGGTGTGTACGAGCTCAAGTTCTTCAACGTCGTCAACGATGACGCCGATGAGGATGACGAGTAAATCGCTTCCAGTACTGGGAAACAGCCAAATGGGAAATGAAGAAATGGCCATGGGAAACAGAAATTTACTACGGCAATCCGGATCCTTGTTCTGATGGAGGATAGTATACCCACGTGCGGCTTGTAAAAAAGTCCGTCGTCAGCGTGTGGTATCTTGAAGGAGAGGAACCATATTTGGATGCTGCAGATTTTAGTCAAGGAATAAAAAAACCAGCCATTTCGAGTGGACCTACAACAAAGACTACATTTCTGTTCTAGTAATATCGCTGTGTGATTTATGTTGTAACTTCTAAGAGTAATGAATAGGTTGATATCGACTGTCAATTTTGATGTGCTATCAAATGCCATATCTATGTATGCGTACTCATATGCAAGTGTTCATTTTTATGCAGGAACAAAGGTATCATCAGTGACAAATAAGGGGATTCAGACAAAACAACCCTCCTCTTCAAGGCAAAGTCCTCATGACACCCTCAAAAGCCACCAAAGCCATCGCATTCGCCGGGAAAGCCCTCAAAAAGCATGGCAAGAATCCCCTCCAGTACCCTCTCCACCCAGACTCTCGATATACAGTCACAGCAGCATCCCGCCATCTTGGGAACCGCCTCTTTCCATCGCCCAAGCCTCCGCCGAGGGGATCCGTCATGATGCGCTGCTTGACAAGATCGCTCGGGTAGCTCGTCAACCAAAACACCTGCGCGCTTAGTCCACCAGCCCAGAAATTGATAGCCGGGTTGCTCAGGTTGGTGTTTTGGCGCAACATCCGAGAAAGGATATCGTAGCTCCCCCACCAGAAGAAGAAGAAGCCTCGGAAGAGCAGCGTCGCAGAGAGACCGTGATATACGCCTCGCACGCCGTGATGGGTGTAGATTTTGCGGATGCAGTCGACAGGGCCTGAATACAAACGCTCGGATTTGAGTGCCGCATACTGGATCTGAAGACGAGCCTTGATATGCTCCACAGGAGCTGCGATGAAGCTGACGGTAGATCCAGCCATGATGCCCGCGAATCCGTGACCCAGCGGCGGCAGATATGACGGTTCTGACGATGCAGCCCTTTCTCTCCCCGACGACACCGCCTTCAAGGCCGAACCCAGACTCCCAAACCCAAACCCAGATCCCGACCCAGCTCCCGGCGCCCACATATCCACATGAAAGACGTGCTGCGCCATCAGCCGCCTGTAGACGTTCAACGACCCCAGCATCACCGAGTCCATAAACATCCACCCTACCAAAGGCGGCGTGGCGCCTTTATACAAGCCCGTCACGCCCTCATTGCGGACCGTCTGGAGGACACACTGGAGAGGGCCGCTGAAGCGCGAAGATTGGGTTGTTTGAAGACGGACTTTGACTGTGTCGAAGGGGTGGCCGACTGTGATGGGTGAGTTAGTCTCTATTAACCAATTCAATCGATTAATGAAGCAATCGATAATGCCATCTTGATCCGCCTCATTGAACTCTCAACCACATGAAAAAAAAAAAATTGATAGAAAAGAAAATAACAAACACAATGAAATACGGGAAAGGGGGAATTTTTATATTTGACATATATAAACGTACCAGATAACTTTGCAATCCCGCTAAACACACCCGCCACAAACCCTTTATAATCGCGCCTGGCCGATGTCGCAGGCTTCTGCTGCTGCACCGCAGACTCAGCAGGCCTCGACGTCAATCCCGTCGAGGTCTCAGAAGCCGTCGCCTCTGCCATTGCGACTGCCAATCAGACACACGTCTTAGAGAGAAATGAGTCAGAAAGAAAAAAAGGAATATAGTTGTGTATCAAATCAAGACTTCCGTTGCTGGAGTTGAGAGAGTGAATGAGTGAGTCGGATCCTCCCGGACGTTAAGTATTATTACGAAAACGCCCACCCTCTTCCAAAATCTCCCCAAAAACAAACGTTCTTTTCGTAAGTTCTATATGCGTCTCTTCAATAAAACGCTCACTTTCATCCAAATTCTCAAACCATACCTCAAGGCTTCAAAAAGGAAAAGAAGCAGGAACAAAAAAAAGGCACCGGTGAGCTTCCCGGCCGCAAGTTGAAGATAAGATATTATTAAAGAGATGGAAGTGGGGAAAAAAATCCCACTTCCGCAATACTACATAACTTACTACCTCGAGCCGGCACAGTCATTGTTAGCGCCGCCATACAAGCGATGCTGCGGATTAACGTAAGACGGTACAGTAAGACCGGTGAAAAAGACTTGACATCAATTGGCCTACATATCCGCAAAGGCACTGCCGAGTTCACAGAGTGATACATGCATATAGAATGCTGAGTTTTACATCCCGTGACTAAAAACGTGTCTGCTTTGTATGGATCGCGATTCACAGCACATCACAGAGCACAGCCAGCAGTCTCAAGACTTAGTCTCAAGGCTGTATGACTTTTATGAAACACAGACTCACACATGCATATGTAGCGCGAATAGATAGAGCATAGCAAGTCTTTCATTGCCAATCATGCATCATTTGTGCCGTCAAAACACACACTATGCTACGCCCCCATCATCTTCCCGCTATCACACAGGCCGAGAGCATCCCTCGTCTCATCGCCTTTCTTCTCTCCGTCCGCCTGCATCTTCGTTGCCAGCAGTGCATCATCCAGATCAAGACCAGCACAAATAATGCCTTCGCTCCGCTCTAGAATCAAATGGTCATGTCATGTCGTCGTCAAGAACGAAGAAGCAGAAATACAAAAATATCATGGGGGGAAAAAGTCAAACGGAGCTGACCAAAACAGCTCGTCGCAGATATAGTCTCGCAAAGCAAAAGTCCTTCAAAAATCCATTCGTATCCCATATATCCTTCCTACCAGCTTCCCTCGAAGCGATTCCTGTAACATTATGTAGTATCCTCGCAAGTTGCCTTGCATAGCAGCCCCTCTCCACTCTCTCCTTACTTATCCACCCGTAGTAGCGAGTGGTGGATTGTCTCTGGGCCAGGCAACATAATTTTCATCTCTCCCCCCTCGTCCACTCTCTTCCCCCCTACCCTCCCTTTTGGAGTAGTTTTTTATGTCCCCTTTTCTCTTTTCAAATAACAAAAATCATTTTACGGGTATTGTGTAGTATGAACCCATGCATAGAACCATGGCGTGTGTAATAAAGAAATAGAAATCCATCATCATTCCGCTTTTCTTTGAACTGCGTGATCAAAGCGTGTGGGAGGTCGAGGCCCAAAGCAACGGCTCGATTTCGCCTAGAATGTATCCGTTTCTTGGCTGGCCTGACTAACGTGGCTTGCAATACTGCCAAACGTGTCTGCAGACCAAAATCAAGTCAGTAAGCTTTCTGCGCTGGCTGAATAGCAATAGTGACATTAAGTTCACTGCAACGTACCTCTCTTTCTTCGCCTATCCTCTCTGGCTCCATCATCTGGGCTCTTAGGAGTCATTGCTCGAGGGCCACTAGGCCTGCGCGATGGTACGCCAAGGGCAGCGTTCAAATTCTTGTTCTCCGGCTTGGGGCTGGTGCTGTTGTATTGGCTGGGGTGAGTGCCGTTGCCACTTGCGTAGCCGCTTTCGTAGCCCTGGGGACCCAAGGGGCTGCCCTTCTGCAGCGTTGAAACCCTTGCAGATCGCGGTGGCGTCCGCTGTGTCGAGTTGTTCAAAGGCTCTTTGGGTGGTCGGGCTGGAGCAGCGCCTTGCTGTTGAGAGGGAGCGGGCCAGTAATCACCGCCCTCGTTTCCGTATCGCTCAGTAGAATTTCCATTGAGGCGGTTAAGGCTGTTCACCGAGCCTGTCCAATCAGCAGATCTGGGCGTCGCTGGGGCGTCGAAATCTTGAGCCGAGTGCTCTAGGGCGGTTCGGAATCGCTCCGTCTGTCCTGTCCTCGGCTGAGGGTGCATCAGGTTGAGCGAGTTACGATGCGCCTTGTACTTCGGATCCTCTGGCGTCGTGAAATTTGGCACAATTGGTGCCGATGATTCGTGAATCTCGTGTGGCGGTGCCAGGCGTGCCTCGGGAAATCCGGCGGGAAGTCTATCATCACCGTAGGTGTCGAGAGGGTAGAGGTCATCGCGTGAAGCCATGCTCGACCCTGATCGAGATTGCAGCACGTCTTCGTTCTTGGCATCCTTCTTGGCGTTGCCGCGTAGTGCCTTGCTTACGGTGGAAGCTGTCGTTCCAGACCAGCGGGAGATCTTAGGCAACCAGCTGGAGCTGCCTGACTTGCCCTTTCGTCCCTTATCACTCCGAGGTGTGTTATCAGCGCTGTGCGTTTGGTTGTAGCTCTGGTCAGAGGCTTGTTGCGCGCCGTCCGGCGGGAGAGACCCGCCGCGATGTATCTCACGATCCATGGGGCTCATCGGAGGGATGATTTGGGTTCGCTCTGCCGTCGGAGTAGGGTGATCATACTCATACTCGTCCTCATGTTCGGGGACTGTGTCGATGCGATGATCAGAGAACTTACGCTGTCCCTGGGACTGGCTGCCATGGCTGGTGGTCGAGTTGCCCTCGGGTTCATAGCCCTTGTCGTGTTCGTACTGCCCCTCTGGCTGGAGATTATCAAATGATTGTCCTGCTCCGCTGGTAGAGACTCTGGCGGACATATTCGGGGCTGTCTGAGTCTTGAGAACGTCGACCTCTCCGAGAAGCTGCATCAGCATGTCTTCAATGCGAGTGAGATCGCTGGTGCCCTTGGCACTAAGGCCCTGGAGAGCCCGTTTCCACAAATTCTTCTTCTTCACCGCGATATCATCCATAGTGGCAATGGAGCCGCTTTGCACAGAACGAGAGCCGGGATAAGGTCGTGGTCCGTTGATGGCCTTTTGAAGCTTGTCAGTGTTTTCGGAGTTGGCAAAGATCACATCATCTCCAGTATCTTGAACCAGCTCCTTCAAATCACGGAAGGAGTTGCGCATCTCAATCGCGGCATTCATGAGCAGAGCGACAATCTCTGTGTCACGAGCGCTTCGCTGTGCATCGCGAACCATGAGCTAAAGGGGGGGGAGGATATGTTAGCAATTTAATGGAGTACAAATCTTGGTAGTTTGGCTGTGTGAACTTACGTGCTGCATCAAGGCAACAATGTCCTTATTTTCAATGCGATCGATGCCGCCACCTGTAGAAGCATCGTAAAACGGAGAAGCCATGCCTTGAGACATGCCGCTGAGAGCGCGGTTATTGCCCTGGGATCCGTAGAATGGATCTTCGCCTCCCATATAATTTGACGGGCCAGCGATACTGATTGCCTTGCCCTTGGGTTCAGCATCTGGGGTTCGGTTGGGTCCGTTGGACATGTATCCTTCATCATATTTGAATCCAGGACTGCCAGTGCTGAAGCCAAGACCACGAGAGCCAAGGAGGTTGTCGTTGAGCTCGGGGTTCACAATCGGGCTGGCATCCTCATACGGGTTGGTGAGCAAAGTGTCGCGCTTTCGCTCAGCCGACGTTCTCCGCCACTCATCAACTTCTCCGCTTGGCTCCCGACTGAGGCGGGCAGCTTCGTCATCGAGGTGAGCATCTCTCATCTCCTCATCAGACTTGGACTTGGGAATGACCTGTCCATACTCCGTAGGAGTGGCCTTACCAGACCATTGGCCGGGAATAATGTCTTCTTGCAGGATCGACGGGTTGGTTTGTAAGTCGTCATCGACGTAGCCAATCTCATGTACGGGGTGGTCTTCGTCAGGAATACTGCTACCGTCCATCCGGGGCGCAGCTTCATAATCAAGTCTGTCTAAGCTATGAGTGGGGGTGTTTCGTGGCTTCCAGCCTTCCATGGCACGCTCTTTGAAAGACTTGTTGCGGAACACTCCGGCCGGCTCATAGTTCTCATCGGTCTCATCTTCAACAGTGGCTTGCTTTCTTTCTTGAGCTGCCTTGAGAGCGGCAGCGGCAGCACCAACGGCGCCTGCAGTGATGGCAGCCTCAGATGATGTGGGGGACTGGCGATACTTGGTGCGAGGAACCTTGCGTCCATTCTCATCAAGCTCATATTCCAAGTATTCATGGGACTGGCCAGGAGTTGGCTGTCGATTGTCTTCATATACTTGGCGATCAAGGCCAGAACGCTTATCTGGGCTGGCGCCCCGGCTGCTCTGAAGCCTGGATCGATCATCGTATGAGAGGTTGGAATCTCCCGCGCCACTGTAAACGCCAGTTAGGACAGATTGGTCAAGCATCGAACCGTCGATCAAGGAGGCGACAGCAGACTCGGCCGCAATAGCAGGGTGGATGATGTTGGGGTTGGCGGCAATGGGACGGACTGCCTTTCCTGCAGCCGTCTGTCCGAGCTGAGAATCCTCGGAGTAGACAGTGCTCCTCTGGCCAGCATCAGCCGACGCAAGATCAAATTCTCTGCTCCTCAAGTTACTAGGAACAGAATCAAGAGATTGTAACGAGCGATAAGACTTGATAGACGAATATCTATTTGGCGTTTCTCCATCAGCTTCGGTGAAGCCAGATACGCTGGGTATTGGGCTCAGGCCACGCGCGCCCGCCTGATACGGGACATACTTCAGAGGAGGGGGAACGTCCTGCGTGTTGTAGTAGGCATCTTCGTACGCATCCTCTGGGTATTCACCACCGTGGTCAACCTCAGGAGCGCCTCCGTCGTAGTTGATGAACTGGCCCATGGGGATCTTGTTGCCAAACTCGTCTGTCTCATACTCCACGGCTTGGTTGTACTCCTTTTTACCACGTGGCAGAGCAGTCAGGTCGCCTTGTGATACATTGGCATGAGTCCTGCCCAGTGCTTGGTTCATGTCTACGGGTGTTCTGGAAGGAGTGGGCGTTGACGAAGGTGAAGCAATCTCCCTCTGCTGATCTGGCAATGGAGCGATTTCCTCCGTGGCCGAGTGCAGCCCATCAGATTCTGCCGACAAAATCGAAGTCCGTGTCATTTCTGAGGGGTTGATCTCGCTCATGAGCGGCATTGGCGGCGCTGGCGGTGGTTCTTCCTCATCGTCATATTCTTCCGCGTATCGTTCACGGCCCAGACTTTGGCTTCTAGCCCTGGACTCTGTCCTCCTTCTACGCCTCTCACGATGCCTCTTTTCACCTCCAGTTTCCGATAGCTCATCTGCTGTACCGGACAATGCCTTGGCTGCTGCGGCGCCAGCTGCGCCAGCGAGTGCGGCCTTGGCCAAGTTACTACTCCTCTTTGGAGTATTGCCATCGTCATGGACGCGCAAATCACCCTCAAGTGAATCTCGGCTAGGGCTGTGCACCGACACGTCGTCATAGTCATGACGAGCCTCGCGGTTCCGTCTTTCTTTGGGCTTGTGATTCTCTCTCACGCTGTCCCTATCTCTGACTGGCTCGGGCCTTTGACTTGCAGACCGCCTGCGGTCTAATGCAATATCTTCTCTTGAGGCAGATGTACCTGTAGAGGTGAAAGATGCTCGTCGGCCTTCCCGCTTGCTCTGTTCCCGCTTGAGGGCACTCAATTCTGGTAAGATCAATCTCCGGATGGCATCTTCGACCGTCTCCAACAACTTAGGATTGTTGATTGAAGATTTCGAAGCTCCAGAGCGCATAGAGCGGGTGTCCATGGAGCGATGGCTTGGGGCCAAATTTGACGACAGGATACTTGAGTCAATGGCAGAAACGTGTGAGGCTTGCGATTCTGGGTTGCGGCTCCGGCTGGAGCGACGCCGTGAGGAAGTGTAGGTCTCCTCGGGCGGAGGTTCGCTAATGCTTCCTGCCCGACTCTTTGATCGCCGTTTGCGCTCTCCTTTCTCCTTTGGTTTATCCGATGAAGCCTTGGAGGAGCGATCTTTTGATCGAGTTTTGGCGACTCGGGGATCATCTAAAGTATCTTCAAGATGCTCTCCCGAGCCCATATCACCTCCGGGAGAACCATCCAGGAAGCTATCTGTGGGGATGGCTGAGATTTCAGACCCATTTCCAGGTTGGTAGGATTCTCTCTCGCTATTTGGAATCAGTGGGCTGGCAGGGCGGCGCCGTCGTTGCTGTTGTTGGCCTTGGGTAATCTCTATGTCAATGGGATTTCGTGAGACGGTGGACTCCTCAGTGGCCGAAGCATACGACGTCACGCTATGGCCATCGTCACCTCCAAGTAACTCATGATCACGGGACGGGATGCCGTCGTCCAAGGGAATTCGTCGAGTCAGTGAACCTTTGCGGGAAGTTTTTGTCTCTGTCACTTTGATGTTGTGATCCCTCTTCCCCCTTTTGGAGGTGGAGGGGGTGAGCCGCACTCGAACGCTGGGCTTGCGGCTAGTCGAGCTCCCTGTCCTGCTGCCTTCGAAATACTCGATCAACAGTGATGTCTGAGAGCGATGGCTTCTATGCCCGCGGGTGTGGATAGTGATGGGAGCGCCATCGTCGGCCTGCGAGTAGCCCGATTTCTCATCGCCAAGTCTGGAGAGTTCGGCGGTCACCTCCGTCGGAGTAGTTGTCTCGTCGGTCTCGGTCGGGGCAGGCAGCGGAAGGCTTTTTCTACTGACGGTGCTCATTTTTGGCACGAAGGCAATCGATATCTTTGCCTCCTAACGTCGTACCGCTACCAGTGGCGTGAATGCAGCGGGGAAGTCTCTCAGATTCAACCCCTTAGAGGTCGGCGGAAAGGGGGAGAGAGAGAGAGAAAGAAAAAAGGGCGAGGTCGAGGAAGAGAGATTAAAAGAAATAGTAGTATCCAGACATCCGGAACAAGGCCCAACGCTGCAACGAAAGAATGGGGGATGCGCCTTGAGCGACGTCAGCAAATGGAAGGGAACAAAGACAGAAACGAAGAAGTTAAAATGAATCTCCCGATCGACCACTCGAGACGGACCCGAACAGGTGGGTTTTGGATGTCAGAAACTCACAGGAACCAAAGAGGAGAAGGCGGAATCGGGGGAGGGCAGGGCAGGGCCAGCTTAGTTGTATGCAGTGGCGAAGCTCAGGCACCGAAGCGGTAAAGAGGCTCACAGACGACAACAGGAGAAGGCTGCTGCAGAGTCAGGGGAGTTGCTGCAGGGCCAGCTGTGCCTGGAATGCGCACAAGTATGTATGCCGTGCGGGCGACGATGTACAAGTAGTATGCACAGCTGAGCGAGTGAGGAGGAGGAGGGATTGCCCAGACGATGGATGGATGGCCTGTCGGTGAGCTGCAAATGCGGGCTGCGAGCTGGGCAGATGTGGGCGCCGGTCCGTGAACTGCTTGCTACAGTAGCAGCCAAAAGAAGGGCCGCCGCTGCTCGATTTCTTCTTCCCTTGTGTTCCTTTTTTTCCAGAGCAGCAAACGCGCGAGGGGCGAGGCGAGTGGGCGCAGGTGGGCGATGCGATATGCAAGCAGGAGGAAGAGGAGAGGACCCGACCTGAGACTCGCAGGCTGATGGGATGGATGAGGCCTTGTTATTGTCCAGAAGCGGGCTGGGGCCTCTGCTTGATGAGTTGGCGCTGCCGATGCGCCTGTCCAATGGCGCTGGGGCGGGCAGGGGTGGGTGGTGCCGCCTGCTAGACCCTCTGAACGGGTGTGCTAGTCGAGCTGTGAGGGCGCTAGCAGCGCTGTATTATGTTAGGATGTGTTCCGTACGGAGTACCTAACTGTACCAAGAGACAGCGTCTGCTGCCAACGGTAGAACCTTTTACTCGTCTTGGGTGGCACGAGGCTTGTACGTACAAGTATGCGGTACCTTTTAGAGTCGAGAGTGGTTACATGGAGGGTACATGTGCGATGCGGAGTGCAGCACCTTTTTTTAGTGGCTCGAGGAGCAAGGCAAGGGCAGTGCTAAAACCAACAGCTAATCCGATTTTCATCATCTATGGAGCACCAGCCATCTCTTTTTTTCTCTCTCTATCAATCAAGATCCCAGCGATCGAACTGATAGGCGAGCGGTGGCGCAGTAGGAAATGGAAAGAAGAAAGAAAGAAAAAAAGGACGAGGCTGGTGATACAGCGCCATTGCACGAGCTTGCGCTACCACACGTTATTCGTGTGCAATTTCAGCCAATGGCCGATCGTCAGCTTGGGTAAAAAGGAGAGGTCGAATCGGAGCTGACAGACAGCCAGCAAAGCAGACCAGCCAGCGCATGTTTGTCCGTTGACGCCCAACATGTCTCTCTTCTTCCATACGAGTACAGCAATTAGAACTTTTCCTTTCTGGCCTCAGCTCACGCAGCAGCTTGTTTATTCCCTCATCTGCATGCAACGTTGAGAGGCACGCACCAGCGCTGCCCATCGTCGCACGCTCAATCATCAACAAACATCGCCAAGTCCCCCTCAAGTATCCTCTTCTGTACTCTGTACTCTTCAACTCCGTTGCTTTTCTTTTCTTCCCGCCCATGGCTTGAAGCCGCAACCGCATCCACACACCCCTGACGCCATGGAGGGACTTCAAGACCCGCTCGAACAATGAATGGAGTCCAAAAGGGACCCGCCAATGGCGCCAGAGTGACCTGAATCGACCGTCACGCTGGCAGGGTAACCAAAACCGCACTTTCACCAGCTTGGACATAATTTCTGCCCAAACCGCTGCTCAGGCCAGGCACATGGGACACGAACCAGGAGTCGATTCTATGTAGCAGGAGTCCCGAGGGCTGAAGTGGGAATCTGTGTGATGTGCATGGGGGCTGGTTCCATCAAATGCTTGCACTTGAGCGCTTACCAGTAGCTTGCTTGTAAATTACGGAGTACCCAATACCAAGTACTTCGTACCTGTGCCACTGATCTGGACTCGCACTGGTACGATGTGCTTCAAACCTCCATCTTCGTGCGTCGTCAGTCGTCTTTCGTTGCCGATTGTGCATAGACTTTGCCAAATCTTGTCACTTCTCATCCCGCTTTCTCCCGCCCCCTGGTTTTCCTTTAATACTGCTACTGCTTGTACTCGCATTACACATGGATAGGTAGGGCTGAGACGCAAACCAACTCTTCAGCACGTTCGTCATCTCCGTCTGCGGCTTCAGCGGACCCAGAATGGGCACTGCCCGAGTGATCGTGATCGATCGGCCAAGTGAGCTGCTAGTCAAAGTGGTAATCAATTCTATGGAGCCCTTTTTTCCCATTACCGACCCAGGCCTCTCCTTTCCATGGCTCCGGAACTGGTGTGAAGCAGAGCTTATTTGACAGGAAACCCGGGAGCCTGCCGTGACCCAGGTGCTGTCTAACACATCGATGGGATAGATTCCAGCAGAACGAAGTATCAGTAGTATGATCAACTCATTGGGGTCCAGTTGTTCGAGATTACGTCTTACCTTTCATCAAATTAGACTACATCCACCAACAACCAATAAGTCAATGATGTCTCTTGCTTCCGCTTGCCTGTCTAATACACATATACTCACTTTGCCATCAAAGGACTAGCTAATCAACCTCCCATTTCATCAACATATACAGAGTAACCGTAAATAGATATTCGATTTCATATTTTCTAAATTATACGCCAATGGAAGCCCCCGCGGTAGGATTCTTCTCAAACAAGCACACCGCCCGCTGCGGGCTTCCTGCATCCAAGTCTTGCTTTCATTTTCCTCCCTCGCAGGACGGTGGCGTTCTGGCTGGGCCTTGGCATAATTGCCAAGGGTACCTCGTGGTACGAGTACGTGAGAAAATGCGGCCCAGTGGATGCACGAGGCTAGCACTCGTGATACCGGCAGTGCTCGTTTGTGTCTCTCATGGACGGTCGCCTTCGGCAGCCAGCAGGTAATCTGTGCGAGTAATTCGTTCCGACACGAAGACCGCGAAGCGTGAACTAGATCGAGCTGAGGAACAACGAGAATGTTGTTGAAGGCAATCTTGCTTATAATGCGTCTCATAGAGAGTCCGTCTGCTTTGCTCCCTGATTTACTGTAAGAGTATATAGCTGCTGAGCAGTAGGGTTGTACAGTATGGTCTCTTCTTTGGGTATTTCGTAGTGTATCATGAAGGAAGTGAGAGAAAACAGGATGTATGAGCACACGCCAGCACAGTGTAGTGAAGATATGTCGTTCTATCAGATAGCCTGCTTTGGAAGGCAGTATTCGTCTTGCTGGTTCCATTGTATAATTATCAAGGGAGGCTTCATGTCTTAGACGGGGAGAAGTCGATTCTTTACCCAAATCATTAGGCGGAAATCTTTTCAGAAGCCATCTTGTCCTCTTTCGCTGCTTAAAATGGGATAAAGAGTCGGAAAGTCGTATATTTGATTTAGAAAACAACTACCAAACACTGGTATCCTATATTCAATTCATTAGTCTCAAAACGCCATCCTCTTGCCATGAAACGTGAAGTCATAACTCAAATACAATTACACCGCGCTCCGAAACCCAGAAAGATATGCAATTCCAATCCCATCCCTCACGAATACCATCAACTTATCCGCTACGCTCCCGTCCTCCTCGAACTCGTTGTGACAGCTGGCGGTGGCTCCGCAACATACCCCGGTAGCCCAGAAACATACTCCGGGGGCCTTCTCCCCTCCTCCATATCCCTCAGCTCTGTTGACGCTCCAGCTGCAGTACCATCTCCTTCTCCCGCCAATTTCTTGACCAGGTACGGAGGCGGGGCTTCTCCAAGCTCATTAAGTCCATCTCGGGAATCGAGTCCTCCCCAGGGATTGCGTCTATAATGCCGCGGTATGAAGATTACGGTTCCATCTCGTGTCACCCAACGACCATGAGCCCAAGGTGAGCCATCGGCGGCAGCAGCTACCCGAGTGGTGCGACGGCGTATATAAAAGAATAGTCCCGCCGAAGAGAGGACAAAGAGGGCGAGGAGGGGAATGATGACATATGTCAACGGCCGCGTTGACGGCGACTGATCTGGGTTTGGGACCATGGCGATAATTCAGTCAATATGTGTATTAAGTTCGAAGGAATATGTTTGCGCTTATAGCAATCAAAGCCAGCGGGCAGCTACTCAAATAGCCGCATATGGGATTTGCCTTGTCCAGCCGCAGCATAAAGGCCGCTTCCTCTAATACGAGGTGGAAATAGAATAATCGAAAGCAAAAAGCTCAAATGCTATCGAAAATATTCATGTAAGAAACAACATGGCAGAGGACGGAGGGGACAAGGCCAAAACCACTCAGCCAAAGACGGCGACGGAATCCTTTTGTACGATCCGGGGCAGCCTCTTCGCAGACGTCACTCTTCAAATATCCCTCCAACCCAAACCCATTAGTATTGTCCCCGATGCTCCTAATCCACCCGCCAACCAGTCACAGCAGACACTTGCTGCCATCGACGGAGCGTCACAGCATGGGAGGAGTAGCATCCACGGCCCAGTTATCCGTAATGGTGTGCTAGGAGATACGGAAGCGGCCAAGCCCACACATCTGCCTCTCGGTCTAGAAGTGATTTAGCCATTTAGTCAATGCTGGTCATCTGGGGTGAATGTGTTGCTGGCTCCTTTTGGTGCGGGGAGCACGGCAAAGTGATACCGAGGGGTGGCACTATTGGGATTTGAAATGTCGCTCCAGAATACGGAGCAGTCGGCGATAGGGCTTGTTATTCGACTACTAATGATATTCTACAACAAAACTAGTAACATATCTATATGGATTAACTGGTATCTGTTTTGCAAGGTTAATATGCACATATTAATTTCAATCTAAAGATCCATAGGCATCTCTCTCCACTCAGTGGCACCGGAGAAGCTTCACCGGCACCTTTAACAAGGTCCACCCGACCGTCTCCCGGGCGCTAAAGCCACGGACTGGAGCCCTGTACTTTCCGCCTGTAGCCCCCAAGACCCGCCACAAATTGAACCTAAGGCACCAGACCTCTCAACGCTCGATATCAGCCATCATCATTTCTTAGCGCGGCCTTGCCTGAATTCAGATATCGTCAAGCATTCAACTCCAGCTCACAACCAGACCGCCCAACATGCCTCGTGCCATCAGAGGTATAGTTACTCTCGCTCTACTAATAGGCCGCAACTAACCTTTTACCCCCCCGTGTCCAGGCGTCCTGATCGAATGCGATCCTTCCATCAAATCCATCATTGTCAACATCGACAGCGTCAATCACGACTTCATCATCGAAGACCTGGACGAGGAGCGTGTCGTCGTTAAGGAAAATATGGTTCACCTCCTGAAACAGAAGCTCGAGGACGTACGTTGAAACCTCTCCATCTCTTTTCCTCTTGTCGGTTTCGTTGGTTTCTTTTTCTTGCTCACGTGTCGGTTTTTTCTGCAGCGCCTTAGGGAGAATCTTCCTCCAGTCGACGAGTCTGGTTCCGAATAAATCATCACACACTAAGCATCTCAAAATTATGCAGGAACCGCCTATGTATATTTGCAACGCTGCTTGGGCGATTTCGGCCACTATTTATTCCACTACACGCGAACTCATACATTATCAAGGCAGTCTACTCTAGGTAGACAATATATATACAACCGCTACCTTCAACATCCAAACACCATCATCCCGCGATCAACCTATAATTACAGCTTGGAAAACCTCGGCTTCTGCTTCTTCAACACACTCAATATCGCCGCCGGGAAATCCGCTCCTTGCAGCGCCACCGAATTCCACAACTGTGTATACCGCAGAGTGTCCACTGTGCTGTGATCTCTTGCGTGGTTTAGCAACTCCTTAGTGCCCTGCACGGCCACGGGGCTCTTCTCTGCCAACGAAGCTGCCAGGTCAACGGCCACTTGCATCGTCTTCTCCTTGCCTTCGTGCACCTGGCTCACGAAACCCACCGCGAGGGCCTCCTGCGCGGAAAAGTCTCGGGCCGTCAAGCACACCTCCTTC
Organism: Trichoderma polysporum; assembly: GCA_030278935.1. Classification (NCBI taxonomy): domain Eukaryota; kingdom Fungi; phylum Ascomycota; class Sordariomycetes; order Hypocreales; family Hypocreaceae; genus Trichoderma; species Trichoderma polysporum. The sequence goes on from JARFTM010000014.1 coordinate 68,042, forward strand.
ACCCATGAAGTAGAACCCACGATCTTGGGGAGACGCGCAAGCGTGCCGATGTCAGCGGCGAGACCAATGTCGACCTCTTTGACGGCGAAGCGAGTGTTGGACGCGCAGATCCGGATGTCGGCGCAGCAGGAAATATCGATGGCGAGGCCGAGGGAAATGCCATGCATGGCAACAATCACCGCTGTTAGAGTAAAAAAATCCATATGTTAGATGGCGTTTCTCAAATAGAATAAACGTTAAAAAATGGTGTATATAAAACTTACGCTTCTCGCACTTCTCCATCGCTCCAATAGAGCTCTGAAACTCCTCAATCTGCGCCCTCATCTTCTTGGCCTTCCTCGCCGGGTCCTTCTCCTCCGACATCAGCGTTTGATCCTGCGCCGCCGACTGCACGTCCAGCCCAGCCGTAAATGCCTTGTCACCCGCTCCGCTCAGCACCACCGCGCGCACGTCGGCATCCGTGCTCAGTTGGCGGAAGACGTTTCCAAACTCGAGCCACATGGCCTCGGAGAAGGCATTGAGCTTCTCCGGCCGTTGGATCTGCACGTGTGCTACGAACGGCTTAGGGGAGGTGACGGTGAAGAATTTGTAGGTGCTGTAGGCTGCGAGAGGGGATCCTGCCCCGGATGATGATGATGAGGCCATCTTGAGAGCTGTTCCTGGTGCTTTGTTGGGTGTAGATTATCGGTGAGTAGAGATGAATGAATGAAGGGCCGTAGAAGCTAATCAACCACGACAGAAGAAGATATGCTTGTAAAGGGATTAATAATCAGATTAAGGTCAGATATACGAAGTAGTCAATCCTCATTCGGCAGAAAACCAATCACCAATGCTAAAGAGTAAGAAAGAAACGATTTAGAGTTGTCGACAGCATGCATCCCCCAAGGTGCTCGGCTTATCTTAGTAAATTGTCCTTCCAGCCATGCCGAGGCACGGCTCTAATGTGGGGCCAAGGTTAATCGCCCGAATCTGGGGAACGCCGGCTTCTGATCACATACTACTAAATCGTGCACTCCGTGCCTACTTTGTAACTTCAAGTGTCCAGACACTCATCTTGAACAATGCCTCACAAGTAATATAGCCTCGTACCGATTGACCTTTTCTTCACATAACAAGCGGGTGACACAGCACTAGAAAAATATAGACATATTTTCGTAATCTCTTTTTAGTTTACTAAGCGGTACTACAGCGGGATGCTGGCTATTACTACGTCTCCTCTTAAGCCTTCCACTTGAGCGGATAAGCCTTTGCCACGCTTCTACAACTCACTTTTATGAAGCGTATTTACTTGGTCCAACTCTATGTTACTTCCATTTACTCACTACAACACCTAAGTTCATGTTTCATCCTCAGCACTACGTACATATGCCCTAACACTTCCTATTAAGCGTCTCATACAACTCTCCTCCCTTTAGAGCCTATTAAGCCAGGATCATCCGTTACCGGGACCACAGCATCCAAATTCAAGTCGGTTGCTCTGAGTGTAGAAACATCTCAATCAAAGTCTGCATCTAAATTCCCGACTGCTTGCTGTGGTGACTCGCGCTGAGTAGGCAATTTGATGATGACCAACCCCTCTGATATATTCACAAATGCGAACAAAGAATTTGACATGGCCGAATAGTTCCGGTCAGTAAGAGATCTTGGTCTGTAATATGAGGGCATATAGAAATGTCTTTTCCCATCTAGAAGAATCCAGGCTCCCTCTTTCATAATGTCAACAAAGCTGTGCTGATAGATATACGAGTACTCAAGTCGCGGAGATGCCTCCCAGTGCTTCCACGAGGAGGTTTTATAAAAAACAAAAAAATCTGTAAAAGCCTGTCCGCCGATTTGGTCAAAGGATGTGAGGTACTTATTGTAATGAACGTTAAAGCGCTTCAGACAGGCGCCCGTAGAAACGTCCCATATTAGTACATCTTGTCCTGCAGCAGAGGCCAATATAGCAGAGTCGGCCGAAAAGACTATCCTGCCTTCTGCATTGCTATTTTTGACGACACAGGGTATGATACATTGTCCAATGATACATTCTCCAGTGACTAAATCCAGAATACGTAGTCCTGTAGTACCCTCAGGTTTCGAAACAAGTGCTGCCAGACGCTTTGAGTCTGGAGAAATTGCCATCGATGAAATCTTGAACATCCATGAGCTAATGTCGACGCCGCATTCACGGTATGAATCTATGTGCCAGAGCAGCACCTTTCCATTGGTACCGCCCGCAATTAAATATTTTGCATCAACTGCTATTGAGGAGAGTTCCAAAGCATCCCTGGTGTCAATAACGCAGATGGACTCCCCTGTGACGACACGCCAAATCTGGATCTTCGAATTGAAACGTCCCCAATAAAAAGCTAGAAGTTCGGAATCAAGCGAAAAGACCTGGAGATAATCAAATTTGTGATGTCGGTGGCAAGCCCCTTTAAGTGCATGAATCCACTGGCCATTGTCTCCATTATGAATACTAATCTCATCATGATCTTTATGCACTGATGCCACAAATCTCGAGTCTGGAGAAATGATTGTGTTGGCAAAGGTGTGATAGCCATGCTCGTGTATTTCAGACTCATTTTGACTAATATCCGCTTGCCAAATTTGGATTTGAATTACGTCAAAATCAAGATTCGATGCCATAAGTGAAGATTTGGCCCAATCAGGAGAAAATGCTATATGATCTGTTTCCTTTGAAATTCTAGCGACAGAATTTCCTGTGTCAATACTCCAGAAATCCAATCCATCCTCCGTACACGCCGCGAGGATTGCCGAGTCAGGCGAGATAGCAGGCTGCATAGTCCCTGAGAATTCAAATCCCCAAGGTCTTTTGATCTGGTGTAATAGTGTCCATGTGTTGGCGTCCCAAAGGCACAGCTCCTTCGTGCCTCTCGCCGTGACTAAAATCCCGGAATCCGGGGAGAAGATAGGACGCACTCCAAGGAAAGGCCAGTTCCAGTCGTCGCGATACTGGTCATAGTCGAGACGTTTAATCTCTTGACCTGTTTCCGTATGATGTATTGATATGGTGTCGTTCATATGCGTCAGCACTAACAGCTCGGAATTTGGTGAAAAGGTGGCATATGTTATGTAACTAGATGTGAATTTACAGCTGCAACTAGCTGATTTCGTTTCCCAGATCTTCATTACATATATTTTAGCAACGATATTACGACACAGCGTTGCTACCAGATCACCATTCGGTGATAAAGCTACGACTTCCTCCATACATGCTGAGGTTGAAGTACAGTCCTCATTAAGGGTCAAAGTCTGTTCTCGAATGCAGAATCCGTTACTGATGTCCCAGATTTTCATGTTACCTTTCTCAGATATGGAAATTAAATGTTTCGAATTCGGAAAGAAAGCAATTTTGCTTTCCCACCCAAATTGAATGCTGCGTTCTAAATATCCTGTTTCGGTTCTCCAGAATGTGAGAGTGCTACTGCCAAAATAGCCGCTACTCGATGAATGCAACGCACATAAGAAAACCGAGTCGGGAGAGAAAAGTAAATGGGTACAAACAGCTGGGTGATTTTGTGCGGTAGGAATATTAAGAGTTCGCAACAATAAAGAAGATTGACGCTGTGAAATGTTCAAGACTGTGGGAGAAGGCCCGAACTTATCACGTACAGTCTGTTCAAATATCTTTCGGATAGCACTGTTGCTTGGCTCAAAGGCAATAGCTGAGAAATATAGCTGCAAAGGCAAATAATCCACGTACTCGCCAGAAGAAATAAGAAATCGGTAAGCATCATCGACGAATTGTCTGAGATATTGTGTTTCGTGTTCTTTTTGTTGTCTAGTCGGCTGGAGAATTATGCCCCCCTCGTTTCCACAATAACTTTCAATTACGCCTTTGAGTTTTCGAAAAGCAAGCTGCGCATGCGGTATGAAGCTGCGCATGAGAGTCAAGGATTCTGCCCAACAAAGAAGCTTCTCTTTGAGGAAAGAGTGAAGTCTTTGATCATCTTTGAAATATTTCCAGTGTTCAAACTCTTCAAACTGGTAGCCGTGGACCAGGTGCTCAACCCAGAATACGCAGCAGTACCTTATAGAAGCTAATGGGTCGGAGTCAGCGCTTCGTTGGGGGACGTCATCGATATGTATTCCCGGGTCTTTCAAGTTATAAATATCATATGTAAGGACACTAGACATTGCATCTAGAGAGGTTTCAAACATTTTGTAGTGCTGATGTTGAATAGGGAAAATATGTTGAGCTGCAATTTCCACTATGTAATCCTTTGCTGATTGATGAATAAAGTAGATGATATCTTCTCTAATAGATAGAATGGATCCACAGTCTTTCACCATGTCTCGTATGTCTCGTAGTTGATATGAAGTTTTGAAGTGCTCAATACCCTTCCAGTGGGAGTTAATAAACACAAGTAGTTCCCGAAGGTGAAGAGGTCTCTTGGCTGCAGTGACAATTGAGAGTAGAACTTGACAGGCTTCACGACCTTTCCGTCCTAATTTATCGAATCGGCTTAGTATTAGGCCGTAAATGCTTTCTAGGTCCTTTGGAATCTCTTCCAGCACGTCTTCTACCCTCCAATGATCTGTATCGTGTAGCTGTTCAATCACAAGAGCTACCCATAAGAAGGTACCACTAGCGTTACTTCTGAGGGTATTAAATGTCTTGGATTGAAGGGTTTCGTCATCGTGTAAGGCTTTAATTTCTCGAATATGGTGATCAATATATATGTCGATAGATGCAGAGACATGCTCGACATTCTGTTTTAATTCCAAGACAAGGGTTCGTGGAATCTCGACAAGCTTTTTCTCTATATGCTTCTCATTTCGACTTGATAGTAACCACTTGATATTGTTACTTGTTTTGATGATAAGGCCCAGCAGATGATTGCAATCTTTTATATACTCATCAAGGGCGTCAACAACGCAGGTGAGGCCAGTTAAGTCCAGGTCCTGGACAATAGTCTCGAAAATATCGAATAAGACGGCCAATGCATTAGCTTCACCAAACTGACCTTTAGGCCCGTCTTCATACTTCTCTCGGGTACGCAACAGGAGTGTCGGATGTCCCTTAAGCAACGAGAAGATCAACCCTCCGATGATACCGGCGGCAGTATTGGTTCTATAATCCGCGGCTTGACAGAAGAAGTATGCAAGATTGTTATTTTGAGAATCTCTCTCGAATTCTTCAATGATACCGCATAGCAACATCGTCTTGCCTTTTCCAGCGTCTCCTTTAATCCAAAACACGCCTGTCTCTTCAGTGTGGCGCCATCTGCTGAAATCTTCATGATCGAGAATCCAATTACACGATTCTTGCAACAAAGGACCCTTGCGCATCAAAATATCTTTTTTATCATGAACAGGATTGGTTTTGCTGATTTCCTGAAGGAATGATCTGTCGGCGTTTGAGGTAGCTGCATCACTGTTAACCTTGCGTACTTGGTCAGACAGCATTTGAGGATCCTACCGGTGTTAACCGTAATGTGAGTGACATTGCCCTGATTGACTGTTGCATTATTTCCCACAGTATTTCGAGAAAAACTGCGAGAATTCTCCATGTTTTGGCAATATTTTTAATGATAAATCAATGTTCAGCGTAGTGAGACATTAATTTGCAGATGGCAAGATGGCTTGATGCTACTGCCTAACGACGGCCCAACGTTATAAGAGGCTGCAATACAGTACGTACCTTCATGTGGGAATAAAGCACCGTCCAATGGACTCTAAGATATTGTCCATCCCACCCTCCAGATCCCTTCCCCTCTCCATCCGGACTGGAATCGAAGTGATGGCGCTGAAATGCGCGAGCGAACCAACAGAAGTAGCAGATAGGTATACAGTCAACAGCACGCTTTTTCCATACACACATTTCACATCAGCTGCAACACAAATGACCAAAATGATTTCTAAAAAGAAAAGAAAAAAAGACAATGCACGTATAAACAATGGCTCCAAAGCCTAGACTGTAAGATTATCATCCCTTCCGCTCCTGTCTAGCCCTTCCAAACCCAGGCCTCGGCGGCCTTTACATTACGGTCCAACCCGGATTCCATTCCTACTATACACCAGGACCTCCTGATCTATAACAGGGTTAACAAGGCCCCCCCAATACCAAAAGTAAGAGAACATAAAAATCTTTCAAATCAACCCAGGTTCAGATCCTTAGAGAAGAAGTGTACCGAACAGGGTAAACATCAGAGTCACACCAGACACGATGAATGGTGTCGCTTCCATAGGACCGTGAGAGAAGGAGCCGGCAGCGCTGTCGGATTCGGCCTCAGACGCCCCGGACGTACCAGTTGGAGAGGCTGTACCTCCAGTGACACTAGCTGTGGCAGTACCGCTGTCGGCGGCGTTCTGAGAGCCGCTCCCGCCGAGGCCAGGACCATCGCCAGCACCCTTCTTCATGAACTTGTTGGCAGCAGAAGGCATTTCGGGAACCAAGCTGGGGTCAACATTCCATCCAGAGTTCTTCGGCGGGCACTTAGCAGCGTGACTAGAGCTGGCAGCGCCGCCGGAACCGGTAGGGGTAGGGTTATCGGCCAAGGCACTCTTGAAAAGATCGTACTCATCCGATTTGGAAATGGAGTCACCATCGATAGTAACAATTCCATAGTCATTGTCTTCCTTGGAGTACTCGTACATGATACCACCAGAGTAGACGGCGCTCATCTCTGAGCTCATGAGAGCAGACAGCTCCTCGAACTTGCGAGGGCGGTTCTTGATGCAGCCCCACTCGGACAAGCTGGTGAGAAGGGCCATTAGCAAGCTATTCAAGGAGTTATATATAGGAGGATAAGTCAAGTCTGGTATACATACAAGATGGGAATGCCGTAGTCGGTAAAGTTCTTAACCTTTTGGTCCCAGCCGGAAGTCTTGAAGTCACTGTTGCACCAAGAATAGTCGTTGAAAGCGAAGAAATCAGATCGCTCGTCGTCGCTGCCACAGTTCATGTACATTGCGGTCTGCATGCGGTTAGAGGAAACGTCGGCGGCAGAGTATCCGACGGGGACCTGACGCAATCCTCGAGAGTTCATGTAGTTCTTCATATCACGAGTGACGGCCTTGACGTAAGGAGCGGACGCATCAGTTCCAGGCTCGTCGTTGATGACCTCGTTACCAGAAAAGAAGGCCAGTGTGTTGTCATACTTGGCAAACATCTCAACGGTAGCAAAAACGCTCTGAAGGTACATGGTGTTGTAGGAAGGCCCAGGTTTAGAGCGGTTGATGGAGTAGCCCGGGTTGTTGACATCAAGGACCAGATAGATGCCAGCATCGGCGAGAGCGCTCATGCACTCGTCATGATCCTTGGAATTGTCGACGGCATAGACACGAATGGTGTTGACTCCAAGGTCCTTGAAGTTTTTGATATCTCGGGTGCAAACATCGGAATTAGCCAAGGGATCCTCGTTGGCTGAAGCACCACCCGGCTGGTAGTCGATGCCGCGGAGGTAGAAGCGCTTGCCATCGGCCCAAAAAGCTATAGATTTCGAGTTAATTAGTATTTATATTCTGGTCGAGTGAAACGACAGCAGCGGTTGATTTTCACTAACCATTTCCAGAAACTGAAATGGCGGGCACTGAGGCCCTCTTTGATGGAGGGTCATTCTTGGATGGCGTGGGAGTGGCCATGACGGCACTGAGGCCGGCAACGGCCGAGAGAAAAGCGAATCCCTTCATGATGGCACCAATTACTGATGGATTTAGAGGCACAGATTGATAAATCTTTGGTGGAAGAGCGCAAACAAAATGTATGGATAGATGAATGAGTTGTAGTAAAGAGTGGAGTGGAATCGAAAGGCCAAGTCGAGAATTATGCGATAGATTGAATTACGAAAGGTCAAAGAAGGAGGGAAAGAAGAAGAAGAAGAAGCGAGAGGCTCCAATAACGAGAGAGTAGGAAACGAGTGAAGAAAGAAGTTGGCTGAAAGGTTCCGTAGGAAAGAGAAGATGTTTCGGAAAGAAGAGGGAGGAGGGAGAGAGAAAAGGGCAAGAAGAAGGGCAAGAAGAAGGGCAGCTGGAATGGAGGGCATGGACATTTAATACCGAAACCAACAACACCTGAGCGCGCACCACAACAAATGCATTTGCTTTGCGCGACACCTGCGGAAGCCCTTTAGCGGGCCTCAGACAAGCACAGATCGCCATCCCATTTACTTCGTACCCGAGTCAAAGTGTACATCCAAGCATGAAGCCGCCAGAGACGGGCCAAGGCTGCCAATGGATGGCCCGAGAGCGTCGCACACAAACCCACATGGAAACGAATTGCATGATCCACTGACCGGCGCCACGACGAAACCGCCAGCTGGCCATGCCGAGCTATCTACACGCTCCTGTAGGGAGAGACAAAAAATAAGGTGACTTTGCGAGGTTGGGATAGGCAGACAGTGTGAGGCACTGCGCGGAGGCCTTTTCAGTGGAGATCAGTTTGGGAAGAGAGTACATAGTAGCCAATGTACAGTAGTAAGTAGCCTTGCCTGCTACCGATTGAAACAATAAAACAAAATAAAACTCAATTGAGTCTCTTCGCTCTCGGGGCGTGAAGCACTACGGGATTGTCCAGGGCGCGATGCCAAAGTCTATTTGTGATGCTATCGCTCGTATTACCCCGACCTGGAGCCAATTGGTGCCATGACCAGACGAGATTCGGTTAACACGAGGAAAAAAAAAAGGTCGGGTGGTATACGATACGGGTACAGCCAAGGTACGCCTTTGTATACAGTGACATATACTGATCGTCATCGCTCCACACTCTGAAGTATTGTTTGTTCTTTTAATAGCTTTTTTTTTTTTTCTTATCGTGAGTCGCCTGGATGCTCGGAATATGCAGTTGCTACATGGTAGTACTCAGTATTTGATATAGTGACTCACCATTAGGTACACTGAACAGCGTCCCCATCACATACAATCAACCCGGAACTCTGATTCAATGCTTCTTCATATCGAATAATCTCCCCCTTCCATCTTGATAGGCGGACGCTCTAAAAACTTGAAACTTGGTGGTCGTTGTGTGTGGAGGCTTTACAAGCTTGGAATAGACTTCCAAGGTTATTTGTTCCCGCATTACCCTGCCAATGCCCCTCTCGGAATCCACTCTCCAGTGTCTGCTTCGAGAAGCCATACGGCTTGGATCCATTCACCGATAACTGTGCTCTATATTTTCGTACAGTGAGCTACTTATAGTATTTAGTATTCAACAGCTGCTAGAAGCCATAGATAGCAGCTACATAGCTGAGCATAGCTATTGCTACTAGAGTGCAGCTTTAGCCATCAAAATGCCAAAATCTAAAGCTACGTATCTGCTAATACCTTGATGCATCACCTCACATGTCCTGTCGGAATCGTTTCCAGCGCTCCGTCTCGGCATCCCCCTTTCGTCCTCACCTTAAAATTTAGAATAAAACCAAGCCTTTGTTCTACCGCTAGAAGAGGATCCAATCCATTCCAGCATGCGCCACCGCCCAGGAACTCCCCTGGCCGCACTGATCCCAACCCACTAAACTTCCTGATCTTCAGGGGCCATCGCCATCTTCGTCGTTCCAGCTACGCATTTGGCATGACAAACCCCAGCACAGCTGCCATCAAAACCACTCTTGTCTGGAGACCCTAAAGAAGCTTGTTGGTCAATGTTAATGCCGCTAGGCTTTACCGACCTTTGATCGACAATTGTTGTTTTTGAGACATTCTGAGGTGCGGAAATTTGAATCGTCGTGACGATCTTGCTCCTGCTCGTCAGCTGGCCTCCCTAGCTGCCTTGCATTAATCTCCTATCGGATTCTCAGGATAATGCAAAAGATTTTTTTTAGCATCAGAGCGAGACATCGCATTTAATGGTTTGCATTATCTAACAGTGTATAAATATCCGAACAGCTTTGGAATAAGAAGGCATATAGCAGAGGAAGATATTGGAACCCCAGAGAGTAATGAAAAAGATATATTCTCGCTATTAACATACAACAGAAATAGTTAGATGTACTCTATGTGAAGGTATATCAAGTAAGGTAGAGATAATAAGTGTAAACCAAATGTTCTACTCGCTACTCTAGAGAGTAACCAAACATCCATCTCCTCTAAAAGTGACGCAACGTAGACTCTATACACTATCACGAACAGCTACTCCTTTCCTCCCGATCGGCCTCGAGATGCAGATTGCGATCTGCCAAGAACCTAACTCATGGTCGTTTCTGCCGTCATTGCCGCACATAATCACCCTCATATCAAACAGGCTCCCAAGCTCCTTAGTCAAGCACCGCCTACTTTGCCTTCTACCTATTAACCTACCTAGGTACATTCATCACAGTCACACATAAAGAAAAGAGGAGGCAAAGCAAATACTCCAGCAAACTCGCCAGTCATAAAAGGTCATGATATTCATATTCAGATCCCGTCCCGCCCTTTTAGCATCTATTCTTTAAATTCCCAGCAGAGAGGGAAGAAAAGCAAAAGAAGTTCATAGTCTTTAGATAGCATCGACCGTTTCTATCGTCATTATTACCCAAGGAAGCAATAACATTGCCTGAAAAAGCTCTACTCCCCAGGCACGCTGAATATCTCTTCAACGCCAGTCCAGGCGCCTCGGGCACGCTCCTCCCAGTAGCTCTCCTTACCGGCCTTGATTCTCCACACCTCTTCTCCCTCCGGAGACTCTTCCGCCTTGACAAACCATCTGGGCCTGTGCTCTTCGCCTCGCTCTTCCGTGACACGACGGCGGGCACGCTGTGCTTCCTCAAGCTTCACTTTCCAATTCTCGGCCTCGTCTAGGTTACCCTGCTCGGCGAGTCGCTGATCCGGACGCAATCTGCAGTCGGTTGGCGGCAGCTTGCCCTTCTCGATATCCGTGATTTCATTGAGCGAGGCTGCGAATGCCGTCAAGCCATAGGTCTGTGCAGGGTTGTCAACCATGCTACCAACATGCCAAATCTCTTCGCCGCCTGATTTCCCAGGGCCAGCCGTCTTGAGTCCTCCTGTCCAGGTACCATTCAAGCCACTGCCTGAGTTGCCGCCATCTGGACCAAATGTCTCCACATTGACGTCTTCGGCTCTTCCACCAAACATGCCCTTGCTCCTGAATTCCACGGCTGCTTTATGGCCGGTTGAGTCGTTGACTACATTCATCGTTCCAACAGGCTCCACGTACTTCTCGCCCATCACGACGTTTCGCAAAAACATAGTGGCAATGTTCCACGAGTACAGCTCGTCAGATCCGTCTGGCAGGCGGAGCACAACTCTTACACGTCCATCAGTCGTAATCTCGGCACTTTTGCCCCAAAACTTCTGACCTGGGGCGGCGGATTGAGAAAGCGACCAACTGGCTGATTCAGCTTGCATAGCCAATTTGACAGGTCGATGCTGAACCTTCTCCACGAGCAAGCGGAATCCGCCAGGGTTTTCTTTACTCGAACGGACCAGTTCAAACGTCTCTCCCAGCAGGGGGTTAAAGGGTTTGCGGATGGCTCGCTCCTTGGCACGACCACTGCTAAACTGTGAGACAGCAAAGGCGGTAACATACAGCAGTCGCTCGGTTACCGATCCAAGCTTAGCAGCTTTGTCCAAAAGTTGCGCATATTCCAGCTGCTCTGCAATTTTCTGTAGCAAAGAAATGGGCTCGTTCGCAGAGACTGGCATGCTAATAGTGCTAAGATCTTTACCAACATTTTTCCGGACAAATGCAATCAGACTAGGGGGCAAAACCAGGGCAGGCGGTATGCCGGTTCTTCGGCTAACAACAATGTCAAGGGGCAGAGGGATAAGACTCTTTGGCTTGGCTGGAAACAGCGCATTCGTGCCGTCATTTCGCACTTCCTCTTCTTCAACAGATGAAATGGACGAGCTGTCGTGAGATGAGGCATCATCAGCTTCAGACTCATGCGTCTCATCGTCGCTGGCAGCATCAATCTTGACGACTCTTGTGCCGGCATCTTCCGCGTCAAAGAACTCATCTCCAGTGGAAATCGTATCCAAGCTCAGGCGAGAGGCGGCATCGGCAGACTTGGGTACTGGCAATCGGCGCCGTTTACTATTGTTAATAAGAACTGTAAATTCGCTGACAACAGAGTCGAGGTCGGCCAGCAGAGCTGCGCAGTGATCCTGCAAAGACTTCTCTTCCTGCGTCGTTCCCTTGGAATTGCGTTTACTCGAATCAACGTGATCGTCGCCCAATTGAAAGTTTGGCTGTTGTCCTGAAGGAGTCGATACGGAGGAGCTAGACTTGCGTTTCCAGAATGATGACTTCCTCTCCCCTCCTTCGCCATTATCGTCAATAGCACTCCCTGACGATGGACTCTGGAGATGGTGCGATGACGACGACGTCGGTCTCGGTAAAGCCGCAACCTCTTTAGTCAAACGGCGCAATGCATCACGGGTTCCAACAACACGGCTAACCAGAGTCTCAACTTGCTGCCATTCCACCTCTTCATCGCGACCCGCGTTATGGCTGGCAAGGCCTTTGTCTTGCTGTAGAGTGCGATGATCAACCTGTAAACCAAGCTTTGGCTGCTGCGGCAAGCTTTCGAGGCCTCTCGCCAATTTGCTTGCTTTCTCAAGAGCTCGGGCCCAGTCTTGAAATTCTTTATCGTTGGGTGCCTTGAGGTGCCATACTTCCGCGCCAGAGTCTATGCTGATTTCCCTTCTTCTCTCATCGGCAGCAATTGCGGCCAGGCTAAGAGGAATAGCACCACGAAGAGCAGAGGAGTTTCGGTTGTAGTAATAAGACAAAGTGCAGGTAGAATAGTCGAGAGAAAAGAAGCGGCGAGCATAGCCCTGTCCCTTCTTACGTCGTCTCTTTGAGAGCGTCCCAACATGATAATTGGCCGGGACAGTTGCTTCGGATGTAGTGCGCGCATGGGCTTTGCTTGGGTGACTATGGAGACTATCCACAGAAGCAGAGGGGTCCATCTCTCGAGGTGGGTTGGCATGCAACCCCAAGCTGGTCTGGCTAGCATTTGGCATCTGAAGGTTCGGGAGGTGGTTGGCACTCTGGGGAGCGGCGCCGGTGGGATATGTCAGGACAACAAAAGTAGCTGTCTTGGACGTCTGCTTGGAGAATGTGTTGTCAAAGACCAAGCCATACATGCCCGTCTGCCCTAGGGGGACATCATGAGCCCCCATGGATACCTTGTCCGCCTCACACTTCCCAAACCATTTTATTGATATAAAGCCCTTGCTGGAGAGAAGGTCTTGCGCTGTGACATCTCTCTTGGCAAATCGGCTCGCTTTGCCTTCGGCAACTCCTTGCGTTTGTGATGCATTGTGTTGAAAATCTTCGCCGGTCGTGGAAGAGAGACCCGTGGCACCATTGCCCGGGTGCTTGACGATACCGAAGTTTCTAGATGATTTCAGAGTTAATTATGATTACAGTAAGACACATTGACTCTCTGGCGGCTGCTCACATGGACTTTTTATGTGGTTGTACACTCCATGAGAGGGTGTTCCCCTCCTCGACCTTGACCCATCGAACGATGTAGGACTACATGATGCTGGTCAGCCATTTACAGCCCGTGGCACATTAGGAGGGGAGAGTTGAGCAGCCATACCCTGCTGTGGACCTCTAGTCTCTCTATGCCAGCCATTGCTTTTAGAATGCGTCAACCAAGGGCTAGGGAATGTCGGATGTGAAGCAGAAGGTCGCAAAACAGGCTGCGTGGTTTAAAGCCTCTGTTCCATGGCAGAAGCTGCCGTATATCGCAGGTTTGCAGTCGGGTTCGTTGGTTGGAGCACAAACACAGATCAGGCAAGCTGACCTGCGCAAATAAGTGAGATTGTGCGTGGCTGGGAAGCGTCCGTAGAAGTTGAGGTTTGAGCGAGATGGAGCTGAAGCTAGAGCTGGAGATGGGACAGACCACGTTTAACCGTCGGGCTCAACAAGTCGTGGTTTAACTTAGCACTGCGGCGTGCCTTCGGGGGAGCCTTTGGGGGAGCCTACGGGACTGTGGCTGGGTATTTGAGCGAGCAGCAGTGGATTTGTTCAGTGGCTGTGGCCGGGGTCTCTGATCCTGCTTCCTCTGTACGGTAGTATTCTGCACAGCAGCTCAGCAAAGCCGTAAGCCCGGACTCTTAGTGGCAGAATAACAGACTTGGCACGGCTGTCAGCATCAAGGCGTAGGGGTCCTGTTGGCCGTGCCAGCACTAATAAATGTCCCAAACCCATTCCAGAGTCCGGCCCTGTCGGAGGGAGGTTGGGAGGCACGGCGACAAACGGAAAAGCGGACCATGGAACGGCGGACTGAGGGATCGCGCAAGGCACGGGCAGCGTAGCGGATGCGTCCGAGCCATTAGCTGGCTGTTGACAAATTTCGTTTCTAGAGGCGTCCGCTGATTCACGAGCGCTTTTTTTTTATCCATTTTGTCATCTCCTAGGCTAGAGTCCGGGAACATACTGCTAGGCTTACAATAACCTCTGCGTCAGTGGCACCACCACGGCGTCGACGGGCACCGAGGTCCAGACTCTAGCAGGAAAAGTCTGTTCTAAATCGATTCGCGGAAGCTGCTTAACCTGTACTCCGCGCCGAAAAAAAGTCCAAAATGACCGGCAAGACCGGAGCCTCGGGTCAAGGAGCACGTGAGTAACAACGGACAATGCATATTTGAAAATAGCATAATGTGAACTGTATGACGATGGTCTGTGCCGGAGGGTGACTCAGTAATTCCGGCGCTGAGGGCCGTGGCTCGCCCCGAGTCGGGAGTCGCTTTGAAGGAGACAGACGAAGATAAATCGGGTACACATGAATTAGCATATCTTCTAGAGCTTGACAAAAAAACTCGATAAACTGCCTCCTCGCCATCATGTGCAGATTTAGTGAATCTTTGGGTTTCCATAGTCTCAAAATTGAGTGGTTTGCTATTAAATTTCCTCGTTGAGTGCTCTCAAAGAATACAAACACTAAGAGATCAATGATGAGCGCCTATGAGGCTGATGCTACGAAGTACGGCTGCTAACAAACGGCAACTCAGCCAATAATTAATGCGTGCCTGCTGCTGCCACTCAGCCCTTGACAGCCGGATATTTGTCCATTACCGAGCGATTAACTTCAAGTCGATCATCCAAGCTTTGCTCCCATCAGATCGCGAGCATCTCCTTAACAAATATCCATATCCGTATGGCCGCCATGATTCATCCGCACATGGCTTCCACGTTCTTCCTCTCCAGACTATTGTTTGGAATCTCCCCAGCCTTATCGATTAACCCCGCCGCTACGGTTCTTCGTCGGTGCCTTATTGCCTGTAGTAGTGTTACTATTGCCTACCACTACGAAGTAGGAAGCACTAGGATTGCGTTCGGCGCCCAAATACGAAGTACGAAGTGCTACCAACCAAAATACCGCTGAAGCGCTGGGCCAGCGGGCCGCTAACTCGCCTGAGCACAGGCTTCTGCAGGCCCTGAACCAGCGCTTCCATGGAACAATATTCCCTCCCCACATGCGCTGTGGCGCTGTGTCTTGGCCCTCTTGCTAGGCCGCGCTGGTCGTGTGGCATCTGCAGGCTAAAATGAAAGTCGGGTAATGATTCGATGCTTCTCCTTTTTCCCCAGTGGATAAGTCAGGAATCGAATCGCAACACCCATGAATCGCTTGCCTCGCTAGCACCATTTCTTCGTGCTTTCTCCTCGTCTCTCTTTTTTTGCTTGAGTCCTATCGTTGTTCTTTTGTACCTTGCTTTTCCTTCTCCGTCATCTGCGAGCTGTCTGGCGGCATCGTTATCCTCGTTTAGTCCCGTTTGCCAGCTCCTGCACGGCCCCTCCTTGCCTGCCTCCATCGCCATGACCCTGGCCTGATTCCAAAGCCTCATCTTACAGCCCGCCGGCCGTCGAAAATCGAATAAGTCCGTTCGGGTCTCCAATTGCTTGGGTACGAAGAGCACCCTGGTCCTCCCACGCCGAAGCTTTCACTCGCGCACGCAGTCACTTCCACTACGCTCGCTTGTCACCGAAGCAATAACCAGAGAGAAGACAGCGCCATGACGGGGGCATTGAGCAAGCGCCAGCAGGCGCGTAATGAGGCGATTCTACAAGAGCTGGTACATTCAGTGCCGGGCAATGACCAGTGCGCCGACTGTCACGCGCGGAATCCACGTATGCATCTGCGTCTCCGTTCACACATCTAGTACAACCACTTGCTAACCGCAACCTGTGTTACAGCCTGGGCATCATGGAGTGTACGATATCCCTTCTCCGAGAGGGCCTTTGCTGGTCATCCACGCTGTAACTTGAGATGGTACATACTAATCAATGCAATCTAACAGTTGGGCGTTTTCCTGTGTATGCGATGCGCGACGATTCATCGGAAGCTGGGCACGCACATATCCAAAGTGAAGTCGCTAAGCATGGATTCTTGGACAAACGAACAAGTTGACGTGAGTGAACAGCGTGCCTTTGTATAAACTCATGAACATCTTTGAAACTGATCTGCTCTGATGGTAGAACATGCGAAAGGTCGGTAACCTTAATTCTAACAAAATATATAACCCCGAGAATAAAGAGCCGTCGATCCCCATCGATGTGGACGAAGCAGACTCGGCAATGGAGAGATTTATCAGACAAAAGTACATCAATACTGTTGCTGGTCAGGCTGGGAAGCTCAAAAAACCGACGCAGCTGGATGAAGGCACCCCGCCACCACTCCCGCCCAAGAATTCCAAGTTCGGGTTCAGGTCGGCCTCGTCAATATTCCCATTGTCTTCACGGGCGAAGAAGGAGGCCAAGGCGGCCGCTGCGCAAGAGCTTGCAAATTCCAATCCTTCGTCAAACCATGCAAACAAGCAGTCCAAGGTCTTTGGAGCCGCTGTTGACTACGGCCAAGACGACGCGGATAAGAAGATTGCGAGACTACGAGATATGGGCTTTCAAGACGACCAACGAAACGCAGCTATCTTGAGAGGAGTGAACGGCAACTTGGAGCGGGCTGTTGAGGCGCTTGTTCGCCTCGGCGAGGGCGATAGACACTCGCCAGGACCTGTCCCGACAGCAGCTGAGCGGACATTGCGAGCTTCGAGGTCGCTGACGCCGGTAGGCTCGAATTCTGTAGGCTTAAGCTTAGGTTTGAGCGTGCCGCAGAAGGAAGCGACCCCAGAACGACCGACGACGGCATCGGCAGCATCTACGAACCCCTTCGATATCTTCCCGCCCGCCCAACCGCAGACGGCCCATTCTACCGGAACGCTTCAAACCAACAATCCTTTCATGAACTCGACGAATCCCTACGGAGCTCCCGCGCAACAGGCCAACCTTGTCTCGCAGGCATTCCAGAACATGTCCTTGTCTCCGGTAGCTCAGTCTCTGTTCCCTCACCATACTGGTGGAGTAATCTCGCCGCAGCCCCATCAGTTCTCGATGTACAATTCACAGCAAGCCGCTCAGTCAATTCCTCAGCAATATCAGAACATGGGCTTTCAAAGTAGCATGACATACCCTCAACCTGCTGCGCAGCCCCTGGCACCTCAACATACTAGCTACAATCCCTTCTTCACGCAGGCACCGTCCCAGTTTCAGCAGCAGCAGGCCCAGCAGCAGCAGTTCCAACAGCAACAGATTCATCAGCAACAGGTGCATCAGCAGCAGGTTCATCAGCAGCAGGCACCTCAGCAAAGTCTGTCACTAAACACTAACCAGCCTGTGGCGTATGCGAATAATCCCTTCACACGATCCCCGACTAGGATATCATCACCTTCTCTCACACAAATCCCAGAACAGTCTCAGCCTACCATGTTCCAGAGCCCAACACCACTTCAGCCTCACTTGACTGGGACGAATCCTTTCTTGAACAATGGCATACAGTACCACCAGCAGATGCAGCAGCAGGTGCAGCAGCAGCAGCAGCAACCCCAGTTTTATGGGCAGCAGCAGCAACAGTACTACCAACCTCAGCGCCAGGATAAGGCATCCATCCTTGCGCTATACGGTCAACAGCATGCTACCCGTCCTACAGCCTCCGAGCCTAACATACACGCACAAACACCAACCATCCCAGAGGACAGAGTCATGCCAATACAGGCTATGCAGCCCGTGGCAGCTCCAGCGCAGTCACCTCTGGCCGCTACGCAGCCAGTTATAGGTAACAACAACCCGTTCATGAAGAGTGGACCTGCTGCGGTGGCCCCAGACCCATTTGCCACAGATCGTAAGATTAGCCGAGAAAGCATGAACTTGGGCATGGACTTGGCATGGACGAATGGGCGGCACAGCCCGGATGCCTTTGCAAGCCTCAGTGCGAGACACGGGTGAGTGAGCAGATGGAAGAGCTGGAGAGAATTTGTGATTTTTGTTTTGTTTTATTTTTCTATTTAATCAGGCGCATATGCCAGAGCATTGGGCCTGGCACATTTGTTTATTGTATATGCTTTGTGACGATTGGGCTTCAGAGAGTCATGAAAATCTATACCTGATAAGTCGTTTGGGTAGCGAGATGGTCAAAGAGCCCATCTACCTTGGTAGGATGTAAGTAGTGGTCATAGCATACATGAAGATGTATATTGCAGACGATTTAGGGGTCTGTAAATGCAAATATTTCTCTCTTTTATTTCTCTCTCTCTCTCTCTCTATTTGATGTGAATTCTTCATCGATGTTTCTAGAAAGAGAGGCAAACATTCAACTTGTCTCCAAACAGTGTCATTTTTGTTTGAAGACTGGAGCTTGACTGTACCCCCAAAATCACCTAAGCTCCACCCAATTGCAGGGAACAAGGAGAAGACAAAGGTGAAATCAGACGACCATACCGTCGGGGCTACCACGTCTGTGACTCAGATACGGCCCACGCAGACACTCACGATGAGATTTAGCAGCAATTGGCGTGGCTTTAACACCAGCTGAACTCGAGTACTGTAGCCCCAAACACGAGTTTCAATGGGATGCAATTAGTAAAGGGCTTCTTGTCTAGTCTTCTTTCTTAAGCACGCAGAGCTAAGCAAGTCTGGAGCTAGCTGGGACGAGCATTAGCTTTTGCAAGCCCGTTGGAAGTAATCTTACGAAGTACTGTACAGAGCATCAAATACGGGAGTATGCTTGGTACCTGTAAGCACCTTGATGCCATATACTCTGCAAAATTGAACGTTGAACCCAACCCCTTATCGTCAAATACGAACGTAGGATATGGCCAAGCAAAACTTACGACAGTCCAGGGGCCTTGGCAGCACAGCATTTCGTCATCTCCGTTTGACAGCGGAAGCTCGGTGCCACAGACGTGACAAACACAGCTGGAGAACAGTCCAACCGTCGCACTGTACCACCCCACGCAGTTTGCGCACGTCAAGACAGTGTGCGCAAGCCCCGAAAACGTGCATCAGCGCCCAGCATGTGGGCTTGGCGACCCGGATGATTGGCACCGAAAGCGTCTCCGCTGCCAGAAGGCGCCGCTGAACCGCTGTAAGCGGCTGCGAATATCCAGAGAGCCGGACGTCCAGTCAGCAGAAAAGGAGCCCACAGCGCCTGTTAAAGTTCGCAGCGCACGCACTTCTCTCCTCACCTCCGCTTTTTTTCTTCTTCTTTCCCACTCCAAGTCTCCCTAAAAAAGGCAAATTCCGCAAGCACAAAAATCAAC
Source organism: Trichoderma polysporum (assembly GCA_030278935.1). Classification (NCBI taxonomy): domain Eukaryota; kingdom Fungi; phylum Ascomycota; class Sordariomycetes; order Hypocreales; family Hypocreaceae; genus Trichoderma; species Trichoderma polysporum. The sequence goes on from JARFTM010000014.1 coordinate 87,530, forward strand.
TTTTCGAGAAAACGCCCGTCTAACCGACCGCACGACAAGAAAAGCATTGCGAATACGATCCATCAAGCATCGCCCGAGACTTATAAAGAAACACGCACACCAAATCGCTTTTTCGGTCCAGGCCAAATTGAACGCTTCGCTGCTCTGCAACACCACCACACCAACTTTCGCCACCCTCAGTCGACCCAGCCCACGGCTCGGTATATTTCCAACGTCTCTCAAGAAACATATTGCCCAGCAATCACCGTGGAAATCCTTAGCAATGTCGCCAATGAGTAATCAAAGTATAAATTACAGTAGTAATTATGGCGAGGACTTGACTGCCCGTGTCAATGTCCTTGCCTCCTGCTACGTCGTCGACTCTGCCGCGAATCTCAAGGGCCTCCACTACTGCACTACGGGGGTCACAGGTACGTTCCAAGCTGCAGCTTCACAAGTCTTGTTCTGTATCATAGTCTAATCTTATCTTTTTCTCATCTTACAGGGGCGGAGTGGTATTCCTGAGGTCCCTTCCTCAGGCCTGCCTTCTCCTCCTTCAAGTCCCCCCCTCGCCGCATTGACCTCGTCCAACGAGCTCGCTCTTCTTCCTAAGCAGAAGAAGCGCGATATTCCAGGCAAACGCCTGGAGCGACGAGGGGGGGCAGCACTCATGATCAGGGAAGAATGTGAGAGATTCTTCTGTGAGTCAATGAAGACTGTGTTCCTTGGTGAGAGGAACCTATCTATCAATGGCTCCGGCTTGACAGGTGCTTATTTACAATCGCCGCCACCAGACAGCCACCTCGCAGATCCATTCAACCAGGGCCCGGACGACATTCCGGCTGGCCCGCGGATCAACGCCTGGATGGAGGTCTGGGACTACGCCGGTGGATCGAGCTTCCGCGCCTTTGTGGCAGACGATGGAAAGGAGAAATCCCTCTTCATCTTTTTCGACATTGAAGGCGTGCTAGGAAGAGACTTGAAAAAGGCGTAAGCACACCTTCCCACATCCCATCATGGTTATCCAATGCTAACGATATATCTGTATACAGTCTTATGGCGCTCATCGAACTTGCTGATGGTCCCCTGGCCTGTAGCCAGATCGTCACATGTCTCGATCGCCGCATGCCTGCGGAAAATGCTCGCGACTTAATCAAGAGCCTTCAATGGGTTGGCCTTGAAATGGCCACGCTAGATCACTGGGCCCACGACCTGGACGTGACTAGCAAGCAGTGGATATTCATGGGCATGGAGCTCTAGCCCATGACCTAAATACTTCTTTTTTCTTCTTCTTCCTTCTGCGCATTCGTTACTGAGAGAGTCGGTATTCTTGTTTTGTTTTGCAACCAAGTTGATTTTGTTCTTGGTCTGTCTATTTGTTCTTTACTGCATGACCAACAAAAAGGCCGCATGGCGTTGGTAGTGATTCCGCTTTTTCATAGTTATTCTATGAAAATAGGACGGCATCATACTCCCCAAGATTGATTTTTTTTTTTTATTGGCGCTGTGGAGATTTGAGCTGTTCATCGTTTTGGTGTTTGCGCAGACTACCTCTGAAAAGTGTTTCGGCATTTGCATTTGGAGTCACGGCTGAACAGGAATAGACTGTACGGAGTACTCCGGGCGGGTTTAGGCCAAACAGTTTAGGTAGTTGTTTAACTTTAGTTTGGGAATGGAAAGATTGTCAAAGCTTTTTATATTTAAAACATAATCTTCATTAACATACAAGCATCACGTACATCTTGCGAATATTCTATACCCTCTTTTTTTTTCAATACCCTCTCTAATCATAGATCTCCCTCGAATTGTCGTACCAGTAAACCCTTCTCCTGTAGATAATCTTTGACCTGTTTTACTGTGTACTCTCCCCGGTGGAACATGCCCGCACCAAGGGCGGCGTCCGTAGTAGTCTTCTCAAACACTTCCTGGAAGTGTCCCGGGTTACCAGCACCGCTAGACGCAATGACGGGGATCTTGACAGCATTCTTGACCTGTTGGATGAGCTCAAGGTCGAACCCGCTGTTGGTACCGTCCTTGTCGATGCAGTTGAGCAGAATCTCGCCTGCACCCATAGCCTCGACAGCCTGGGAGAGCTCCACAACGTCCATGTCGCGGGTTTCGCGGCCGCCCTTGATGGTACAGGCGTACCAGCAGAATTCCTCGCCTTTAGGGCCGGGGAACTTGGTGTTGATGATGGAGTGGCGGGTGGCATCGAGATTGGGGACGTACACGCGCTTGGGGTCAACGCTGACAACGACGGCTTGCCTGCCATAGGCGCGGGAGATTTGCTCAATGGCAGTATTACCAAAGAGCTTCTTACCAAGGGAATAGTACTCTTCGGCAGCCAGGACGGCGTCGGATCCGATAGAGACTTTATCGGCGCCGGACTTGAAGTACATGGTGGCGATGTCCAGAGCTGAGACCTTTGTGCCATCGGTATCCACGGTGTCGCGGATACCGCCGCCGATGGTGAGCGGTACGAAGACAGTTAGTGAGGTCTGTCGCAAAACTTCCAGCATGGGAAGATCGGCGAGGGGGCAGTCACGGAAGGAGGTGATGTTTAGGAAGGTGACTTCATCGGCACCGGACTCGTAGTACTTTTTGGCCATGTCAACGGGCTTGCCCAGGTTACGGACATTGCGGTCAGCGCCCTTTTCACGAACATCGTACTGGTCGCCTTTTGTGACAACGAGATCGCCTTGGTCATTGGTTCGGACGTCAAGACAGGCGATGACTCGGCGAGTGAGGCCGTCCTTGTGGTCGGCTGACGCCACGCCGGATGGCAGATCGGCCCCGAGGGTTTGCGCTCCGGAACCGGTCAAGAAGGCCCGAATCGTTCGGAGGCCAGCCAGGCCTGACTTCTCCGGGTGAAATTGGGTGGCGTAAACGTTGCCTTTTGCAATAGCCCCGACGAAGGTCTCGTTTCCGTAGGTGCCCGTCGCAACTGTCCAGCCTTGGGATTCGAACTGGCTTTTGTTGTAAGGGGACTTGTAGGTGTGGACATAGTAATATTTTGAGTCTGGACTCAGGTCATACATGGCTTTGCCTCCGGTATTGGCGTTGTTCCACCCAATGTGTGGTACTGATTTGTCCAAATCGTCAAAGCGAGTGAGAGAAGAAGGTATCAAGCCGATTCCGGGGACCTCAGGGTCTTCCACTGATCCTTCAAAAAGGGCTTGAAGGCCAACACAAATGCCCATAAATGGTTTGCCATCCTCAATGTGCTTTTTAATGGCAGGCAGGTAGTTTGCCTGGGCAAGCTGGGTCATACAGTGACCGAAGTGGCCGACTCCAGGCAGGATGAGTTTCTGTCAGAACAGATGAGTAAGTGGTCCAATATCCGGCAGTTCAAAGGGTCATTCAAACCTCGGCCTTGGGCACATCCTCGGGAGACCTAACCCAGTCAACCTCGTAGCCCAATTTTTCAATGGCATTAACCAGACTGCGGATATTGCCGGCCACGTAGTCCAAGAGGTGAACCGTGGGCATCTTGCCCGCTGCTGCTTGCAAAAATGTCCGCGGGGTTGTGAATAAGTTGGATTGCGAATAGTTAGTTGAACGGCTCGGCCACGCTGATTTATATAAGCTGATTGAGCTACTGAATGAGCCTCAAGTTGGGCTCCGGTATTGACGATATTTGCAGTCAAGGAATGCCTCCACGCGATTTGTGAGTCAAGCAAGAATCTGAGTCGAATAGTCAACCGCTATGGAGTAAATTGACTGAGGTTCGAATTTCTTATCGAAGCCCTGATAACGGCACTCAAGAGCGATAGCGGGGTCTAGTCTGGATCAGTCACAGGCTAAGCCGAAAATAGACGCTGGAGGGTAGCATTAGACTTGTCAAGAGCTTCTGCTCTCAGCGACTGCATTTTGCACGTTTGGCCCCGCCAAAGCTGTTCCTGCACCTGTTACACCTTTCCGCACCTTTCCGCACTTGCTTCGACCTCTCGATGAAGTTTTTGGCTTGAAGCTGGGCTCTTGACGCGTTCTACGTGATTAGTCAGAGCAAGGAACTTTTTTAATCTACGTACTATCGATCACGACATTGTATTCCGCTGCCATTCTTGACGTTTGGTGCATTGCCTACTAGCATCTTGAGGGAGGATAAGCTGTAGCCACTATGGCCGCCTCAGCCTCAGCACCAGCACCAGCAACGACAGCAGCATCGCTGTGGCTAGAAGACGAACCTGGAGCTTTAAATGTCGATACAATTTTGCAGCAGGTATCGCAGGATGACCAGGACGAGTGGGAATACGAATACTCCGCTACTGAGACAGAGGTAAGATCCATACGCTGTTACACGATGAGAATTTCGCATACTTGAATTCTAAACGATGCTACTCTTTAGACATACTATTTAACCCTTGAGCTATCATATCCGGAGTTCAAAGAACGCCCAGCAAAGGCCCACCATCACAGCCGTGGAGGATATTACAAGAATTGGTCAGATCAGTACGCCGATAACAATAACACAGACGCTAAGCCTGTCAAACATGGTGTCGGTCCACAAGATTCAAATCACAACGAGGATAACAACGACGGAGACGACGGTCAAGGTGATGAAGGAGCCCCTGAACCAGAAGAGGAGATACCAGAAGAAGAAGCACCAGAAGAGGAAGAGGAGAATGAAGAGGACGCAAACATAGACCCTCGCCTAAGAGCTATTAGCAACACTAAAAAACCGGCGAAGCAAGGGAAGGTAGATAAAGGAAAGGGGAAAGAAGTGGAAGGAGAGACTACGAAAGTGACAACAGAGCCGACAACAGACGATAAAGAGCTACCAAGTGAGCCCCTGGAAGAGATCCAGATACTTGAGCTCCACTCTCGCAATCCGATTATATCCTACAGGGGCCGAGTGTTCGAGGGGCAGTGGGCAGAAGTTATTGGGACAGAAGCAATATTAGCAGATCGTGAGACTAAAGACGCCGCCCCGTTACCAGCTCTTCGCCATCTTCCTGGTGGCGTGGATATCCTAGGAGCCAGCTCCTCACGTATCTTGACGACCGAAAAGATCCTAAAGCCCAAGATAGCACAAGAGGACTCCTTGAAGGCTATTCGCGAGGAGTGGAACATCCGCATACCCCCTGGAAAGGATAGGACAGGCGAGAGGGCGCAGCAGTTGCGTTTTCTGGAGAATCTCATCGCTCTCAAGAAAAAGAGGGGAGACGACGACGAAGTTACCGTTTACGCAATGGATGGTCCTGGAAAAGATTTTGATGACAGAAAGGGGCCAGATTTCAAACCTCGCAGGAAAAAGCCCAGTCTTGGCATTGAACAAAACAATGGTGCCAGTCAGAGCGACAGAGGGGAGCACCGATATACAAGGCGAAACCAGGGTCGCCGAGGAGGTAGACGAAGGAGGGCTTCCGCTGCTAGAGGCACAACAGCGGTAACAGACAGGCGCGCCGCCCCAACTCTCGACTCAAGTACGCTATCCACGCCCACACCGAGCCATTGGGATGAACTTCTGGGAATGCAGGGCGACGAAGATGATAATGATAGCCTCAGTGACATCGACGAAGACAGCGATGGACCAGAAAGAAGGCGTACTGCCTTTGACGACGAAGACGAAGAGGATGATGAGGATGAGGATGAAGACGACGGAGATGTGGTAATGCATGACTAGGGAGCGTCTGCAGCCCCATTCCAGGATCTAGAGAGACGCGTGATATACTCTACTATGGATGGAAAATAACGCAGGAATTACGGCATGTTCAAAAAGGGAGTCTTTGCAACCAGGTCGGATTGCGATTAACAAGCCAATATCATGGTTAGATGCGCTTCGCTAGCTAAATTTCGCATTCTAGACCTCATGGAGGCCTTACGCTGCTATCAGCCTAGGATTGAGGTTGTGCGATGGCTCTCAAAAGGAACTGATGTCGCCAACAACTAAGATGCTGCCAACTCAGCTATCTCCAATGCTTTAGCAAAACAAAATGCCATCACTGGTACGCCGCTATCTCAGTGGCTACGAATAACAATCAAACAAGAAGCAGTAAGAATCTAATAGGGGGGTGAGTGCATGACTAGCACCGCAAGCAAGACAGAAAGAATATGGTGAGTTGGTGTTTGTACAATCACCATCGTCGCTAATGCCGTCCTTCGCTTCCGGGTAAATACGTTGAAGAGTCATGTGTGACAGTAAGCAAAACTGAAGATAGCCTTGCATAATGAACAGCTAAATCGTGATGGGGCAACGTTGACCATTGGGTGATGCCATGTGGTGGTCTGGATAGAAACGGTTCGCTAAACTTGGCTGCATCGAACACTTGACTAGCACACAACTAGATTTTAGGTCACAGCAGTGACAGGACGATCTCTTGGCGTTTGACAATCAAGGGTTCACGGAATTGATCTATGAGGGGAGGCTAGTGATTCACATGGCAGGCACTCCATTGTCTTTACATACCAACCCACGATCATCAAGATGACTTCCAACTGCCGCATGCTTGTAGGATATACTGCTATTGGCCAGAACCAGATACGCGACAAAGGCTCGCCAATACGTACAGTAGGAGTGTGCGGGAATTCTCTGAATCGTGGAAGAAGACAAGCATGAACTAGATTCCATTCACGATGGTGGCTGCGACCAGGCATGGCCATGACCATGAACAAACCAGACCCCAGTCTAAACATGCCATTCTATATCATGTACCTAGACTTTGATCATCTTTGTGTCTAGACAACCAAGAGGAGAACCCTATGGGGATCACCCTAGCGCGAACTAAGCTTACGAGTACGAAGTACATAGTTTATCGCAGAGGCTAAGCTGAGCATCGGTGCTGATGAACTTCGGCCCAGATAGACGAAACAGATGGAATGTATCTATACGATCTAGCCGGTAGATGAAAGTATCAGCTCCTATTACGGGCCGCGGCAGAAGTCTATAAACAGCTGAGGCTGAGCAGGGCCGCGCAACGGGGGGTACAGTACTCCGTAAGCATGCCCGTTTACACGTAAACACTAGGCCTAGCATGTGAAGTAAGCTGCCTGGCTGCATATACAGGTACATATGCATATAGAAAAATTGGTGGAGAGGAGAGTCGGAACTAAAAAGTGGTGTCCGTTGTAAAAGAAGCAAAAAAAAACAATGCAAGTACTAACACGCACTAAGTAGCTACTAAGGTAGTATGTTGCAGCGAGAAATGCCTCGGATACATGCACGGGTGTCAATTATTTGCTATCATCTCTTGTCAAGAGTTTCAATAGAAATGGGCCGTGATCGGTGTGGGAGTGGCTTTTCTTTTCTTTTTTCCCCTAGTCCTCATATATCGGCTTAATCCATGCATGCAGGCCGTTTAGAGGATGGCGTAATGACGTAGATTACTAACTCGTCCCTTTTAAGTTTCGTTTTTGGAGAACGTGCTCTGGCAGAAGAGGGAAAAGAAGGTTTTGGTGGGAACGTGGGAGTTCCGGATTTGGAGGCTGAGGAATGTGCGAAACAGCAGGATTGGAATGGGAATTCAGGGATCACGGATGCACCCAAGAACAAATACTACTACTACTACCTAACTCATTGGATAGGACCTTTGATTGGGTGCATGTCGGATGACCATTGTATTGCCCTTTGCACCATTATCTGAATCACTTGGCACTCTACAGGGTAGCCAGCAGGGCTAGTGGGTTATATATAATCTATTCTGTACTATAACAATAGCGAACCTTCTTGGGACGACATGCGCCAAGCCCAACAACGCTTGCGAATCGTGCCACGATGCAGCATCAACCCGACGCTATAGGCTCTCGGGGGGAGTCCGACTAGCGGGGGCTTCAGTTGATGGAAGCAAAAAACGGGGGGCCGCGGAAGTGGGCAAAGGAGGTGAAGCGGAAACTCGAAAAGTGTCGGGAGGCGAAGGCAGTGAGTGATTCGGGGTTTCATGCGGCATGTGAAGAGCAAAAGACGTAATTATGTACCTATGAGTACTAGGTATGTAGGTAGATGGGTAGATGGGTTCCTTGGTTCTTGCAACTTGCTGTCGTGGTTCCACGTATTCTATTCCGGACTTGGGCTCTGCAGAAGTGCCTTTGAGTGCTTACCTGGAGTTATTAGTAGTACGTACAGTACCTATTAGGTACAGTACTCGTTAGAGTCGGGAAGGAGGGCAGTCGTGGCACCGATTGCCTGCGGGTCCGGCGCATCGCATAGCGAGATTGATTGGGGGGAGAAGGGGCCAGGCGCGGCACTAGCCTTGGCTTTGCTTGGCTTCCTGTCAGGGCGGCTCAGCCGGACAGTCCTTGCAGAGTTTTGAGGGGTCCACGCGCCTCGTTGGCTGTTCGTACTCGGACTCTGGCGCTGGCCCGGGCGGTCAGGCATCGCTGCCAGGTGGCCGAGGTACCGGTACAAGTGCTGGACAAGTGGTAGTGCTTGTGCGTATTGGTGTTAGTGCGGCAAGCCTCCGAGCGATGCCGAAGTCCACTAAAACGGGCGCCTAGAGCCAACCACGTCGCCGCGTGGCAACAAATCGTTACGTTCAAGCCTTTGGAGGTCACTGGTTGCTGGTACCTGTACTTGCTCTACCTCTGCCTCTCCTCTGCCGCTCCTCTGCCGCTCCTCTGCAATGCGCTGGTTCGATTCCCATTACTCGTACAGGTACGCATCGCCGGTGCCGGTGTGGAGCGGGCCACCTGCCGCCCAAACGCATGCATGTACCTGGACTCTGGCCGCCAGAAGTACCGCGACCTTGTGAACAGCCACACCCTCAGCCAAACCACCATCTTTGCGTCTCGACAGCCGGGCCTCTTTTGACTTTTCTTTCTCTCTTCTTTCTTTGTGTGTCTTCCCTATTTTCCTTATTTTTCATTTCTTCCTCCCCACCTCCTCTTTTTGATCTCGCTTGTGAATAGTTCGACCATGTCGCCAGGGGCGCCGTGATTAGCTATTTTCCGCAGCGTCTTCTCTTCTCCTTTGTGATGCACTTATAATAGGCCTTGCATTCCTCGTCGAGTCTTAGATCCGCTTCGAGCCCCAGCCTTCCCCCCGGACCTCCCGCTTCTTCCGGAACTCTGGCCTGACGACATCTTCCGTTTGTTCCTTTGCTCGCGATCGCGGCTTTGAAGGTTCTGTTACACGATTTGCATAATTCTGTAATTATACCAACAAACATTCGGCGTCATCCTGGATGCGCAGCCTTGCCAGATCGGTCGCTACTTTGCATCCTTAGCCGTCCCGCCCTTCCAGTTGGGCATATCCGGCCTCCGGCGATTGGACCTGAAATACCGTTTACCAACCCAGCTACCGATATCATATCAACCTTCACCAACTCGCGAAAACCGTCTCCCGTCGTTGCCGAGCGTTCTCGAGCACTGAAGCCGCCATGTTTTGGCTGCGACGGTTCACCTACCTGACGATTCCGGTAGCAATCATCATCTTTATAGCTACCTACGTCCCCGTTATCCTCGACCCGACAAGCAGAGGCCCTGAGAGCCGCGCTCGCGACCGACTTTGGGTCAGCAGCAGTCCCTACTTTTTGGATCGCCAAGCCTGCCGATGGATAAGCTTGTGTGGTCTGCATCACCTGCGAAGGGATCCTGCTGTGATCCCGCCCATCTTCGAAGAAGACCCTGAAGATGAGCTGAGAATAGAATTGCGAAAGCGCATGGACCGTACGTGGGAGGAGGATGCTGAGCTTAATGGACTAGGCTCAGAAAGCCGAAGAAGCAAGAGGTCGGACAATAAGAGAAATCCGCAGGAGCGTCGAAAGATCCTCAAAGAAGTCCCCCAATATGTCCTCGACCATGCCCCGCTGGTACACCTCTACTCCGGCGAGCAGTTTTGGCCCTCCGACATTCGCGAGCATATCCAGCACATGATTGTCACGATCGACCATAAGCGCTTGAATATGTCCGAAAAGGTGTCACTTCACAACTTACAGGACCTTAACCGCTACAATAAGCATATGGTCACCCTTCACAGCACGGAGGATGTTGAATCTCGACCAAAGTGGCTTCATAGCCATGATAATCTGCCGAACCCCTTTGACGACCCTGATGCTTCTACGCCGCCTCCCCATGGAAACAAGCCGCATGGCGAGCCCGACACTTGGTTTGACGTGGACAAGAAGCATCCCGTGCATCGAATCTCTGACCCTCGAAACAAGAACAAACCTGCATACGCCCCTTCACCTGTCCCCGGCAAGGAACAGCAACGTATCATTCCGCGTGGTCATAAGCCAGATTCCGATGGCTATTCCAAGGCGCCAGCTACCCTTGTCCTGGTGGACAAAGGCTCGGGCATTGTTGACGCTTTCTGGTTCTTCTTTTACAGCTATAATCTAGGGCAAACCGTCATCGGCCTACGATTTGGAAACCATGTGGGTGACTGGGAGCATTGCATGGTGCGCTTTCAGAATGGCGAGCCTCGCGGCATCTTCTTCTCCGAGCACGAAGGTGGCCAGGCTTACGCATGGGAGGCCATTGAGAAGCGCGGCCAGAGACCCGTCATATACTCGGCCGTTGGCTCTCATGCCATGTATGCCCTGCCCGGTATCCACCCTTACGTTTTGCCCTTTAAAATGCTAAAGGACATTACGGATAAGGGTCCGCTTTGGGATCCTGCGCTCAACAACTACGCCTATTACTACGATTACACCCGCGAAAACCCAGAAGACACCATTGAGCATGAAGATAGCATTGGAGCGCAAGGATTACTGCACGACACCCACAGCTTCGTCCCCGCTGCGTCTAATCCGGATGCACCGACTACGTGGCTGCACTACCAAGGCCGCTGGGGCGATGAGACGTACACTCTGGCCGACCCTCGCCAATGGCGTCTCTTTGGCCAGTACCACTATGTGACAGGACCCAGTGGACCTAAATTCAAAAACCTCGAGCGGCAAACGTTGTGCCCGCAGAGGACTTGTCGCCTGCTCTATGAGATTGATCCTAAGGGCACTTGGTACAGTTAGACATGATACACCTAAATGCATTCTAATTATATGCATAGACACAGGCCCTGATTTTCTACTTTTCACTTTCTGTTACTTTTTTTTTTGGACAATTTTCCTAGTGGCTGGATCGATAAATACCCGGAGAGAGATGGGCAATTGATACCCAAAGGGGAACGAATCATATGAGATGGTCTGAAGATTTTCCGAGGCCCAAAGTGCGTGGTAGAAATAATGCGCTTGAGAGACGATATCTTTTTTGGAGGCGCTTCCAGACGAGCGTGAGAACGTACTGGCGGTGTCTCCTTTATAATTGTCCCCCTTATTTTTTTTTCCTTTTTTGGATATGGTGTTGCTTTTGCATATTGGAGTTGATCAAGTTGACAAATACTTTGTTCCCAATGAGTGCCCGTTAGGGCCTCACGACGGTCTTCACCGACGAATTGATGATATTTCCCTGTCACATCTTCCCCTTGCATTTTCTCCTGGTGTTTATAATTGTGGAGGAGTTTACCCGAGCATTTTCAAGAGTCGTTATGGGGAGAAGGGGGGGAAGGCCATTTGATACCCGATCCCGCTGCTACGTTCCTCACAAAGTATATATACACACACATATCCATACCTACCTATTATCGCACTGTCATATGCCACATTATCACCACGAAATAGAAGCACGCTCTGCTCTGCTCTGCTTTTTTGCGCTTCCTAGTTTTACCGATATAGATTTTGCCTTTTATCATACCAAATATTGAATATTCTGTTGTGCTAATACCATAAAAAAAGTGATTGAAATAGAAACAATTTTTAAGTACATGTACTTGGCCGTGTTGTGGTGCAGTAGTACTGAGGGTGTCTCATGGGGCAAGTCATATGGCCACCCTTTTTCTTAGCATGTATGCTAAACAACTGACGAATGATGAGGCATTCTGCACGGTGCTTTTGCAATCTGCATGATGGCTTTTTGCATCACGCGCGTAAGGAAAATTTACATTCGAGATATGAGGAGGGCGAGATCTTTTACAAATATATGCGTCTAATATGCTTTTTTCACATCCACTATCCAAGACAACAAATCCCCGCTGACATATTCCCCTCTCCGAAAAACAAAAAAAGAATGAGCAAAAAGATGACAAGGTATACATATAAAGGAGGGAAGATGGGGAAAAAACCGCCCATATACCCCAACGCCCCGATCATCATACAGCCCATATGATAAATAGCTCAAAATCCCCCAACGCCATGCATAATTAGACCAAATCTCGTCAACCCTACACGTGGCCGGCCCGTTTCACACGCCCTTATTAACGATAACCGTGCCACGCTCATGCCAGCCAGTATATATATACCGTCTCTTCAATCATAAATTCCCATTTCAGATCTTTTCAACAGTCATGAAGCTGGCTTGCTAAACATCCAATCAAAGACCGCTTCAATGCCAACAAAACTCTCTCATCTAAAACAGGCCATGCTTGAAGATTAACCAAAAGGAAAAGAAAAAGGAAAGAGTTAAAAGTTGTTAGTTATAGAGCCGCTTGAGACCCTTAGTCATCTCGGTGAATGTTAAACTCCTCCGGTGCATCGCCAGCCTCATTGGGCCATGCTCTCTGCGTGCTAGGATACTCGGACGGCTGGCTGCTGTTGTCGCTCTCGTGTTCCACATCCATAGTGTTAGGATCCACGTTCTCGCCATCAGAATGGTGATTGTCATCTTCCGGCTGGGTGGCGATCCAAGGCGCTATGTTCTCGATATTTGGATGATTACTATGATCTCGATCCTCGAGGCCGGGCCAAGGCTCGTCTGCGCTCAATTGCCATGGGTGCGAGCCATTCTGAGGAGCGGGGTGAAGCTGAGGAGCTAGCCGAGAAGCTGGCGGTGCACTCACAGTGCTGACTTCTTTATCTTCATCGCTCTCATCATCTCCCTCATTGCCAAATGATTCGTCACCGGTCTCATAAAGCGGGAGGTCAATGTCGTCATTCTCATCGTTGTCGCCGTCAGAAGGATTTGCAGACTCGTCGCGGAAAACGCTGCTTTCTCGGTCCATTCGGAGCTCCTGCAGGGGAGCATTGCTGTAAGGTGTAGCATAGCCACCAGGAGTCGTGCCCCGACCTGGAGTTGTGCCTCGGCTAGGGTGGCGATCATGATAGCCAAAAGGCGTAGGGGTTGGCGACTCGGTCCTTCTTGGAGTGTAACGTGCATAGCTGGGCGATCGAGTCTGGCGTCTCTTCATGATGCCCGCCTGAGGCAAGTTCTGGATGCTTGGTGACGACCGTCGGCTCTGGCCACGGGATGAGAGTCGCTGCCTGGGATTTGCGCTAGACGCGGCTTGATGCACTATAGAATTGATAGGCGCTGAGGAAGTCCTGGGGAAGGGTGGCACTGATCCTTTTCGGCTCCTTACAATCGATGACTGACGACGGATAGGGGCTGTGATAGGAGTCTGCCACAAAGGGCTGGCAGAGAAGTATTCCACAGATGGTGATATGGAGACCCTGTGCCTTTCCTGGCGGATATTTTTGCTAGGGGCCTGCTCGGTTGGCGATTCGTCGAGCTGCTGATTCCATGCCCAACATTCTTCAAGAGGATCCACCTCAGGCACCTCCTGCGACTCCGTAACGTCAGGATACGCTGGTGGCACCTCCTTTAGCCTCTGCCAGGTCCAAGACGACTCGTACGCTTGATGGCTTTGAAGGTAAGCGTCAGGATGGGTAACGAACAATCTAGGCTCTGGTGACCTCATCATGACTGAGTTCAGGAACTGCACGTCCCACAATGCCGGAGTGAGCATTTCCTCTGGACTCAAGAATCGTAGACGTGAGTCTTTGTGGATCTTGCGGAGAGGAACCCATGGCGACTGAAGTCCCATAAACTTGGAGGCCTTAAGGTGGGGGCTCTGAGGTCTGGCATGCATCTGCATATCGCGGAATACGTTGTTAAAGGCTGTGAGCATCGCCATGCTAACGCTTCTTGCATCCGGGCCATTTACTGCAATCGTTTTAATAAGTCCACGACTCCTTAGACGCTTGTCGGCGGTGCTATTCTCGCCACACGCCCTAGGCAGGAGCCATTCCATGTCATGGTCATGTGTAGGCCAGTCTCCCAAGAATGGAGATTGAGCTCGGGCTGTAGATGCGCTGAGTGTCATGGGGAGCTGGGTCCAGTCATCTCCATCATCGGTATTTGCATCAGCTTTGAATTGTTGAATATGCCGCCAGACCCTTTTAAGAGCGAAGGGCAGAAAGACAACCTCAACTTCCCAAGCATGATTCCAAGAAGGTATGACCGATTGAAGTTGGTCGACCTGGGCTTGCAGCGACTGGAGCTGGCTATAAACTTCCTGCGAGTAGCTTGGTCGGTTGGCGGCACTGGAGGTAACCGAAAAAATCTCACTGGGGGTGGGAGCATCATCCAGGCGATCGGCACGGCGACTTGCGCTGTCGTTATCAAGAACACGTTTCTCAATATCCTCCACCTTGCCTTCCAACTCAATAACACGAAGGTCCATGTGTTCATATTTGTCATGACATTCATCGTGGGCGTTGCCCGAGAAGGAGACGGTCTCCAGCCTGTCGAGTCGTTGCGAGTGTGCGCCAACAGTGTCTGCGAGGTTCTTTAATGTTTCACGAGGTATAGTCTCGGATGATACAGCGGCGGCGGCGGCAGCAGCAGCCCGAGGCTCGATCTGGGTGGTAGCAGTGTCTGGTCGTGGGGTAGATTCCTCATCCGCAGTTACAAATACAAACGTCTCTTCGACGCTTGTAGTCTTCTGCTGTGAGAACGGCTCTAGCGGATTGGTTTGTGCATTGGATTGCTGTGGGGCACCGGATGAGTGATTGCTGCTGAGAGTCTGCAAGCCTATCCCGGCAAAAGGCCTGAGGTACTTGGTTTGTATGGAAGAATTGGTGGAGGCCGTCTGAGACATGAGACACTGAGGAGGAATAGGTGGCAGCGCAACAATGGCTTCTGGTTGAGTTGGCCGTACAATATCAGTCCAGGCTAGGGTGTCCGGCATGGAGCTGGACGCCTGCTGCGGTATGGGAATGGCTCCTAGAGTATTGAAAGGCCCGTCCAAGGATTTCTGGAGAAAGGATAATGGGCTAGCTCCACTGAAGCTGAGGAGCTCGGGTCCAAGCATTGCGGTAGCTTCCTGAGTTGAGATGAGGTCTAGAGCCGGGCTCATGGGGGTTGGTCCTTGCCTCGCCTGAAGGTTCTCAGAGATCTGTGTGGTGGCGGCGATAGGGATCATCTCCGCCGGCTGTTGTTGAGGCTGGGCATCGCGAGGGCGCTCGTCGTGGTAGCACGCATGATGGTTGCACATACACCATCCGGCCTGGTCCACGAGAGGGCTGCCTGCAGACTGGAAGGCCCAGAAGCGACGACAGCCGCACCGCGATCCACCAGCGCCAGGCGCCAAATCTACATAGTTGCATCCGCCGCTGGGGAGCTGAGGTGCAGCGGTACGCACGATTGCGGCGTTTTCATGGTAGAGGTTGAAGAATTCAGCGCCGAATTGAGGTGTTTCGAATGGATTCGAGGCCATTGGTGTGAAGTTGCCGCTGTGTCTAGCTCTGGAGGAGGTGCGGTTCGGGCGGAATGGTGTCGGGGAGTTGCAGAAGCTCTCAAGTTTGTTCGTCGTCGGTTGACCAAGTTGAAGATGGCGCGCCTAAAATTTAGGGGAGCGCGGTTGAGCCTCACACGGTGAGCATGCCCAGACGGGTCGCAGGTCGGTCGGCCACTCAGTTCATGGCACTGTGAGTAAATATGAAGAGGAATAAGAAGAAATCAAGGACGAGCTTGCGGAAACCGCGGCCGGTAGCAGCTTTTATGTGTCGAGAGGTCTGAGGTGAGGTTGCAGCTCCGGGTACGAAGAATCGGTTGGATGCGAGCGCAGAAGCAGAAGCGGCAGCGGGGGAAAAGGCGGGCGACGCTGTGTATTTATGGTGCTCTATGGAGGCCGAAGCATTGCTGACTTGATGAGCATAGCAGGAAAGAGAGTCGAGTGCGAGCCACGGCAGAACAGACGGGTTGGACTTTTCATAGAGCTGAGAGATGATGCGGGAGAGCGAAAAGGCGCTGGGCTTGGAAGGACTTGTAAGTGGGAACCAGAGGTGGGAGCTCGACCGTGGCTTTGGCGGCTCCCCACATTTCGGCTCCCTCGAACGCGCCTTTGTGCCCGCTGCGGCCACTAAAACAGGCCTAAAATCGTCGCCTGGAAGTGCAGCCTGGGAGGACCAGCCAGCAGATTGGATAATTCCGTCGTGGTTCTCTGCATCTGATATCTGATGCGCGGGAGTTATGAGCGTGAGCGTGAGTGTGTGTGTGAGTGGACGCCTTGTGCTGGCGCTTTAGTCCGATGCAGCGGTGATGGGACGGTGCATCTCGCCGCCTTTGAACGGTCTCTATCTGTTAATACGGAGTAAATGGTGCGAAATGTTGTTGGTTAGTGACTCCGAAGCCAAGGGAAGAGACCAAAGACGAGGAGATGGACAGGGGTTTGCACACCACCACCACCGCGCCTTGCCCAGGTTTTGTCCTGTCCGATGCTAGTTCCTATGCAGGATTAAGTCGTTTGGGTTACCTCTGGTCCGCATCTGCCGGGAGAGGGAGAGGCGGAGCTGCTACCAGCATTCATGAATGATGCCCAATACTACTACGCATCGTTGGTGTTGAAACGGCCCCTACGAGAGCAATACTTTTATTACAAGAACGATCTATGTATCTGTATCTTAAGTAATAAAGCAAGTAATACGTAAGTAATATCTTTACAGTAGCAGTCATGATCAAAGAAACATGTCAACCGTCACATCGTATGATACTCCCGTCCAAGGCTAAAAAATAAAAATATGACTGACAGGTCGGGGGCAGTAAGTCGACCATACACAGCCAACGTCGACCGATACTCTTCATATTTTCTTTCAATTCTATACATACCTTGAGACTCCCTTCTACACTCCACAGCTAACAACACCTCAGCCCTTCTCAATACGATACCCTCAAAATCAACACGCGAAAAAAGGCATCCATAAAGATGATAAATAAATAAATAAATAAATAACCCAAAATACAATAACAAGCAGTAGCAACATCCACCACTTCCTCTCCCTCCCTCAAACCCCGCCAAACCCACTACTTTACGCGGCCAGCTGGCGATATTCCACCATCTCTCCCTGAAACGCGAGAAAGCGGGCATTATCGTATTAGGTTCTTTACCCAAAAAGAAAACGGCCCACTGCCCATTGTCTTATCGGCATGGCCCGTGCCTTTTTCAACTAGTACAAGTAGTAGCGGATTTAGCAGAAGCGGCGTGGTGGTGGCGCTCTTTCAGTGACGCCGACGGCGGCTGTCATGGATGTAATTGTAATTGTCTTGCCAGCGATGATTACAGAACAAAACAAAAACAAAAACAACACAAAAACGAAAGCCATTATATCTCGCTTTGTTTCGTTATTCATAGCTGGAGTTGTTATTTTCTTCTCCGCCATTTTAACTTTTTGCTCAAACTCCCTGCTTGAGTCCCAGCTCTTTTGACTCATCACGGCAGTTGAACCAACCTGCGATTCTTCAGTGACAGCGCAACGACCACCGCCGCAAAGTAGGCACCGTCAAAGGTTCGACGGCATTAAGCCAACAAACAGCTGCCAGTTCTCAGGCTGCCCCACTCGATCCATCCATTTCATCTTTGCTCTCACGGGCCATCAGTGGTATCATGCATTCTGCAGGGGTCTCGGTACCAGGTCATGCTGGTGCTTGCCGTAGTCCATCTTCCAAGTCAACGCCATTCTTGGAGTAAACTCTATCTATACAAAGTCCCATCGCATTTGATGGCCGCTACGAAACATGAATATCGAGTCAACAGCTTCACCATAGGGAGAATAAGAATAAGGCATCCACGTAGCCTCGTCTCATCGCCGTCATCACGAGTGCAACTCAGTGGGCCCATTTCCCGTCCTGCATGCATAGACACGACATCCTGTCAAGCCACCAACTGGCACAAACGTCCGCTTTTCCGCGCCATGCGAGCCTCTCCCTTCAGCCGCATATTCAAAAAATCTACTCCGTACTTCGTATAGTGCAAACGTTCTAGTTCAATATGTAATTATATTTGAACTCCCCCATTTGCGGGGAAGTTTTGCGTGCTTTTGAAAAACCACGCAGTTTTCATCTTCGAGTATGGATTCTTCTGAAAAAAATATGTCTAATAGCTAAAACAATAACGCCTTTCCCGGCATGTCCCATCATAAACCTCACGCGTCTCGCCAACATATGCATTATGCCTTGCTCTTCAATGGATATATAAGAAGAAGATAAAAAAGGTACTCGCCTAATAATGCTGCTGTAAGCCATGCCAAAAAAACCAAAAAAAAACAAAAAAAAAAAAAGAATGAATGAATAATATAAAAACCCAATAATAAAACGCGCATCGCTTCTTTTTAAACTTCGCCCCAGCCGCCCATCGGGGCGTTGGGGGCAGCAATCATTGATCCTGTTCCGATGGACCCTCCAATGTCCCAGTAGTGTCTGGATGAGACGCTGCTCCTCCTGGCTGATCGCCGTGTGCTCTGGCTGGCACAGCTGCTGTGATGTCGCATAGCCACGGGGCTGCTAGGTGCAGTTGCTTTGAAAGCTCGACGTTCATTAGGGCGAGACCGGGAGGTGAGGGGGTGGTGCTGCCTTACTCTGGCAGCCTTTGCGGCCGCGTCTTGCGGCTTTGCAGGAACCGGACGGGTAGTCATCTCAGTGGGCAGCGTAGGCTCCGGCCGTGAGGTAAAGCGCGATACCAAGTATCGGAACATGAGCTTGATATCAATATCCTTCTCCCACTCCTCCTGAGTAAATGTATCGTCCATCGACACATCCTGTAATAGTGCTTCTGATGCGGTTGACCTCAGAGGTGGTCTGTTGGCCAGTCGCGGAGTGGATCTGATCGTGGGTCTGAACTCTGGAAACAAATTCTCACCAGCCTTATCTGCCGCTGTGCGTCCAGAGGTAGAGGTACGGGCACCTGCGCTCTCTGGTATGGCAGGCAAACCGGCATAAGGCAGAGGCACCTGGTGGACATGTGAATACGTCGAAAAGGCGCCAGGGTGTTTTGAGAGATGGTTGACCAGCAAGCCAAGCTCTCTTGATACCGTTTCTAAGATGCGCATATGCCACGATTCCTCTGATTCTGAAACTGGTGATTCCTCGTCGTGTCCATGTTCTGATGGACGTGGAGTCCTTGATAGCTCTTCGTCGCTTAAAAGATCACCGCCGAGCACCACGGATAATAGCTTCTCATCTATGCCAAGTAAATCCCGCAAGACTTTGCGAGTGATTCTTGTAATCAACCCTTCGCCGTCTTCCTTGTCTTCTGGGTGGGTATCTGGGTCTTCCTCATGCCAAGTCATGTCTTCGGTATCGGTAGTCTCCTCCACCTTTGGCGCGGGCTTCTGTGAAACGACCCGTTTCTGCTGTAGTATCTTTGACCGCCGCGCTTCGCGCTGGACCTCTTCTAGAATGATGCGACTATGCTCCAGCCGCCATGCTTCAATCCGCGCCCTCTTCTCTGCTTCCTGGACTTGCGCCTGTTCCAATTCGAACTGTGCCTCGTCAAAGCTGTTTAACCTCCGTCGTACCCGCCTGGGGTTAAATCTCTCGAACTGGTAGATGTGGTCTTGAGCGTCTAAGCCAAGGGAAGGTTGATCCAAGTGGAATGAGCCTAGGCCATCGTGGGCTGGGAGGACGGGCATAACAAAGCTGCTCCGTGGGAATGATCTGAATCCAGGAAGGTGGCCATCGAGACTATCCAACTCGGCATCATCCGCCTGAGACTCGTCAACAGTCGCAGAGAGCAGCGAGGACTGAGCTTCGTCATTTTGTCCCGCTTCTACCACCGCCGCCGACCCTGTTCTTGCAACTGTATTTAAGCTGCCGAGATCGCTTAGACGGGACCGGCCTGGGGTCTCCAGCGATTGGTCATGTTCATCTTCGGTCAGATAGGACGTGGTGGTCACATCGGTGGGAGGCGAGAAGAGCACCCAAGTCTGCGCCTCCTCGGGTTCTTGCTCCTGGGTGCTGCGCGCTGATCGCCTAGAAAGACCTTGGCTGCCAACAGCGGAGCGAACCGCTCGCTGCTGCATAGCCGGACGGGTAGGCTGCTGTTGAAAAGCCATGATGGTTGAACTTGGAGAGAAAATTAAAAAAAGAAGAAGAAAAGTGCTCAATGTGGATTCCGAATGTCGGTTATTCTGGAATTATCGGGGAATGGTCGCGATAAGGCGAATGGGGGCACTCTTGACCGGTGAAGGATGGCTGAGCCCCATACGAAGTACACCCGCTGGCGATGCCGAGTCAAGGTGGAGCGCTTAAGGAAATAAGCTGATAGGTAGGGGTATCGAGGGAGCAAATCGTATCATTCGCCAATGGACTGGGGGATGGGCGTGGCCGGGAGTAAACAAGCAAAGGCGACGAGAGAAGAGCAGAAGGGAAAAGGAGAGGCTGGTCGGACGGCCTTTGTTTTTGTTGAGTTAAAGCGTCATCACAACCAGGCCACCTGGGTAGCAGCACGGCCTGATCGGCCAGGGTGGGGGTTTGGTGGCTGCTCGCGTGCTGGCAGCTGAGATGACAGTGGTCAGAGGCCAGCCACTGGTGTGCTGGCAGCCGTCCACTGACAGTGCGATTGGCGCTGCACAGACGTTCCGAGACAGCACCGTCGCCGCGGGTTTCAGTGAGTTGTCCCGCTGTTGCTAGCTGCTGGTCTAGCACTGTACTCTGGCCCCATCCTCTGTACGGAGTACATGTTGGTGTAGCTCCTAGCACCGAGTAGGCTACTTTCAAGCACTAAAATCGCGGTAGGGGAGACATCGCTGAGACTAGCACCTACACAGATACCTGGACTAACTTACAGTTCGGTTGGCGCGCTGACACTTGCAAATCTGTATTACGGCGAGATTCACTTTTTTTGCGTCACATCTACGCTCTGCCACTGGGCCGGCCAGTCAGCGCTGCACCACCCTCACGGCTAAAAGCACACGGGGCTATTATGCTTGATGCAGAGCAATCTAGATACGACGCGGCACGGAGAAAGGCAACGCAAGAACAAAAAGAAGCCCAAGAAAAAAAAAAGTTTTCAGCTTATTCCTTCGTAGTTGGAATTTAATTCACCGTAATCCGCCAGGGTGCTGATGCGCGCGCGCCACCACCCGTTCCTTATACTCCATACATGCACAATCAATGCGCGCACTCAGTGACTCGTGCATACTTCGGTGTTCGCGGCGCTTCGGCGGAGATGCGTATCAGCAAAGCGGCTCTATCCGACCTTCGGGGCCATTTTGTGATGCCTTTCTGTGATGTGACGCTTGGAAGGAGAAAAAAAAGACCCTGCGTCATGAGCTTTTTCCCCACCCACCAGCCAGTATTTGTGTCCGTGTGCCATCCGTAATGTGTAATCTATTGTGTTTCCGTCTGTCTCAAGGCAGATACAGCACTTCTTGTTAGACCAACTTAGTAGTACCACTACCTAGTTATCTCTATTCTACAGAGCAGCCCAACAAAAAGCTACTGAGGCATTCTAATCTAGTGTTCTTTTAGCAACAGTACTTAAAGCAGTGCTCATACCTCATAGTTCTGTGACCATGGTGTCACTGACGCAAGTCAGGTGGTCTCGTCATAGCCTGCCCAGCGCCAGGTCCGGATCCCGGATGGCATGAGGAAACTATCTGTTCCTGGCCTAGAACGGCATTTGATAAGACAGCCATTATCACGGTGGCTGATGCTAGGTAAGCTTGGCTCTGACCCTGTAGTTTTCTGTTGACTCGTATTATCTGCTTGTTACTTACAAATCATCGAAAGAGATCGTCAGAGCAAACCCCTTTTTGGATGATAAGAGGCAAGTTTGTTCAGTGGACAGTTCTGGTAAGAATGGTTTTATGGATAATTTCAACGTAGGGAGCGAAAAGAATCAAAATTTCTGTACATAACGGGGCACAGCATGTCTAGTGCTGAACGCACATGGTTTGAATTGCCTAACTGATGATTCTCAAATCGAGAAATCTCTTATCTGACATGCCATAATTACGCCAACCTAAAACCCAGATGCCATATTAAGAAGAACTATTTACGCCTCGGACGAGAAAGCCTCGGGGAAACGCTTAATGTTCTGCGCAATGGAACCGTGGTTGCTGAGGAACTGAACGTAAGCACCGTCGACCTTGACACGGCCGGCAGCCTTGCGCTCGAGGTAGTCCTCGCGGCGGAGAGGGGTGAAACCCCAGTTCTTGGAGATGATGATCTTCTGTCGGCCGGGGAACTTGTACTGGGATCGTCGCAGAGCCTCAAGAGCCAGATGACGGTCTGAAAAGAAGATTTGTTAGCATACTTGGTCTTGATATCGTCGTAATCCATAATAAAGGGCATCACATACTAGAGTCACGAGTGCGGACGCTCATGATGATCTGACCAATGTTGACACGGGCGACAGTGCCGTTAGGCTTGCCCCAGGCACCACGCATACCAGTCTGCAGTCTATCGGCACCAGCGCAAGACAACATCTTGTTGATACGGACGACGTGGTAAGGGTGAGCGCGGACACGCAGGTGGAAACCCTCCTTTCCGCTGTGCTTGACGAGGTACTTGTTGGCGCAAATACGGGCGGCCTCGAGGGCCTCGGAGCTCAGCTGCTCATACTCATTGGAGACGAGGTGGATGCAGAGAGGGAAGTCGTCGACGTTGGCGCGCTTTCGGCCAAGATCGAAGATACGGATCTTGGGGTCGGGGACACCACGGTTGAACCGAGACTTGGGATACGGCTGAGAAGCAAAAGAGTGTTAGCTATCATATCATCATGAAGAATAAATCATGTCTGTAGATAGACCATGAGCCTTGAGACAGTGAGCTGAGGGCAGTGACAGAGCGAATCCATCCAGAATGCTTCATCTCTGGTAATTTATAATCCACCTCTTGCGTCACTCCATAAATTTTTCCCCAGCTCAAAATATTCTCACTCATCTGCTCGTCGAACTTGTGAAATTTCAGCGACGTACCTTGTTCTTGCAGTATCGGTAGCAACGAGCAGGACGGCGAGCCATTTTGTCGGTGTTTCGTTGATGTTTCTTGGGGTGTTGGTGATGATGATGTTTGGGGGAAGATAATTCCAACACAAGGAGTCCCGGCACCTACAAAGAAAACCGCCTGGGTTGATTTCAAAGCAACTTTGCCATCGCGGATGGTGTTTCGCTTAAACTTCGGTGCTTTAGGGCTTACCAAAACGGCAAGTCTGCGCCTATTGGCTAGGCGCAGCATAGCCCTGCCCCGCCTAAAATTGGTGCATCCCAAAAGAAAACTACAAGCCCACGAACTTTTCAAGAGCTCAGAGTGTCTTCAGCAACCGCATCAATCCAATCGCAAGATCGTCGCTCGCGCCCAAAATCTATCAAAATGGCCCCCGTAAAGAAGAGCAAGAAAGATGCCAACAGCATCAACTCCAAGTTGGCGCTTGTTATGAAGTCCGGAAAGGGTATGCGGCCAGATTCTCAAGAAATTGGGTTCCTCAAATTTTTAATACAGTTGATGCTAACATGATTTTGCCAGTCACTCTCGGATACAAGTCTACCCTCAAGTCTCTGCGATCCGGCAAGGCCAAGCTGATCATCATTGCTGGCAACACTCCTCCTCTGAGAAAGAGTGAACTCGAGTACTACAGCATGCTGTCCAAGGCTCCCATCCACCACTTCTCTGGCAACAACGTAAGTTTTGTAAACTTTCACACTCTCAACAAGTGAAAAGCCTGGAGACAGGCACACTTGTATCGTTTACTTCTCGCTTCTCAGAAGCTACTCTTGCTACCACGAGAATTATCAATTCCTGTGGAATTGCCCAGAGAAGAAGTCTTTACCAGACTTTGGAGGGTTCACCTTGGCTTACATTTGCTCGTAATACAGATTGAACTCGGCACTGCTTGCGGAAAGCTCTTCCGATGCTCCACCCTTGCCATCCTCGATGCTGGTGACTCTGATATCCTCAGCGACCAGCAGGCTTAAATAGCCAACATCTTGTGCATTCAACGGCGTTGGGGGTAAAACGGTTCACGGGCAATATGGATACCATTTCACTTTCACGTGATGTGTAAGGCGAAAACTTTTGATGCGAGACATCAACCACTAGGAAGCCAAGTCCTTTGGGAAATGAAAAAAACCAGAAACTTCCAAGTGATAGTTATCTCAATGGAATAATACAGCCATGAAGACTGTTCCCCTGTCAAGTTGAATAAACCGCTTGCCATTCTTATGCGTGATATTACGTACTATGCCAATACCATAATCACATGCTTTGTCGACATACGAAATTGACAACCTTCATCTACGACGTACCTTGTAAATACTGATCCGTCGAGCTACCTTGTCAACCAGCGGTATGAAACGTCTGCATGTTTGTACAAGGTTGAAGACTGGCAGCAAATCCTATTGGCCAGCACGAAGCAAGAAACGCCGAGGCGAGCCGGTTATAATAAGGGGTTGCATAAACTATCCTAACTAAATGCTCTTCAGAGAATGAGCAAGATACAGTACTGGTGCTACCACTTCAAATTACAAGTACTGTAGGAAGTAGTAGCAACTTACTGTAGCTGAACGCTCCCAGGCTTACTGCTGGCCATATAGGTCTAGTCGAGGACATTAGCTGAAAGAGTGGCTCATGGCAATTACAGCGCTGTGTCCATCTCGAATAACTGAAAAGGCCAAGACTGCTTAGTTATTGGCACTCAGAAATAGAACCAGCGCTCAGATGCAAACAGTGGACGCTTTAGTCAAAGCATATATCTAAAACTGATATTTGCGTCATCTTTCACGAGACTCCAGGCACACAGCGCTTTTAGGTGCTGATTTGCTGATGCGCCAGCACATGACTTTCGCCACGAAAAGGCTGAGCAGTCCTCAGCGAAGCCCTATCTTTAATTATAGCAACCACAGCCTTCTCCAGCCATTATTTGTACTTTGGTTTGTACTGGTACTTTGCAGTGACCGTTTTCAGTTGCGCCTCACTGTGTTTAAAAGTTTGGAGACGAGACTTTGGACAGAATAGAAACAAGCAGCAGGCTGGGCCGATGCTGGTAAAATCCTGCGTAATTCTGATTTGCCCATCATATACAATCAGAGATGACAAAGCAGCATCCTTGAATCAAGGGTATTTCCAGAAAAGGATTGCGCTGTTTGCCTCTCGAGCGCAGACAAGCGGTCAGTAAAAGCAATGCAGAAAGGATTGGACCGCGGGCATCGGAGCAGGCGAGGCGCTGCGTTGCGTCCACAGTGACAAACTTTTAGGGGAGCGAGGGAGGGGGGAGAGAGGGGAGCAGCAGAGGTTCTAGCAGCGTCCAGCAGTGGGGGTGGAGAGGCTCTAGGGGCTTTTTAGTGGTTCTCGATAGTCCCTCCAGCACCCAATCAGGCACCCGTTTTGGCATGAGATGCAGGGCGTCCTGAGCAGAGTCATGCACTGTTTAAGCAGAGGCATGAAAAGGAACTCCGTAGCAATTATGCATGCTGGACGCCTCCTTTGTGCGTGTCTTTGAGGCAGTGAGGAAGAGAATACGAGAATCAACAGAAAGAAAAGCAGCTGAAAAGGTAAAAGAAAGTGAAAGAAAAAAAACCACCAAAGCCTAAAGCCACTGGGAGGATTTCGTTCCGTTTTCGTCACCGCATAATGTTTACCGCCGAGTGGTGGCTGGAGGTACTGTACGTGGATGTACTCCTCGTGTATGGGGTACCTCCCGGAGTAAGGCGCTGGCCCCTTGACGGAGGTACCTTTTTTTTTTTCTCCCCAACTCTCGATTCCCTTTAAATTGCCATCCAGCGTGCCCACCGACACATTCGAGGTGGAGCCCAACCAAACAGACCAAACCCTCGTGGCCTGTTATCCCTCCTAATAGTCTGCAGTAACTCCTCTTCACCACGGCGCTGGACTGAACTGCGAGACGACCGTTCGATCTCCCAGCATAATTATTCCCACAGTCCAACATTGTTCGGCCCTGCGCCAAGCGGCCCCGTTTGTGCGTTTCAACTAGAGTAGCTCACCGACCTCAAGGGAAGGTGTTATTGCATCTCCATACTAGACCGCACCAGCGACATGTCTACGGTTGCAAAGAAGCCTCAGGTCAGCGCAGTCGGCCGAGTTACGAATTTAGAGACTGGCACTTCTCCTCCAAATTCGTCCCATACGCGAACTCAATCTCTGCGGTCCCCGACTCCTCCCACTGGACATTCGCGAACGAGATCAGTCCGCGGCGCTCCTGTCTCTGCCCGCGCAGCTGTTGCCAGACGAGACACAGCTATGAGCAACGTTGACTCCGACGCCCGGGCGGCTGCAGCCGCCGCTCTGGAAGATCTCCAGCAACGCCTGGAAAAGGAGGAAAAGCAGTCGGAGCAGTATAGGAGGCAGTCGGAGGTCCTCCAGTCCAAGCTGGACGATTCGGTGAAGGAGTCGGCCAAGCTAGAAGAAAAGGTCCACGAGCACGATGAGTTGATCGAGACACTACGAAACGAGAAGCGGGAAGCTGTCCGCAAGATTCGAGAGATGGAGACAATCTACGAGGCTGAACGAAGCGCGATGCTCAAGGAAAAGGAGGAGATGGCGAATAAAGAGGAGGAGATGCAGATGGTCATCGCGCGATTAAAGGAGAGCTTGGCCCAGAAAATGAGCATTGAGGACGATCCGAGGCCGTCGAGGCAATGTAAGCAATATCTAATCGATACCACAGTTGAAATCGTCGTTTGTTCACTCGCTAATCCAAAGTGTCTACAGCAGCTAGCGGTTCACCGTCGCTGGATGGCAGCAGCTTCGCCCCGCCGTCTTCCCTTCAGCGGAGCGATTCGCGAAATAGCTCCAAGTTGATCCTTCAAAAGGACAAACTCATAGAGTCGCTGCGCTTGGAACTTGCAGAAGCCCAGATCAAACTGGTAGAGTCCGAGAACCAGGGAGGAGGTAGACTGCACGAAGTTGAGCGTCTGCTGATGGAGGCGCGCATGGCCAACGCACGGCTCATGGAGGACAACGAGAGCTATCAGCTACTTCTCCAAGAGAAGACTCTCAAGGGAGATTTCGGCCAAAGCGACTTTAGCTACATGAACCCCAACGTGAACCATGAGGCGTTGGACGCTTTGGAGGGCAAGGCAGGTGGCTCCAGTCTTGCTGATGAGCTCTCCGACGCGGCGCAATCCGAGCCCGATTTAAGCGTCGACCATCGCCGTCTCGAGAGCGAACTCAAGGCGCTGCGGGAGAAGAACAAGGCTCTCTCGCTATATATCAACAAGATAATCGAGCGCCTTCTCCAGCACCAGGACTTTGAAACGATTCTGGATCAATCAGCAGACATGAAGCCTCCATTGCCCGAGAAGGACAAAGATCTGCCACCACCTCCGCCAGTGGAGAAACGACTATCCAGCGGACCTTTCACACTGCAGCGAACTAGAACTGCGCCCATAATGACGGGGAGAACAAGACCTCGACCATTCTCAGTCATACAAACATCGGATGGTACTGTGTTGGACCACACTGATCCCGATAAGGCACCAAGCATTCCCATTGGTCTGGGGCGGATAAACCGACGTTCGCGACCTGCGAGCGATCAGTTCCCAGGAGCGGCAAGTCTGGTTAGCCAGATGTATAGGGGTCCGGACAGCCCTGCCTCGCCGCCGCTCAACCAAAGGCACTCTCATGCTTTCTTCCCAACCGCCGGCGTGATTGGCACCCCTGGACGGATTCCTAGCGGTAGCCAAGCTCCTTCGTCCGGAAACTTCCCGGGCACAAGAGGTGAAAGAAGTGAGACATCCAGCCTAAGCGGCGAGTCTGGCGAGATCTCGACGCCGCCATCGCAATCGCCGCCTCGATCCCACTCCGACAAGCAGACGACATTCACTGGCAGCAAGCCGCGCCCGCTGAGACTTGTCCAAGAGAACCCAGACGCCGTCAAAGATAACAACGCTAACAAGCGGGCAAGCTGGATCTCTGGTTGGGGCTGGGGTGGAAAGAAGGATGAAAACGCGCCGCCAGTAAGCCCTGCGATCCCAGAGTAAGATGGCAAAGAAAGAGGAAATAGAATGAGCCAAGGTTGCTTTTGATGATTTTTTTTTTTGCAACAAAGAAACTTGGGTTCATGATCTCCTTTTTGGGGGAGAGAGATTTGGACAGGCGTCTTCACGGGAGCACACCAACTATACTTCAATATTCAACGGATAATTTCTTTAAACTAAGGATCAGTATGAATGGCTTCTTTTTTCAACCATCAGGGATGATACGCACGGCAATAACGACATCAACGACGCAGTGGCGAGACCGGCAGGTAAAAACGGTTTGGATAACCTTTTTTACTCATTAGAAAATCTTTGGACAGCAGACGAACGAACGATGACGACAATGACAAGTACATGACTTGCAAACAGATCGATATATGATATAACCTTGTCTGCTTCTTTTTTATATGTATGAACTTTTCTTTTGTCACTTATTATTATTATTAGATATACTACATGAGAGTACCTCGCCCACGCCGCCGAAGGATGATGGGCCGCGTCTTCTTTTATTGGGCTATTGATTGACGAACGATGCTACTGGAATGACCCAAAAAAAAAACAAAAAATACGTTGCATTATATATACATACATATGACGTACAGACAAACACATACGCAGACTGTTTTTTCTTTGGTGGAAGTTGATGTTGGGAGGGGACTTTTTTTTATTTAACCGAGTTATTTTTGTTTGGATTAGGTAGCTGTTTTAATTGATACATTTTTTATATATATTATATCACAATTCAATCCACCGGCAAGCACTTTGAGGACATACATTTGCCTGCATACATGGCTGCAGAAGCGTTCGTTGATACTACCACCAGGATGGAGAATGAGTGAACATATTCAGAAGGTGAGAGAGGTCTTGTCGCCGTTCTTGGCCTCCTTTTCTGGTGGTCTCGTGTACATTACATTGCATTAGTATGCACTTCGTACGGAGTACAGTAATAGTTGGTACGAAGCGAGCGAAGCAATGCGTGCATGTACACGTACGGAGTATTATCCACATATCAAAAACAAGGGGGTGTTGCTGCTGCTGCTTCCGGCGTGAACTGCAGAGGCTTGACTCGACGAAATGCATAATATCTTCTAGCTAGCGATACTCCGTATAACAGAGGCGTACGAGTACAAAATAGATTGACAGTATGGAGCATCGACTATGGAGTAGTGCTAGCAGGCCCCATTATGCTTCGCGTACGGCGTGTTATATTTTTATTACTATTATTGTCTGTTTTTGATCAAAAGAAAAACAATACTACCTGACCGCTTGTTACATGTCGGTTGGCAGACCAGACTCCTCAATGGCAAGCAATGACCTCTTTTTTTTTTCCATCTCAGTCCTGGTGATACTCTTTTTTTCCTCTTTCGAAGCAGCTCTCTCCACTTTCTTTGTGGTCTTATGAGCCATCTATGTTATGTGTGTGTGCATGTAAGGTTATCTTATTACGATTGATGCCCAACGGGCGATCACGGGTGGGATGGGGCAATGGTCACTGCTTCTTTTTTTTTTGGTCCCTCTTGTGTGGTGCACCGGGTCGTGATTATTTCTCCTTTGGTGAAGGGTGTTGCATAAAGCTGCATGTATACTCGTATGGTATGCGGCGTGTGTGTACCGAGTATTCTGTTCAGTAAGGCGGTGAGGAGAGCGGGTGCCAAACTGCTGTAGGGGATATTATGGAGAGGTATGGAGTCTGGAGTATACAAGTATGTAGGGGTCTTGTGAGATTAAACTGTTGGGGGTGTTTTCTTCTTTTTGGCGCGATGTGGGAATATGCGGGCGTGGATGTAAGTAGTTTTGTTTTATTTTTCATTCAAATAAAAAGCTAAGAAGAATGGCGTGTAGGAGGACGTGGCGGCTGAATAGGAATAGATGAACTGCGTGAGGAGGCTATTGTGTAGTATGATTGGGGGTAAATTATGGAGTAAATAGCGTAGCATACTTGTACAAGAGGGTTATCGAGTAAAGTGGCAATGGCGGGATCAATTTATCCTTGCGGTTGATCAAGCAGTAGATCGCTTCGGATTTGATAGAGTGACGATCATGCTGTGTTTGACGTGGATTGGCAGAGCATGATGTCTTGTTGTGCTGTTTTGGCCTATGGGAATATCGATATCTGTGACTTTGGGATATACGGCAGAGCCGCGGTTATGGCGGTTACGAGACATTCTGCCACAATGTATTTACTACCAAGACTGTGTATAACAAGCCTCGAGCCTGGACTTTTACGCAATCTCTGCGGCATCGGTGTAATGGAGCACGAATAGCTCATAATGATAATAGTAATAGTTCAAGCCATGCCGCGAGGCTTTTGCCTCTTTTTCGGCTTCAAGCCGAGTCCTCAATACTATCGGCAGCCCGTGTCTCGGCAAGCGGGCGAGCTTTGGTGGGACGACATGGCGGCGTGGTCACCTGTGCAGAAATGATAGGCCTGCTAGGTAGTTCACTATTGGCTTATGTACGTCTCTGAATGCAGCGGGTTGGAATAAGGAGGGCTCGAGCGGCCGGCTTTGAGGTCTGGGATATTGGGAGCCGAGGATTTTGACCTAGCATGTATTGGTGGTGGCACGGTGGCTGAAGAATGGAGGGGATATTGGTATAGCCAATAATGTTCCCATACATACATTAGACCCTTTTTGAAGCTGAACTGGTATTACGACGACGTTTGCTAGTTCTTAGGGTAAAGTACCCTGCATGACTGATTCCAATCAAGCGTCGTGGAAGAATTCCGAGTTTACTAGCTAGGCATTAGGCGGGAATCTGGAGCACGGAAAAGTGCATGCTTAAGCAGAGAGAACGCACAAAGAAAACACCAGCCACAAAAGGATATACGCGCTATCCTTGCCGGATAATAGATAGCCTACCCAGAGAAAAAAAAAAGGCAGTAACAAAAAAAGAGAAAGCCCGGCTTTCCCCCATCCAGCTCTAAT
The DNA here is from genome assembly GCA_030278935.1 of Trichoderma polysporum. Classification (NCBI taxonomy): domain Eukaryota; kingdom Fungi; phylum Ascomycota; class Sordariomycetes; order Hypocreales; family Hypocreaceae; genus Trichoderma; species Trichoderma polysporum. The sequence goes on from JARFTM010000014.1 coordinate 118,356, forward strand.
GCGTCTCCGATGCTGCAAGCCCCCAAGCGGGACGGCAAGGGGCAAAAGGCAGTTAGGGCGCATGCGCCTACTATGGAAACAAGGACAGGGGTGGCCGTCTATCGTGTCGAGCTGTGAGAGGCTGGCGGCAGAGGCTGATGGGAGAATCCTGCTGGGGACCAGCACCAATAACTGGTACGCCAATAACACCGGCCAGGGTGTGTATGTGTGTGTGTGTCCACTGCGAAAGAGAAGAGTGGGCTGGTCGTCAGCGAGGTTGATAAGAGTCAGAGAGAAAGAAAAGAGAGAGACAGAGACAAAGAAGAGGTTTGAAAGGTAACCGGAGCAGGACGTGGCCGAGGGCCTCTACTCCATATACTGGTCACAGGTTGGAGATATCGTCAACTTGATTGGAGGGCTGAGGGCGCCATCACCGTAATCTGAGAATGTCATCGTGCGCGTAACAGTCCTATTATGGGAACCGATGGCCCAAGTGTGGTGGTGATGATGAGTGCGCTACTTGCTCAGCATTCCTTGGTGTTGGTACGACCAGAAGGACCGGACGTAGATACATCGAACGGAGTGATTGATACTTCGTACATGCATCCCTACTGTACGGAGTAAGAGAGCTGTCATCGTATCAATCTGGACGGGCGGATGGAACGGGACGGGCCCGAATACTGGGTGATTTTTTTTTTGTGACAGCCTAAACAGGTCGAGGCGCTTTCTTATTAATCTCTACAAAGAACATCCATCCGTTTCGATTCGTTTATATCGACAGCCATCCACTGGGCCGTTACCGAGAGCCGTACGATTTGTTGGCTTTGTCGTTCCGGTTCTTTCCATCTGCCATGCCGGCCGGGAGAAAGAAAATTTTCTTTCACATGTAATGGGCTGCCGATTGAGCCATTTAATTAATATATATGAAAATATAAATCTTACGGGTAGAGTGTTTACATGACTTGCGCGCGCAGGGTCATGCAAAAGGATTGCCGAAGGAGAGATTTCGTGCTGTGAGATTACGAGTAAGGTAATAGGCAGGTAGTAGATGTGGTAGGTAGTCAGTCAGTTATACCGAGAGTGGTTCCAGGCGGGTTGGTGACAGGGACGGCCCCTGGCGCTGGCCGCCCTTAGCCTTGTCTGGGTGCTCTGCAATAAATCCTGGGGAATGGATCGGGTGTCCTAAAATTGATCCTATTACCTTATTTAGGCGCCATCAGGCATCTACTAGTCATAATGTACGAAATACGTGGCGGAATAATACAGAGTGTGCGAGACTGAGACACATTATCTACCTTAGTACTGTGCAGACTGGTACGTGTTGATATCTGTTGTATCGACGAAGTACAGGTAATATGTGTTCATCGAAAGCACGCGCACAAAACTCGTTGAACCGGTTGAATGCGGCCCCCCGGAGCAGAACCTGCGGTCAGTTTGATCGTGTCTTAGGGCCATAGGAAGCGCTCGCCTGCTTGTTGGGGCCTGTGGAACGCAAGTTTCATGAACTAGCGACTATCCAGCATGCGCATGTAGCATCTACCAGGGTTGGTTTGTCGTCAATTCAGAGCCTAGACATTTCCTAGACATTGGCTTCCGCGCTGCCGAGAGGTTTTTTGTTTTGGACGCACGCCAATCAAGGTGAAACCAGAGCGGTGGGCTCTCTCTGTTTGTTGTTGTTGCTGTCCATGACGTGTGCGGATCGGGGGTCGCCGCGAAAGTCTGTGCTTCTGCACCACCCATTCATTTTTTCATTTCATCGTCACGGATGGGCAGTTTTCTCTGATTCCAGGTTTTTTTTGGGGGCCGCGGGCTGCCACCGGAGCGAATTGGACGGGTTTGTTTGGATAAGGCTGGTTGGTGCCACAAGAGGCCAGGAGCGGCGTGTCCCCTCCGGAGCTCCTCTCGAGATGCCCTCCCCGTATCTGCTCCATGACGTGCTGGTGCTGGTTCTTTGGGCCTTTGTGTTGCTTCGACGCTGGTTTCGACCCTCTACATGTGCCGTGACCGTCGCATTGGGGCTGTTGAGATGGTGTTACCTCGGTTTTTGGAGGCGTCGAATGGAATCGTCTCTCCGCGGTCAGTTATAAGAAAAGCAAAATAGGTCAACACAAATTGGTCAACCGGGATAGTCACAGGCTGTTTCTCCGTAGTTTTCTTCTTCTTCCACTCTGCTAGCATTTGAAAAGGCAGCTCACCACTGCCTGATAGCGGGTATCTGCCCTCCCATTACTCATTGGGCCACCAGCAACATCCGCGTCTATTGGCCACGGACCGACTAGCTGCAGGCTCTTTCTGCCCTCCCGCATCCGAAGTGCCACCTGGCAATGTTGTGCTGCAACTGGGGTCGGTCGTTGAGGTGCCCGGAACCACACAAGTTCTGCCATCAGACACGCCGATCCGTGTAGATGCTACATTGAGTTGATTGAGCTAAGAAAGACTACGTACCGCTAATTGCCCAGTGCGATTGGGTAATAGCAGCAGTCAGCAGACCAGTGCGATTACGGCACTGCGGCACTGCCAATGTCTCTGCCTGGTACCGAAGAGGTTGGGCTTCTTCTGCTGCTAGTGCTTGGCGAGGCGGTGCTAATGCCGCTGGCCCCCGGCGTTCCTGGTGCTGAGCGTGAGCCCTATCCGAGCCAGGCCTTTCTGTTGTTGAGCACAGCAGAAAACTCGAGCCCAGACTCGTTTCCATTGGTGCCATTCCTCGGCACCTCTCTTCGCTTCGTAGCACAAGGCGCATCCTGTAGTAAGCACACCAAGCCGGCACAGAGAACAGCGCCGTGCCCTCTGATGGAAAGAGAAAGAAACGCAGAGGATTTACTTCTGCATTTCTTTTCTAGCCCTACCCAGACTTGCCAGAATCGGTGTTGCAACAAGGTTTTAATCAACCGACCGCCTAATCTCTTCGCAGCGTCTCGCCGCGTGCCAATCAGAGCGCCAGAAGCACTCGATACCTCTTAGTACACGCATACTCATGCACTAACAGGCCGGTACTTTCCCCACAGTGGGCGACACTGTACTTTTGCGCTACCTGACATGCCTGATTCTGTGCCTCAACCTCTGCTGGGCAATTGCCCGGAGCGCTTTCTCCCCATGTCGTAAAGTACCCTCCCGTACTCACTCCCCATCGTCCACTTTCGCACGCCCATTTTTCTTTTTTTCTTTTTTTCAAACCCTTCCATCGTATTCCCACGCCCTTCCATACCTTCCTCCTCCTGGCACTAGTGCGGCCCTGAACAAAGTCCCACCATCTTGGCCGCCAACCCGAATTGATTGTGTCATCCTTTGCGCACTTGTTTTCGCTCAGCGTCGCAGAGCCAAAGGCCCCATCTCAGGCCCGTCATCCTCTTCCCCGGCTCGAAAGAATATTCACCATTTTTTTTTTGCTATTCTGTTCTGTGCGAGCCTGCATCCAAACACCCTCCCTTCTGGCCCCGTCAGCTGCGACACGCCGCTCGAGCTCCGCTGAGGTTCCCGAACCGCATCCATTGGCTTACAGCATCCAGCGAGTCTCGCTGCTTTCTGCTTCGTGCTCCGGCCCTCGTACTCGTCCGCAAGGGCAGAAACGCTCAACGTTGGGCATCGCGCGCCCATCCGATCCTCCCGTCCAGACAGCTCTCGACGGCCTGCACCGCTCCTCTATCCGCGAGCCAACCATAATGATCTGGGCCTACTTGTAGTTCCCACTCACCATCGGACCCTGTCAACCTGTACACGCCCGCAGCACCAGTAGAGGCTTGCCCCGTTGGCATGCATGCTCTGCGAACACCCCACGACGACTCTCGCTATCCACCACAGCCATGAACAGGCCACCGGCTGCTGCTACTGACGGTGGTGAAGGCGCCACACAGGCTGCCGGGCCCGACATGGCGAATCATCAGCCCACACCTGGTGCGCCTGCGTCCGGTACGACGTCCAGTTCTAGTGCCAGTGCCAGTGCCAGTGCCACCGCGGGCGGCCAGACGTCGACACAATCATCCGCCAGCAACTCCGTCACTTATTCACCCATGGGCTCCCGAGACCCCTCTCCGACCCGTCATCCCCGGAGAGCAACATCGTCGTCGGGCAGGATCAACGGCTCCAGATCACGGAACAGCAACCAGCTGGATCAGAGTCCGTCTCGCCAACTCAACTCATCCCTTGGCGGGCCTGCCTCCGGCATTCGAAGCCTCTCCGCGACCACCACGCCAGTCCTCGTGCCCGTCACCGCCAACCAAGACTCGCAGGTTATCCAGGCACCCGCGCCGCAAAAGCCTGCACAGTCGTCCGAGTTGAGAGACAACACGAAATGGCCCGTGTCGCCGCGTGTACGCTCCCCTCCGCTGCAACTGCTTAGAAACGGCAGCATTACGCCTCGCCAGAGCGAGCAGGACCCCCCTCTTATCAACGTACAGCACCCTAGTCCATCTACCCAGCAGCAAGCGGACTCATATCAGTACCTAACCACCGACGAAAGCGAAGCCGAAGACATGCAGATGGCATCCGGCCTCCGAACACCGGCCCGCGGGCCTCTGGAAACTGTTCAAGAGGTTAGCCAGCCCAACTCGCCAGCCCGCCGTCGACAGCAGCAAGAATCGTCTCTCTTGGAGCACGTCAGAGAGAAATTCTCCTATGCCGACAATCACTCTGATATTGATGGCGGTCGGACATTGCGAGCCAGACCTATGCTCCCTAACCAAGAGAATGGCGGTGATAGCACTAGTGCCAGGAGAACAACCTCTGTTCCTCCGCCCATGCTGTCGAGACAGTCAAGTGCGATAATGCTGTCCAAGCAAGCAAAAGCCAGGCCTGAGGGGTCTACCCAGACGATGACGGTGGAGACTGAGACCGTATCCAGCATTCCCCAGGTGGCGCTTACAGTAGGCCCAAAGCCGGACGGCATGAATGGAACTTTAAGAACAAAGCAAAGCACGGAGACGATCAAACCCAAAAAAGAAAAGAAGAGATCATCTCGCAAGCAACCAGTCAGCAGCGGAAATGGTGAGTTTTCTTTTTCTTTTTCTCTCCTCGTATTGGAGTTCTTTCCAAAACGGACAACTGTGCTAAACTACTTTGATTGCTAGGATCATCTAAAGCGGATATTTTTGAAGCCAAGATCGCGAATGCTGTTGATGAAGCTAATACTTCTGATTCAGAGGAGACGTTTGTGTATGATTCTAATCCCCCCGATGTGGGAGACAGGGTTACCCGCCGCTTCCACTCTCGTACTCCCAGCGCAACATCGATAGTTAGCCAGGGCGATCGCCCCAATTTGCGCTCCATATATGGTATCATGGACAACCATGTTCCTGCGCCTAAGAAGAGCATGAAATTCTCCAATACTTACGGCAATGGTGTCAATGATAGCGGCATGTTAACTGGCGACGAGGATGGCAGGGGAACGGGCCGGAGTGCTGGCGGTTCTGGCCGAGGAACCGTTCGGCAGCATCACCACATAGGACGCTGGGGTCGACAGCCCGGCAACGGTCATGCCTCGCTTTTTGACAACGAATCACCTTTCCAGAATACGGCGAGGCCCAAGTTGGCCAATTCTCGCCATTCTTCCGGCCCGCCTAGTCCGAGAAATCCCCCCTCCATGCGGGGACCCCTGAACTCCAAACGCTCGGCGATACACATGTCTTCGAGTTATGATTTGGACGACACTACTGGTGCAGATGACGAACGCACGCCTCTCCTTGAAAACGGCCGCAGAACACGATCCAGGCGTGGTCCGCACAACTTGCGGCAGGCGGAGGCGCAGACGTACACTAGGAGGTCGTCGTATCTCAACCGATTTGCCGCATGCTTGGTCCTCACAATGATGTTCCTCTTGGTCATTACTGGTGCTATTGGCTTCATGTTTGCGACTTCTCAGCCTCTGAGCGACATTGAAATTGTTTCCATCCACAATGTCGTTACCAGCGAACAGGTTCTCATGTTTGATGTCACTGTCAAGGCGCACAACCCCAACATTGTGGTTGTCACAATAGATCATGCGAACCTGGAGATTTTTGCCAAGTCAGAATATGGAGGTGCCGACTCGGATTGGTGGGATAACCCAGACGGACCAAAAGACAATTTGGTACGTCCATTCGACGATCCCGTCAACGATCCAACTACTCCTGGAGGAGAGGACGAGACAAAACCAAACATACTCCTTGGACGCATTAGCGAATTTGACAGCCCCCTGACATTTGAGGGATCGCTGTTCCACCAAGGCTCGTCCTCATCAACAGGCGAGATGCAATTACCATACCCCGGCAACGCCACTGCTGGTGGTTCTAAGCGCTGGGAGAAAATATATCAAAATGAATTTGATCTCATTGTGAAGGGTGTCGTCAAGTACAGCCTTCCCCTGAGCGCACATATCCGTTCCGCTACAGTCTCAGGACGAACGACGGTCAAACCAAACTCGGCGAACAATCCGCCATCGAAGCCTAATGTTACGGCAGTAAATTTCGAAGCATAAGACGGGCAAATTTCTTTATTTCCAAACATGCCGCGTCAATATTATCTTCCCTTCTTTTTTCTTCTTTTCTTTTTCTTTTTTTCTTTCTTTTTTTTACAATTCAATTTTCTTTTGGCTTGTGTATATCGAGCGCGCATAGCGAGGTTTTTCTTACGGAGCAGAGGGCGTTGGATTGAATTTTCCAACCACATCATGGCTTGTTCGGTTACTGGCAAGGACAAAGTTGGCCCTGCCAAGGTGTTTTTTGGGTGTCTTTGTCTGTGTGTATGTGTGTTTGTCCAGTCTCACAAGGGGAGAAAACTTCATTCACCTCTTTTTTATTATTTATTTTTGCTTTTATTCTTTTTGGGTTGCTTGTGGCATAAAACTCCCGGTTTGAGAAGGGAGAATTCCACACCCTCCTTGAAAAACACAAAAATGTACAAGATGAACAGTAAAAAACACAGGGAGCACGAGGCATTCGGATGGAGTTTCTTTATACGCAACATAGATGAGAAAAAGTGGCAACTACCTTTTTTTGTAATTGTAACGGATTTTTACGACGGGCAGTCGATCCCATTCACACAGGAGCAGATTTTTTTTTCTAAGAAGAAAGGGAAAAGAGGAGAATGAGAATAACTTGAAGTATGGTGATACTTTAGAAGTGAAGGGGCGAGCTTGATTCGGTAGAAGAAAGATATCTTAAAGTATAAGAGAAGACAGAGAGATACAGTCAACCAAGATGATTTCAATGATGATGAGCTTGATGGATATATATCTGGTAAATATGTTATAATAGGATCTCTTTCTAATTGAGTACCTATATAAGATGGCAAGCATGCAACAAAAACGTGATATGCTTCTTCGATGCCCGGTGCAAGATTTTTAAAACTCCTGTAACGCCCACTCCCCGGCCTTTTTTGCAAATTGTATCAAAAAGTCTTTTTAGCTAACAAAGACGTATTCCTTCGTAACTTCATATCTCCTCCAAAAATCCACCACCTGAGTAAATCTCAACCAACAGGCGCAAAACAAAGGTGAGAAGAAATTTTATGAAAAGTGAATGCCCTCCTCGTTGAAAGCAAAGAGCAGACGCAAAAAGTCGTTTTCGTCGCATTTTCCGGCTCGTTTGTCTGCGAGTTCGGTCACGTCCTCTAGGACCTTGCGGATTTTTTCGCGAACGAGCTCGGCGACCTTTGTCTTCTTGCGCTTGCTCTTTGTCTTGGGGATGTTGGCGTTGGCGGTCTTGAGGTCCTGGAAGAAGCTGGGGGTATCGTCGCCGAGGTCGTCGACTTCCATGCCGGCGTCCTCGCCGTCGTTGGCGCCGTCGTCCATGTCCATGTCGTCTTCTTCTTCTGCGGCGCCTTCAACGATGCTCTCGTCGATGGGCACGCCGTTCATGGCGCACCACGTGCGGTAGTTGCGCTCGACCATGGCGAGGATTTCCTTGGTGCCTAGCCAACTGGCGCGAAGGGTCTTGTTCTTCCGCACGAAGCACACGCGGAGGAGGCCGTCCCACTCGTCCCAGCTGACGTTGGGCCGGTCCTTGCCCAGCTTGGGCTCGATACGCACGACGGAGGATTCGACTTGCGGGGGGGGCCTGAAGTTGTTCTTGCCGACCTTCATGATGTGGGTGATTTTGGCCCAGAACTGGGCGTTGACGGAGAGGCGGCAGTAGAGGGCGTCGCCGGGGCGAGCTGTGAGACGGAGGGCAAATTCGCGCTGGAACATGAGAACAGAGCATCGGGGAGGATTGGGCAGGGAGAGGAGCTTGAAGACGAGAGGACTTGAGATCTTTTTGATAGAGTCAGTATTGTAAGATAAAACGGATAAGACATAACTTGACAGTTCCTATATGGTTGAACATACCTGATATGGTGTATTTGAAATGCACACATCGAAAGCTGGTAGCTCTGTCTTGATCACATCTCCCAGCAAAACCTCCAATTTTCGCTGCTCCGGCTTGCCCTGCACTCGCTTGGTGACCTCGGCCGCCATTCTAGGATCCAGCTCCACGCAGATACATTTCTTCGCCCGCTCCAGAATGCGGACCGTCAAGTTACCGGTACCGGGACCGACCTCAAGGACGGTGTCTGTGGGCTTGAGAAAGGCCTTGTCGACAATGGCGTCTGAGACACCGGGGTTCTTCAGGATGTGCTGGCCGAAGTTGGTGTTGAATTTGAAGACGTTGTTTGTTTTTGAGCTTCCTCCGCTTGGCTTCTCGTATGGGCCATTGGAAGCGTTGTTGCGCTTCGCTCTGTCGGTTTTTGCCATTGTTGAAAAAAAATGTCGTCCAGTTGGCGCACTTTGGGTATATCAGCAGGCGTTACGATATCGTGGGGACGAGGGGCGATGGATGGTGGTGGGAAACTTTTTTTTTATTCTAGGTTGGAATTATCGATAAGCGTTCAGACAGGTGCTAGATTATTTACAATGCGTGCAAATTTTTGATTATGTCCCACTTTACTTGGCTTTAAATTCACACCTACAGAAAGCTTCCTTTGCACACCTAAGACAGGCTAGTGTTGCCTATGGCTCGCGATAAAGGCTTTCGCCTTGATCAAACATCATCCTTCAATTCCAACCAACCGCTCATAACTCGGCCAGAACGATGACGACCCGACGCGACTTTCTGAGCCAGCCGGCTCCGGAAAACTACGTCGCTGGTTTAGGTCGAGGTGCCACCGGTTTCACAACCCGATCCGATCTTGGACCTGCTCGTGACGGCCCCAGCGAAGACCAGATCAAGGAGGCGCTTGCGAAGCGCGCTGCACAGCTTGGACTCGTTCCTGATGGCAAGAAGGGCAAGGATAAAGAGGAAGAGGAAGACGATGAACGGTATCAGGACCCTGATAACGAAGTTGGACTGTTTGCAGGCGGAGTCTACGACAAGGATGACGAGGAAGCGGATAAGATCTGGGAGTGGGTTGATGAGCGAATGGACCGGCGAAGACGGCAGCGAGAGGCTCGTGAAAATGCCGAGCGAGATGAATACGAGAGGAATAATCCCAAGATCCAACAACAGTTTTCAGACCTGAAGCGTGCTCTTGCCTCGGTCTCGGACGACGACTGGGCCAACTTGCCCGAAGTGGGAGATTTGACTGGCAAGAACCGACGGAGCAAGCAGGCTCTACGCCAGCGGTTTTATGCGGTACCAGATAGCGTGCTTGCAGCGGCAAGAGACTCGGGAGACATGGGCACAACAATCATGGATGACGGTGCAGCAACAAGCACGACAGACGCATCCGACGGAACGATGACGAACTTTGCCAAGATCGGTGCTGCCCGCGACAGAGTGTTGAAGTCGAGGCTGGAACAGGCTTCGCAAACCGCCGGTGGCGACTCAGTCGTTGGAAGTTCATCCAGCATCGATGCGCAGGGGTACATCACGAGCCTAAACAAGATGCAGATGAACGAATCTCAGGCGCAAGTCGGCGACATCAACCGAGTACGAGAGCTGCTCCAATCCGTTGTGAAGACGAACCCCAACAATGCACTGGGTTGGATCGCCGCAGCTCGACTGGAAGAGCTGGCAGGCAAAATTGTGGCAGCGCGGAAAACAATCGACCAAGGATGTACCCGGTGCCCCAAGAGCGAAGATGCGTGGCTGGAAAACATCCGGCTTAACCACGACTCACCAAACACCAAGATCATCGCACGACGAGCCATCGAGGCGAACAACCGCTCGGTTAGGCTTTGGGTCGAAGCGATGAGACTGGAGACTATACCAAACAACAAGAAACGAGTCATCCGACAGGCACTAGATCATATCCCAGAGTCAGAGGCACTGTGGAAAGAGGCTGTAAACCTGGAAGACGATCCTGAAGACGCGAAGCTAATGCTGGCCAAAGCCACAGAGCTCATTCCACTTTCTGTAGATTTGTGGCTTGCGCTGGCACGTCTAGAGACCCCTGAAAATGCACAAAAGGTTCTGAACAGGGCACGAAAGGCCGTTCCGACTTCTCATGAGATTTGGATTACAGCTGCTCGTCTACAAGAACAGCTTGGTCAAGGGCAGAAGATTCCCGTCTTGAAGCGAGCCGTCCAAGTTCTAGCGAAAGAATCGGCCATGCCGAAGCGTGAAGAGTGGATCAGTGAGGCGGAAAAATGTGAAGAAGAAGGTGCTGTTATCACCTGCCAGAACATTATCCAAGAGACTCTGGGTTGGGGTTTGGATGAAGACGATGATCGTAAGGATACATGGGCGGAGGATGCTAAGTCAAGTATCAATAGAGGTAGATACGAAACAGCAAGGGCTATCTACGCCTATGCCTTGCGCGTCTTTGTCAACAGCCGGACCATGTGGATGGCTGCAGCGGACCTTGAGCGGAACCACGGAACGCGCGAGTCCCTGTGGCAAGTTCTAGAGAAGGCAGTCGAAGCGTGCCCCAAGAGCGAGGATCTGTGGATGATGCTAGCCAAGGAGAAGTGGCAATCAGGAGATGTGGACAATGCGAGATTGGTACTCAAGCGAGCGTTCAACCAAAACCCAAACAACGAAGACATTTGGTTGGCCGCCGTCAAGCTGGAATCTGAGAATGGTAACGAAGACCAGGCTCGAAAGCTCCTGGTGATTGCACGAGAACAGGCACCTACCGATCGTGTCTGGATGAAGAGCGTTGTCTTTGAGCGGGTCCTGGGCAATATTGAAACTGCGCTGGATTTGGTTCTACAGGCATTACTGCTTTTCCCCGCTGCAGCTAAGCTATGGATGTTGAAGGGCCAAATCTACGAAGACCTGGACAAGACGGGCCAAGCTCGAGAAGCATACGCCACAGGAGTCAAGGCTGTTCCTAGATCCGTGCCCTTGTGGCTTCTCTATTCTCGCTTGGAGGAGAAGACCGGTCTGACTGTCAAAGCCCGTTCGGTGCTTGACCGAGCCCGTCTGGCTGTGCCTAAGAACGGAGAGCTCTGGTGCGAGTCCGTTCGCCTTGAACGCCGCGCCGGCAACATCTCTCAAGCCAAGTCGCTCATGGCCAAGGCGCTCCAGGAAGTTCCCAAGAGCGGCATCCTCTGGGTCGAACAGATCTGGCACCTGGAGCCTCGCACACAGCGAAAGCCTCGCAGTCTGGAGGCTATCAAGAAGGTGGACAATGATCCGATCCTCTTCGTGGCCGTCGCCCGTATTTTCTGGGGCGATCGTAAACTGGAGAAGGCACAGAGCTGGTTTGAGAAGGCCCTTGTGTTGGACGGAGATCGGGGCGACAGCTGGGCCTGGTACTATCGATTCTTGATACAACATGGCACGGATGAGAAGAGAGCTGATGTGGTGACTAAATGTGTGCTCAACGAGCCGAGGCACGGCGAGGTGTGGCAGTCTGTGGCAAAGAACCCTAAGAATGCGAAGAAGAGCGTGGAGGAGATTCTAAAGCTTGTCGCGGCAGAGCTGGAACAATGATTTTGCTCGTGGATAAGAAAAAGGGGCGTATAAATGATTTTAGAAATGGCACGGGAGTTTTGAAGAAGGGTTAGGATTCTTTTATATTAAATTAAAGGCATGTCACTTGATTGGCGATGCAATGGCTGCTTGGAATATTCATTGTTTTACATATTCAAAACAGATATAGTACAGTAGACTCTGCGAATGAGATAAGACTCAATTACTATTTTTCCCTTACAACACAAGAGGAATTAAGAAAAAACTGGTATTAGGTTTAAATAGACACGCAGTCGTTGCTGCTGTGTCTTCCAATCGACACGCGCCACATTATACTTCCTGTTCCACACAATCGGGGGCTATAATGACCTCACTTGCTGCTCCCTCCAAACCAGCCCGAGATGCCGCTCTTGGCCTTGGAAGCACCGTCCTCGACCTTGTGGTCAAACTTGTCAACGGCTTTCAGGGCTTCGCTTTTGGCGTCCTTGGCGTATGATTCTGCGTTGCTCTTAAGCTTGCTGGCTTCTCTGTCGGCGTCGGCCCACTAGAAGGAAAAAAGGTCAGCTTTTTAGTTCCTGCAAGTCTGATTCAAAGGTGCGAGAATTAAAGAAAGAGAGGACTAACAGCCTTGTCAAGCTTGGCGCCGGCTTCCTTGCCGTAGTTCTTGAATTCCTTTTCGGCGTTGGGAGAGTCGCCGGGGAGCTTGCCCTTGATTTTGGCGGAGGCTCTGTCGACGTCGCCTTTAAAGAAGATGAAGCGTCAGTATATTAGACAGAATGGTAAGGTAAAGGGGGCATATGTACTCTCAAACTTGTTCTCGGCAGCCTTGACGTTGCCGCCCGCGCTGAAAAGATAGTAGCCGATACCACCAGCGGCGCCGAGGCCGAGGACTAGGGGCATTCGTGATCTGGACATGATTATGGTAGACTTGTGCAGTGTTACAATGTGATGTGATTTGTTGCGATGTGCTGCAGAGGATGCGTGAGAGTAATCAGTGGTGATGTTGGTGGGTGGCGAGTCTGAGAAGTGTTTAAAATCGGGATTATTATTTGGTAAGAACACGAGACCCCAAGGGAGGAAGAACTGAGGAGAAGGCTGTTCAATGGATAGAATTGAAGGGAGGGATGGGCGAAGAGGTGAATTAATTGGCGGAAAGATATTTGTCTGGTGCTACTAGCTGGAAACGTTTTGGCATCGGGTTTTTGGTAGCAAGCTTGGTATTATTTATTATCTTTCACGTAAGGCGTTACGGACTGTCTACTTCACTATGACGCATCTTTTTGTACCTTAGTCCAGAGAGGCAATCAGTGAGAAGAGCTTCGTGATGGTGATGCAAGTAGTATCTTGGACTTGGATATACATGACGTAGTGTGGCCGTGAGAGCGGGGCTGTAGGTACAAGTACAAAGCACCCCAGATTTTTTATGTTCCGGTGGCTTCTTAGCGCTATGAATGAGATAGCATTAATCATGGAATTCTATTAGAGTTGCGTGTAAACGGCTGCGTAAGATTCGTGACGGACAATGCCAGCAGGGAGGAAGAAATGCAGGAGAATGAGAAGTAGAAAAAGAATGTTGAAGAGAGAGTGACAGGGACTCTAGGGATGTTCAATGATATTTAAGACGCTTAATGCAACATTACTGAGTGGATGAATCTGTGATCTGCAGAAAAAGTTAGGTACCTTGCACATGGGGTGATCGACCACCAAAAATGACCCCACTGAAGCAACCGCTGAAGTAGCCTCCCATCTCCGGTGCCTGTCCAGGCATTAGCGGGTCAAATCATCCTGTAATTAGTTCTAGCGTGCCGCCTGTAGCTCTGCCATTACATCATCGAGGCCTCTAGGAAAACTAGCTCAGTGGCACCGCTTCCCGCTATTAGTTCACTAGCAAACTAGGTAGGGCTTCTGGTGCTAGCGATGCCTTCATCGACACAATTGAGATCCGTCAAATGCAAGATATTGCCCTAGTATGAGCACGCGTACAAGTACGGTATACATGCATGCATGGATGTATGTACAAGCATTCATCTAGTATATACGAAAAATACTAGTAGTTCCTCTGTAGTGCAATCGGCGCATCTGCCTCTCCCCACTTGCGGGTCATTTGGCCTTCCAAGTCGCGCTATTACCTGGCCGGAAGCAGTAAAACATGCTTGTAGCACCGCCTGCTTCATTCAGCGTCTGCTCATCTCCTTTTACACGTCCCAGCTTTTTATTTCTCTGCTGCTGGAGCGTTCCTGGTTTCTTCGTGTTGGAGACACCTTCCTCCCTGATTCCTCTTCTTTTGCTATAATTTTTATTTATTCATAATACATTTAATATTGCAAATACTCGAGTGCGAGGTCTATATCGTGGTCCTCTTTTCCAGTGCCTCAAATTGCTGCCAGTCGATGACGTGAATTCAAAGAGCACTCTGTCGGATCTCTACACAGCTCTCTGGCCCAAGGCATATTGGCATATACGCTCCTCATTTTGCGACTATAATCGACCAAGATCAGCATCCTCATGACCTGTCCACGACCGTAGTCAAGATGCACGGCTCACGCCGCACTGCCATTTTGCAGCCGGGCGACTATGATCACGAGATTACAATTTTGGATGACGAAGAAGATGGTCGATCGCTGCAAGCTGTCAGCACTGAGGGAGGAGAGCTCGTCGCTACGAATACCTCTACACGCCTGCTATCTGACCGGGAGGCAGAGACAGAGGACGATCAGGAGCGGCCATCAGATCGGGGTGAGAGACAAGGCCGAGATGAAGGGCTTCTGCAGCCGAGTGCGTCAAAGGGCAAAGGCGGCGAGGCTCAAAATTATCAGCTAAACACAGCGGAGACTTCCAGTGACTTGGGTCCCTCACGTTCTGGCGCGAGGCCCCCGATTGAAATCCGAGGTAGGTGGCTTGTATTTTTCTTCATTTCACCATAGCCATAAGCCATGCTGACTCTTTGAAAAGTAGCCCCAAGCCTCGACGTCGTTTCGGAACGTACTTCAAATTGGGACAACCGTTCAAGGCCAAGGTCAAGAGACAAGCGAGAGACGGCCATAGATATTCTGTACGAGAATGAAAGAGGAGGATTTTTTTGCGGAGTTGCTTTGTTTGCCCGCGCGGCTCTTGGTGGACTCGATCCCACCGCTTGGAGTGAGTTATACGTATAATAATGACATGATATCTGAACTGGTCATCTAACCAACCCTCTTGCTAGCTAATGCTTACCACAACCCATCTCCAACGGACATCCATACTGCACAAGTTCCCGATCCTTCATGGGAGTGGGTATGGCCTGAATGGCGCATCAACGAGCAAGACGGCTTGGATGAAGGCGGCTGGGAATATTCTTTTGCCTTTCAGAAGCAATTCTCGTGGCATGGGCCGAAGTGGTGGAACTCGTTTGTTAGACGACGCGCGTGGATCCGGAAGAGAGCAAAGAGGCGACCCGAAGAGGGACCTATCGGTTCAACTATGCTCGCTGGTGTTGATTATTTTCATATTCGACCAGCATCCGTCCTCAGCCCGCAAGGCAGCCGGGTCGGCAGCAGGGCTCCAAGCAGGGCTCCAAGCAGGGCCCCAAGCCGGACTAGCATGACGCAGGCATCATCTGTTGAACCAGAGCAAGAGCGGCCCGATATAGAGGATATAAATATGCTTCTTCAGGTTCTCCGCTCTGCCAGGATTGACCGAGAGAGGCGAGAAGCTGTCGACAACTACATCGAACATGCAATAGATCTCACAGAACTACAGCATGAGATGCATGAAATCATGTCTCTGTTCATATTTCAGCAATCGCGCAGGCAGCTACTATCACACTTGATGCATAAACGTGAGGAGACCGCAAAAGCTTTGGAGGTAGACAAGAGTCTGGAACTGAAGCTTCGCAAAGAGGCCCTCGACGCCGCCACGCGGCATGCTGAGGAAGAGGTTTGTAAGCTGGCCTACTGGAGCGATGTGAAGCAGATGGCTGAGAGCGGAGAATTGCGAGACGTGGTTGATTCTTGCGAGGTATTGGGTGATGATCCGTGGTTAGGCCTGGATAAGAGTGCTCCTGAGCCTCCTAGAAGCGGCAAGATGCCAGAATCCTGAGACGTTCTTTGGAATTTACATCTTTTGCCTCAAGAGGAATTGTACAAGTTAATGCATATACCCCTTTGTATCTGAGGGAGCTGGTAAGACACCGATTTGAAAAATCATAGGCCGAACGAGATTATACTTGGCCCTGAAATTGGCGTTACTTTGGGAGTATTGGGAGGATCGGATTATTGGTTGTCTTGGTATCTACTTGCATGGGAGCGCAGCATCTGGCGATTGGGTTTTGAGCCTAGATTTTAGGTTTTGATAGTAGAATTATGAGATCAGATTTCTGATACTAAAGATGCCATTTTTGTTCTTGAGCGTTTACCATAAGCTTTCACTTGAATGACATCCTGTAGGAAGAGGCCGTAGCCATATAAGAAGCGGCACGTGACGACGCCAAAAAGCTGCAGAGGCAAAAAGAAACAACAGAAATTCCTTATCGGAGCTTATCGGCAGCGCATTTCCCATTGCGAACTCTGCCTTCTGCTGCCACCATATAAAGCAGCAACATGTGCACCTCATGACCAATGTTCCAAGGGGTCAAGTCGATTTGGAGGACTCGGTCCCAATTCATCGGCACGCCTGGATCTTGTCCAACTCGTGCGCTGCCATGGCGCACTGCAGCGTCTCTTAGGCCGACACCAGCCCTGGCCACGGCCTGGCGCTCTACATCTTCAGCTGCTTCGACGAATAAGTCTACCGCTGCGGAATCACAAGATGCTTTTTCTATAGAAGCTGAGACGACATCTTCTGATTCACAGATTCCGTCTTCGAATCCGGTTCGCCCAAACAATGCCCGAAATCGCATGTTCAGACAGGCCTTTCAAGAAATGAGCCCGGAGCGAGTAGAAGATGTAGAACGGAAGCTCGTTTCGCCGTATGTCCCTACGGTGAGGGACTATCCATCGACACATGCCGCGAAAGAGAGCAAATTACATGCGTTGCAGGTGGCGAGAGTGCAGGTGGCGTTTGATATGATATGGCGGCATTTTGGCCATGAGATGCCGGACTGGTCAGAGACGTTTAACCTGCTGAAGAAGATGATGACGAAGAGGAGTGAGCCGTTGAGCATGGCGGCGATGAGGATTGTTCTGCCCAAGTCGTGGGAACTGGAACTTGGAAACAAGAAGGTTGAGTTTGTGGATTCGACGACGGGGTTGCTTGCAAAGTTACGAGTTTCGTCGGATCATCAGGACCCCTCGGCGATTATTCTGCGTGGAAAGAGTTCAGTACTGGCAAATGCCGCAGATGAACTGGTAGCCGCGTGCAAAGATGTCGAGGTGTATAGGCTTGGAGAGGTTGCGGCCTTTGGCTACGAGGTGAAGCGTCTTTGGCCCGCAATCGAGGATGCAGTGGATGGTGGGACGTTTATTCCGGAGGACAAGCTCGATAATATCTGGGTGCACCAGGAGCATCAAACGCATTGGATCGATACGCCGTACGAACAGACTGCCAAACCGGAGCAGTGGACGATTGAGAGTCTTGAATCGTACATCACGACGCTTGTTTGCGGTCGATTGCGTCCCCATCTTGCGCTGCGCTACTATGCAAAGCCCGAAAAGGATGGGAACTTTGTCGATACAGATGGCATCAGAATTCACCTGATCATGGATGCCCTCACGGATCCCGAGGCGAAAAGCTGCATTACACCGTCGATCCTAAAGATGGCCATGTCATCCATGGCGCACAAAGGAGGCCACCGAGCGGACGCAGATCGACTGCTGACTCTGGCAGAGGAATGGGGTATGCCCTTGGATACGGAGGTTTTCAACATTATGCTTGAAGGCTACGTTTCTAAACGAGACGTTGCCTTCTTCCACAAACTGCTCCTAAAAATGGAACAGCGATACTTTCACCCAAACGCTCGAACGTGGCTACTATTCCTTGAGCTCGTCGAGAAGGAGGTTGAAAGGAGACAAGTCATCGTGGCAATGTACGACTTGGGGCTACTCAAAGATCCCGCCACCCGCAGGGGAATCGCAAGGATCATGGCCACGCACGATGCCTACGTTGCTTTTAAATCAGGGAAAAGGCTTCCCGCTTTCATGGCGGATCAAAAAACGCGATATGGTGATGACTGGTTTACGACTGATGCTATGAAGAGCATACTGACAGAGTTCTTCCGGTTTCACGAGCGGGACAATCGCCGCTTTGACGAGTTTAGAAGCCTAATCGAGATGCAGTCTGAGGATGGACGCAAAGTTGGCGCCGACACTATTAACTTGGTTCTTGAAAAGTGTCTTGCGTACAAGGACTGGGATACAGCCATATGGGCGCTTACCAAGCTGCACGAGTCGGGATGCGAGGCGGATGCGGTGACGTATCAGTACGTTATTCGGCTGGCTATCAGACTTCAGCTGCCACATGCCCTTGGCGTGGCTATCTTTTACGGGGCGCTAGAGTACAAGCTGAGGGATCTTACGAGAATTATTCTGCGCCGTCAGCTTGCGGATCACGTCAAGGACACATTTTGGCTACAACACAAACCCAAGCTCCTCTCTAAAGAAATGGGGCGCCTCCTCATGAACAATAAAGCCAAGGGGGTATCCAAGATCGTCTCCCGCATGGAATGGGCCATCAACAGCGTCTGCAAGGGTTACAAGCCCACGAAGCCTCTAGCGGAGGTCCTCGACCTGGCTCAGCGGACGAAAGATCGACCGTTACTCCTGCGGCATAAATATCCTCAGAATTTCCAGTACGAGGGCGCTGATATCCCTAGCGGAGATTTAGCGATAAAAATGGGGAGTGAGACGGTGGGGGAAAAGGCGATGCATGTACATTTGAACTGGCGGTTTGATCCAAAGACTATGGTGCAGGGTTGGAATGAAGAGAAGGAGAAGAAGGCCCAGGAATGGCTTGATCGGAATAGAAGGAAATCTAACGATGTAGAAGGGAAATCTCGATGAGGCTTATAATGGAGCTGGCATCTTATACGATATGATGGGGAGAAGATCAATGAATCTATGTAATATATAGATAAGTATAGAACTGGAGGTCGTTGGGTGGCATGGTATGTACGACATGGATACGCAGCAGTCTGCTTTCACGGGACTCTTATGAATATTACACTGTATACTAGCATATATGAAAAATCTTATGTATAATATATTTGAAGATTTATAGCATCCCAAAAGTGCCTCTACGCCATCTACCTGTTCGTATACTTCGTATACTGTTCTCAAAACTCCACCATACCTTAATAGTAGATATAGGGGTTATCTCCAACCTCACGTTAACCATTTGTTATCCTTTCCACACCTCCCCTCCCACCATCTCTCTACATGCAAGCTTAGATCTCGAGGCGAGACGAAAACTTGTTCAAAAAAAAGGAATGGTAACCCGGGACAAAAGGCGATACAAAGAGGCAGTATGAAAGGAGGAGAACTAGCTATGTAAGTACCCGGAAATTGAGCCCGTAAGTTCCTCGACTTTATAAACACAACAGTGCCTCATTTCAGCAATGTATTTTAGCATCACCCAGGTTTGAAAAAAAGGGACATCTGTTGGAGAAGGTTGGTTGGGTATCAGAAATGATAATAATGGGTCTGGAGCGATGAGAAATTAATAAAAGAAAACAAAGAAAAAAAGGAGGAAAAAAGGACCAAGATTTCGAGTGGCGGTTTCCTGTTCCAAGACGTGGGAAGGGAAAAGAGGCGTCAAGGGAAACCGTGATGCTGCAAGAGACCCAACTCTCCTTGATCCAAATATTATACCACCGGTACACCAAATATCAACAACGATAGAAAGAACCGTGTAAGAGGGAACACTCAATGTCTAACCGCCCCTAACCCTCTGTCTCTCCCCACGAACGCGTTCCTAAACCTCTTCCCCCCTCCCCCTTTGCTAAGGACACACCCTTCACGCCTGGTTCGAGCAACAGCCAAAAAAGAATTATGACACAAATTCATAAATAACACAAGGGCGGGCTTCAAGGCGACCTGCCTGAGCGATGCGAGAGGACCACCTAATCCTTCTTACTCTCCTCGGGTGCCTTATCGTCTTGCTTCTTCTCCGCAGGTGTGGACTCTGACTCTGGCGCCGACTTGACCTCTGGCTCATCCTTGGCGTCGGATTCTTTAGGGTTCTTTGATATCTGGCTCGGAAGATCTTTGTCTTCGTCAGCATTGTCAAACATTTCGGTATCGTCAGAGCCGGTCAGGACTTCTGTGCCGTCGCCGAGGAAGATGATCCGGCCACGGTTTCCCGCGAGGCTAAACTTGCCTCCGCCCTCCTGGTCAAGGTCATAACCGCTGTCGCTGTCTTCATAGTTGTGGTGGACTCCGGGGCCGCGGAACTCCGCTGATAAGATCAATTGTGGTCAGTCTTTACAGTTCCGCCTCTGGGCTTGTGTGTGGGAAGCTGGGGAATGGTTCGCTCGTACCATATTCCGGGGGAGCACAAGGGCCATCTCCGTCAGCCACTCTCTTGGCAATCTCATCATACCACTGCTCCTTGGTCTTGCCGTGCAAGAAGCCAATGATGATCATGGTCATGTTGTCGCAGCCGACACCGCCCGTTTCTGAGTTTGATGCCAGACAGTTGTCCATCATATTTTCGCAGATCTTGTCAAGGTCTTGCTTGGCAGCAATACCTCGTCGCACGAACTCGACAACAGCCTGGGAAGACTGGCAATCCCAGATACCTAGCAAGAAAAAAGTGTGTGTAAGCCCAGCGTTTCTTTGTTCGCATTTCCAAATTACAGCCATTTTTCCCGGATAGGAGGGTGGGTATATTCCTGCTCACCATCACAAGCGATTACCAAGAACTCATCCTCCTCTGTAAGATCGTGCTCTTCGATATCGGGAAAAGCGGTAACGATTTGGTTTTCGGGAGAGAGCTCGGCGCTCTTCTTGAACTCGAAGTCGCCAATGGCACGCGACAGTGCCAGGTTACCGTTGACACGGCCAAAGTCGACAAAACCGCCAGCCGCTGTGATTCGGTTCTTCTCCGCTGTAAATCGCAAGGTCACGCAATCAGTATTTCCAATCTTCCAATACTGATTGAATGGATGTACAAACTTTCAAGCTGGGGCTTGTGGTCGTTGGATAGGGGTTTAGCCCGTCCCTTGATGCCCAGGACACCTCGAGAGTCGCCAGCGTTTGCCTATTATGATTTATTAATTTGAGTCCGCTTCCATTTCCGTAGGCTAGGCAGACATACACAGTATATTTTGTTTCCAGCAATCAGGGAAACGCAAGCAGTGCAGCCAGAAACTTCTTCCTCGTACTTGGGGTCTGTAAACAATGTCGCACAAGGCTCGTTAGCACAATTTCTTTTTCCGTGAGGGATAATTGCAGCATATGCAGTAGGGAAGCGGTAGAACATTTGCGCAATCTATGTTTGTTCTGCACCCCTCCCCTTATTCCATGTTTCCGTGCTTTGCGCACCAGCAGGCAAGGGCATATAAAGTAAAGTCATCATGTGCGTACCGCTGAGAATGGCCCGATCCGTTGCAAGGAAACCGTCTTTGAGACCCTGAGCATAATTGCCGGACTTGAAAGATTCCTGTTTGAAAACGATGTTGTGAATATTCTCGCCTGCGAATAACGCGACCTTGTCTCCTCCGTGTCCGTCATAGACTCCAAAAAAGGCCAGTCTATCGGGATGCGCCTTAGTGTCGTTATCAGGTGCGGGTAGGTTCAGCTCAGCCGTGTGGGCATCCTCCATGCTGATGCGCCAGCCTTGCATGGCCGAGACGCCGTAGAGGAGTCGGTCATCCTCGCCCTTGTCGGAAGTCTAAATGATGGTGAGAAGACAACAGTTAGCAATTGCGAGGGCAGCTCAAAGCCTCAAGACGGCCAATAGAAGCACAAAACAAAGAAAAAGATGGGCAGCCATGCGCGACGGGGTTGTGCGTGCGCTTGACGACATTTTTCTTTCTCTTGATCCCAGCATGATGGCGGGACACACGAGGCAGAGGCAGGGGAGGGGCAACACGAGGCGGGACAAGGCCACGCCAATATGGATTTTATCGCCCGTGAACTTGTCGAGTCGCGGGGTCCCCAGCTGCAGCTGAGGCATATGAAGAGAGCATTACGGCGCGCCCAACACGGGGCCGAAACAGCGGGCACTTCGCGGACGAGGCGCCCGCATCGCAACACAACGCACCTTTTCGACGACGGGCTCCGAGAGGGTTTGGCCCATGGCTGCGGAGAGGAGTCCTGGCTCACGAGGGCCAGCAAAGGGTATCGATACAGGCGAGAAAGAGGCTCAGAGGCGGGCAACGTCGAGCAGTTGGTTTGCGAGCGGCACGAAAAGAAAAGATGCGGGTTCTAGGCGTGAGAGAACCTCGCAGAGTGCCGTTGGCTTTAGATTCTAGGAAGGCGGAGCGTGTAGAAAAAAAACCGGAGGTCAGGTGGATGGGATTGTTTGTGTGTGGTGGTTTGGTTTCTTGCCAGCGACGCAAAATCGGCTTCGCAGGAAGCGGGGTACCAGAATACATCAGCCAAATCGAACGCCACACTTTTTTTTTCACATCTTCTTTTCATCACTGCAAACGGGCTTCCCGGGTGCTACCACAGGCCGCAGGCAGCGCTAAAGCTGTCCCCTAGCAGGGCCTTCATTCACTGGCTCTCTTTGTCTCCCTTTGTCTCGCCCTTGCTAGGCAGCAGATAGGCAGATAGGCATATGTGGCGAAGCTACTGCAAGCTGCCTAGCGAGGCCGCTACCTGTGCGTTTGCTCCAAGAGGGAAGGGCTTATTTCTTTTTTTTCCTTCTCCATGTCTTTAGCACGATGCGGAGTACATTCTATTTTATGTTTAGTTTAGTGCCTTTGGCCCGGGGGGTCGCGGAAATTAAATTTCTCTTTCAACAGTGACCTAATAAAGCAGAGGCTTAAAAATAAAGAGGCATCACAGGCAGAGCGGCATTGATACTTCGTGCAGTCCCTTGATCAAATGGCCCCGCGATTCCATTCACTGCAACCCCTCCATCTACCACAAACGGGGTTGGTGGCTGACAGGCGATGCTAGTTGGACATGTACCATGCAGCCGCGATTACTAAGGCAAGGTACTCGGCACTTAACTGCATCCCTTCCGTTGGCGGTACCTTATCAACCACCAATGTTTGGTGGTGAACTGCCGCGCGGCAATCTCAAGTGTGATTCATAACTGATTGAAATCTAATACTGCTCATCAATGACACCATTGGCCAAACCCTTTTGCCCTAAACATTTTCAACCCCAATTTTGTGGTATCAAAAAAACATGCTGCTTCGTAGATACGGAAATAGACATAAACAAAAAAACAGTCATTTCTAATTCTAAAGAGAAAAAACCAGCCGAAAAACATCATATCAACTTGCAGTTATGCAAAACCTCACTTTATATAAACATCTTGAAGCTCCTCTCAGACACCTTGGCAGCTGAATCCTCTCTCCTCCAAGCCGCCGCTTTTGACTTTGCCACGGCTTCTGTCTCCCCAAACACAGACGCGCCATCGTCGCTCAGCAGTGATATCCCACTCATGGACCGCATCGGCCGTATCGTGCTCTTCCTTTCGTCCTCGCCCCATTTGCTCGGCGACATGAGCTCGAGGCTACGTCGCTCTTCTAGCTGCGACACATTGTTTTTCGACGTCGTTCTGGACGGGAGGAAAGGCGTCTCGCCTACAAGTTCCAGGTATGCCACGCTTGGGTCTCGTCGTGCGAGGGTGCGCCAGTTCTCGTTTGACCCAAACGACGGTTCTGTTTGGAAGCTCTTGGCTCCGTTCGAATCTATGTCCATCCAAGAGGAACCGCGGCGGCTGAACCACCGTTGGCTCGAAAGCCGCGCCTGGCCAGGTTGTTTTAGCTCTGAAATGCTTTCTGCTGCTTCGCCATCCACTTGGGCTTCCACAGTAGGCTCCTTGGCCGGCTCTTTTGCTCGGCTAACAAGGCTGGGGTCAAATGGCTCTTGAATCATCGCAAGGGCTTCTGGTAATGCAGCAGAACTGGTTCTCGTAGCTGAAAAAGCCCCAGAGCTAGCTCGTTGATCTGAATCTTTATTTATTACAAGGGGCATAGGTTGCATGTTGGCCAAATCATCCAACGAAGGCAAGGTGAGATCTAACCCGCTCCTGAATGCGCTCTCTCCTGCTTCGGTGAGAAAGCCAGAAGTAGGCAAGTATGGTTGAGCGACTTCCGGTAGGGTTGTGTCTGACTGGCAGCTTTCTGATGTCTTGTGGCTTCGTTCGCCGGTGGCGGTCCTCTCTACTGTAAACCACGATGCTTGGTCCTCATCATCTCTCAGCGGACTAGCGCTCCTGTCTGTAACAGGCCGAGCTCCTGATGCCATGAGCTCCGGAGGAGCTCGCGGTGGTATGGAATAACCGAGCAACGTATTGGATCTTCTTGATATTGATGATAGCTGTGATGCTACCTCTGCAAAGATGCCGTTGCCTTTCTTGAATAACTGCGCATTAGACTTTTTGGAGCCGATAGTCTTCTCCACATGGTAGATTGTTTCCGCATCTGAATCACTATGGCGCAGGGTAAACCGTATTGGATCGGATATCTTGGCCCGATGTTTACTCGGGGAAATATAGGTGCGACGGTGCCGCCGTCTGCGCATGATGCATACAATCAGCATAACGGCGAAAGTAATGAACAGAATTGGTAGGATAGTTGCTAGGAGAATGTCGGTTGTATCAAGACGGTGAGAGCGGGCATCTTCAGAATTCATACTAGTCGGGGCCGTAGATTTGGCCGTGGGCTTCGATGTATGAGAAATGGAAGACGATGCCGCTGTGCTTGTCGCTTTATCTGGCGAGAGAAATGTGGCATGAAGCACTTCTGTTTCAGTGAGGCCGGTGCTTTTTGATGTAGCTTTGATTGACAGATTCAAGTTGCCTTTTGCCGTCTTGGGGATATTCCCTGATATTTTCAATCCTTCAACATGTAGCCAGCCCTCTTCGGGATCCATATCAATCTTTAAATCAATATCGCTCGGGTCGCGGAAATATGGGGAGAGGTCTAGGCTAAAGTCATCTCCAGGTTGTATTTCGACGTCTTTGGGGCTTGGCTGGAACAATCCAGTAGCCACATCGGCCTGCACATGAACATTCAGAACATCTGCAAATGAGTCATGAATAACGATTGTAAAATTTGTGGACTGGTCGTTGCTTTTTGGTGTTCCCTCCAAGAGCAGCGTTGCCGGATTGAATGACAGCCAGGATGGCATATTTTCAGTCGACACAGTAAGGGAGCTTGGTTGGATGGCTTTATTGTCCAACTGGATACCCTTTCCCAAACCATCAAAGCTGGCTTTGGAGCCTCTCGTAGCATTCAGCTGAATGACTGGATGATCCGTGGTAAGCTTGTGGCTGCCAACTACAATTGCAAACGAAAGAGAAGCCCCCGAAAACCCGACAACATCAGAGGCGACAAGACTGAAATCGAATTTCTGAGGAGGCTGGATTAACGATTCAAAAGCTGGAGTCTTGCCAGAAAACGTTAATGTTTGCTTATTGAAAGTGATCCACGCCGGCAAAGGGGTGCTATCGTTAGACGAAGCGTAGTAGTTGAGATTCTCTCCAGCGCCAAATGTATTCGGATCAAAGGTATAACGGAAATCGGTCGACGGATAGGATAAGATTGAAGACGGAGCTGAAAACTGTCCAAGATTGTCCATCTGCTGCGAAAGAGGAATATGTACTGAGGGTGGCTGATTGCGCGATATGACGAGAGTAGCATTCACAGAAGTCGAACCAATATTATCTGTCGCAATAAGATCAAATTGCTGGCCCACAACCTCGCCCGGAGGAACGTCCTCGTCCTTTGGTGTCCCATACAGACGCCGGCTCTCGTTCTCAATTGATAACCAACTAGGATGCTCCCCTAGGGAGTAGGTCATATTGGAGCCGGATCGGAAGGTGTTTGGAGAGAAGGAGTACGAGAAGGGCCGGTCTATTCTGGCGACAGGAGGGAGCTGCGCATTGAATGGAAACGAGACTGTAGGCTCAGCCCACGCGGTCTCTATGAAGCGCATAGTAAAGAGAGCCGCGAGGAGCGAAGCCATTGTGTCACGATGTTGCGCCAGGTAGCGCTGGATAGCTTCAAAGACGCACCACAGAGAGCCATGCGGCGTAGAAGGACCTTCAGCTAGGAGTACGACTTAGAGAAGGGAATATCAAGGAGGCAAACATGGAATAGATGAGAAGGAAAAGGAGTCGAAACCGTAAACCCGGATGGACGAGGCCATGTTGAAGTCGCCTGGTAGATGGCTGGGTATAGACCTGGACGCAGCCCCCCCTTCATTCCACCATGGCCGGCCCACGAAGCCATCATGGATTCGACATATCAATAATGCCGAGAGAATCACGAGAACGCACAGTTGGTCCATTGCGATGGGAGGCGAAGTGTTTCAGAGAAAGAGTCTTCCGATAGGCGGGCATCACCGTACATGGACCATCAAAGAGTCCGGCCAGAGAGGCTGTGGCATTCCAGAATCGAGGATGCCCCGCGCTGGCTGCGTTGAAGACTGAGACATGGGATGCCACTCAGAAGAATGGCGAGGCAAACTATTTAACATCTGGAGAATGAGGGGTTGATCGGCACTTTATCAGAAAGACGCGTAGCGCGATATCCTCCCTTGATAATGTTGCAGCCATTTTAGGTCGTTGAAGATCCTCGAGCACAGCTCCAACGCAGCTTCTGAGCTCCTCTGTAGCTGGACCGTTAGACCCGCAGTCCCTTTGTGCTAGCAAATTGGGCAAGGCGTCTGTAAGTAGTAATCCTCATCGTGTACAATTCAAAATTGATTCGTCTGTAACATCTGCAATAGACGATGATCGAGATATTGATTAATACTTTATATGGGGAAACATGTCGTTGAATCCATGCATCTGCCCAGCTGCCGCTTGTGGCAGGTGAAGTGAGTGGTGGCAAGCGGCCGGAACAATTGAGGGTCTTTTCTTCGGAATCGCTGTCGTGTTCAGGAAAAACATCACTTTAGGGCCATCACAGATAAGGTATCCAAAAAAGAGGGACGAGGTGCTGCGGGGGAATTGATTACAATATGCCATGTGCTCGTAAACGTCGTGCATACTCTTCAATCTCATCACAGCAACCTCTTTTTCTTTCTTTCCAGCGAATATCCTCTTACTCCATAAGAACCGACGCGATTTACGAGCATGGAAAGTCGCAGCCCATCACCTCCTCTAGACCCCGTGGCGGGCGTGACTGAGGACTTGGTGTCGCTACCAAACTCCAAGGCGGCCGGCGACACAAAGATCGACTTCGACGGACAGCTCGCACAGTCTATCAAGCTCCACGAGGATGTGCGAACAGGCTGCGGAGGCCAGACTTGGCCTGCAGGCATGGTACTAGGAAAGCACATGCTACGCTATCACAGAACCAAGCTAGAGACTGCACGAATGTGAGTACTTTTTCTTCCTTCCCTTTCTCTTGTGTTCTCTGGCTCTCGCTAGGCGATACGTCCTCACTCGGCACTTTTTTTCCTTCTTCCCAAGATGTCCACAGCAATGCATGACTAAAGCCACTCCCAAAGGAATGAATGCTGACTCAGTTCTAATGCAGACTGGAATTGGGCGCAGGTGGTGGATTGGTTGGATTGGCTGTGGCGGCTGGCTGTGACCTCCAGGCGCCACTCATCTTGACTGACCAGGATGTGATGCTGGAGCTGATGAAGCATAATATTCAGCTGAATGAGCTTGAGAGCAAAGTTACGGCCTCAATATTGGACTGGTACGTCGTGACTTGTGTTTCCGCTTCCGCCGCTTGGCCGTCTATGGGTATACGCCAGGCACCGCTGCTTGTGCGCATGTTCTTGGCGGTGCTACGTTGCCATTCCTATGGGTGGCTATTCCAGCCCTCCTGATTTCAGCGCTGCAAACCATACTATTTGACTGACCTAACACAATGTGTGCAAATTTTCAGGGGCGAGACACTACCAGAGGCCGTTGTGGCGCACAAGCCGGACGTGATATTGGCAGCTGAGTGCGTGTACTTTGAGCCGGCCTTCCCGCTACTCATGCAGACGCTCAAAGACCTGTTTGAACTCAACGAAGATGCTGTAGTGTATTTTTGCTTCAAGAAGAGGAGACGAGCGGACATGCAGTTTGTCAAGGCGGCCAAGAAGACATTTGTGGTCGAGGAGATTTTCGACGAAGACAGACCCGTGTTTCAGAGAGAGTCACTGTTCCTTTTTACTTTTCGAAAGCGGGCGACGGGTGGCACCACTTCGAATAAGAAGAAAAGCGGCACAGCAGCCAACCATGATGGCCAAATACAAACCGAAAGATGATGACAACAGCAACAGATGGAGATTCCCTGTGATTGGATCTGACTCCTCTTTTCCGTTCCAAGTTATTGCAGGACGCCGGCAGCACGAAGCCCGTCGGGGGTTGTACCAAAACAGAGTGCAGTGAAGGAGACCGGAGGGAGCCTGCATGCACTCCCACTAACATGACAAGCGAGCACGGAATTGCATTCGACAGGGCAAATAAAGGTGCGGGGGGACGAAACCGTGGGACAGTTGCGGCTGCGAGCCTGACTGCTGAGCGAAATTAGCGATTCGGCGCGGGCTCGATCTCTTCATCCTGCCACCATGCCCTGGGATAGCGAGTCGAGCAAGCAGTGGGAAGAAGCGAGCGCTAGCACGCGAAAGCCGCCGACGTTGAGCTGAAAAAAATTTGACGCGTGGCGATTGCGTTGCATTTTTTTTCTTCTTTTTCTTTTCGGTCCTGTAGAGAGGCAATAGTGCTGCAACTTGGGTACTAATGTCGAGTGTCGAGTTTTCACCGGCCAAGTAGCAACGGTTCCATATTTGTTGCCCACAAGTCCTCTGGATATGTCCATCCGGTTGGTACAGAGTAGATGCGTGGTGGGTACAGTCGGTGAAGCTTAACGACAGGCCGCACCAAGTAGGGAGTCAACCGCCACCATTTTTTAGGTCGAATGAGGGCCTTGGGTCGGCGTGGTCGGAAACACAAAAGAAGCAACGCGAACGCAGCTAAGTCGGAGAAAAGCTAGATCCGTCGACGACGCCAGTTTCAATTCAATTAACATCATACTGTGCGCTGCCCCTGCCGCATATTGAACGTATATTAAAGGGCCCTCCACATCAGCACAGTATTCGGAATGAAAAGAGGGGCCGATCATCTCTGACTCGCCTCATCTCCGAATGTACCTTTGAGCTTATTGGAATGAGAGATGCATTGATGACAAGCACGTGGAGGCGCACTGCATTCCACGAGATGGCGCCGAATGGCGTTGTTCCTGTTTCCGGAGCATCCACCACATTTACTCCGTACAATGGATTTCATTCTTTTGGAGAACGAGAAAAAGCCGCACCACAGCGCACCGTTGTCGACGTCCCCACGGAAAGTATCTCGATAGCCGGACGGCACAAAGTGTCAAGATCCATGCGAATGGGAGACGAAGCGGGTCTGCAGACAACAAAGATTTCCCTCACAGTCGGTCGGTAAAATGCGAACAAGGGGGGTAGAGCTAGCTAAAGAGAAGAAGAAAAAAAGGATTTTAAAAAAAACTTGCATGACAAGGCGTATTTTCCCCCGTTGCTCGCTCGTGCGGATCCACCGAGATGGCGAGTGAGTTTGGCAAGGCAAAGGTCCACAGCACATGTTTCGAGTTTTCCAAGTCCTGCCAATCTGCTTGCGAGGGCCCGCAGCGCCTCAGGGACCGGCCAGCGCCTATTGGCTGACCCGCCGGGTACCTGGTTGGCACTGCGACGCTGCGACGGGTCCGGATGGCGGCCCCTGCAGAGCCCGCGAAGGCTATTCGCCCCTGTAATACAGGCGCTACAGCACGCTGGGGGCCAATGGCAGCGCGCGGCGGCGACGTGGCAGCGCCGTCTGGCTAGCTCGGCGCGGCTGTGATCCGTGGTGTCGCTTTTGCGAACAGTGTGGACATTCGGTTTTTTGTCTTTTTTGTCTCAGGCCGCCCTCTCTGCCCACTCCCACTCCCTTGCAAGCAACCCGTCCAGCCCAGTCCTCGCATGTGCGCATCGACACTGGCTGCGTTGGGCGGCGCTTGGCTCCAGCATGTGGCTCCAGCATGTGGCTCCAGAATGGCTCCAGTATGTCTCCAGAGGGCCCTTATGGACGGCGCCAGGCTAATGAACAGACGCCCACAATGGCCACAGCAGGGAAACAAAGCCGGGTGATTGAGACACACCCGGCTACGGCCTTGTTCTGTTCTAGCGCTCCGTATTAATCCTGGATCCCATGTAAGCTGCAATCCCATTAATAAATCGGCCTCCTCCCCCCTGGTCTCTTGTTTCGTCTTCTTCTTCTTCGCAAACAAACAGACTTATACTTCATAGTCGATCTATTTCCCACTCTCGGAGCAGGACTCTCTCTTACTCTTGCAACCCACATTCCTTCAATTCTTTGCACTTTCGCCTCTACGGCACTTTGCTACCAACAGTCCTGTTGAACAGAACAACCCACTCCTTCAAACGGCCATATTATCAACAACAATCATTCAAAATGAAGACCTTCTCTGTTGCTTCTGCCCTCCTCATTGCGGCCGCTGCCGCCAAGCCTCACGGCCATGGACACCACGCCCACCACCACGTTGCTCGTGATGCTGCCGTCGTCACCGAGACCGAGTGGCACACCGACTTTGTCACCGTGACCGAGCTCGTCGATTCCACCACCACCTACTGGGTTCAGGACGGCAAGACTTCTGGCGCTCCCATTGCTCCGGCTGCTACCAGCACCTCCCTTGCGGTCTCTGCCGGCGAGTTCATTGAGCCCAAGTCCTCTTCGACCACCCCGTCCTCTACGTCGACTCCCGTGGTGCCTACTTCCAGCAGCACCAGCCAGGCGCCGCCTCCTCCTCCGCCTACCACCTCCGCTGCGGCCTCTTCGTCGTCGTCCGTCTTTACTCCTCCGCCGCCGCCTCCTCCTCCTACCACCAGCCAGGCTCCGGTTGAGGCTGCAACTCCCCCTGCGGCCAAGCCTTCAAGCTCATCTGCCGCTCCTCCTCCCCCTCCTCCTCCTCCTCCCCCTCCCCCGCCTTCAACTCCTTCTCCTACTCCTACTCCTTCTCCTTCTCCCTCCCCTTCGCCCTCTCCTAGCGCCCCTGCTGCCCCCCCTGCTGGCGGCAGCAGCAGCAGCAGCTCCGGTGACTTCTCTGGTGATATCACTTACTACACCGTCGGTCTTGGTGCTTGCGGTGAGGATGACACTGGCGACGACTTGACCGAGAACATCGTTGCCATCGCTGTTGGCCAGATGGGCAGCCAATCCAACGGCAACCCCATGTGCGGCAAGACCATCACCATCAACGCCAATGGCAAGACCACCTCTGCCACCGTCAAGGACAAGTGCATGGGCTGCGCCGACGGCTCCATCGATGTCAGCGAGAAGGTCTTCCTCGCCCTCTTTGGCGACCTTGGTGTCGGCCGTGCCCCCGTCACCTGGTCCTTCAACTAAGCTGCCCAAGACAACTCTTACCATTGGGGCATGATGACTATGTGTATCCTCTGTTACATCCAGTCTCACTCCTTCGGTGCAGTGCACATATCCTAGACCATTTTTGGACAAAAAATGTCAAAGTTTCACGTTATACCCTTCATTCGTTGATTTACTTGTTTGGATTCACCATCCCTGGCGTGGATGGGAATGCGATATGGATAGGAAAATGATTTTTTATTTTTTTTTATTCTTCATCTAAAATACCCCGGAACCGGAAAAAAAATAACCAAAGCAATTTGGAGCAGTGGGAAACAGCAGATTTCCCGGTGCGGACACAGGAGAACGGGGAAAATCTTTTCTATGTACATATAGACAAACTTTATAGAAATGTCCTCTCATATTGGAGACAACGTGGAATGACATACCCTTTTAGATGCCAATCAATATTTGATATGCCATAAACTTCTGCGACTACATATACACTGTGAATGTAATAATACATAAGCATCTATCTTATAGTACTGATCAGAGTGCATTACATTGGGGGGCTCCAGCTATAGCAACTGTCGTTGCATTAACTGTAATTAACTGTAATCCGCATTCACACTAATTATCCGGGGAGTATTCCATAAGTAGCCTACTTCGTAGAATCACCTAACATCACGTAGCTTTGATGGCACTCCATTGTGTAATTTTGGGTAATTGTGATAGTCACCTCGTATCGACTAGAGCTCTTTTTTTTATTAAAACTGACAAAATTAAGGCCCCCATACACCGCTAACTACAAAGCGTCATATTCTTCTTTCTTTTCTTTTTTACAACAAGGTCAACAGCTCTTCTACATACCTCCTCGTATCGACACCAATACCCTGCGCCAACCGTCCCACACCTTCCCCGCCCCCGGAAGCTCCCTCGTCTGAGGCCATACGAAAGCCAATATGGTCACTTGCACGTCGTATAAGGAATATTTCCTTATCGACGATAGGGGGAGGTGAATGGGATGATGTAGAAGACGATGAGCGATGAGATGAAGGGGCTTTATTTTCGGGGGTGGCTTCGTGGCTTGTTTGTGAGTTCAGGGATGATGACGATGCGGACTCATGGATGGTGGATAGCGGCAGTGCTGCCGTGGCAGTGTGGGTGGTGGAAGGGGTGGCGGCGGTGCGCTGGAGGACCCGAGTCCAGACGATCCACCACCCGCGGTTCGTCTTTTGCGTGCGCTCGAGGTCGGCGATACGGGAACGCGTTACGGCGTGAATGTTGAGGAGATGAAGATGCGTACTTACAGCATCCGCACGGGACCACGCTGGCGCAGGTGGAGATGATGAAGAAGAAGCAGTAGCCGCGTCAGGGAAGAAGTCGGGGATGTTGGGTATCGAGGAGTGCACAGTGAGCGAGGGCGGATCCCATACGAGGTCTTGAATATGAGACGATACAGGCCCAGCGTCTGGGCGCTCGGGACGGTACCTGGTTGATGCCAAGAGGGGCTTCCTCAGCGGAGAGAGCTGGTAGTGCAGGGAGCGATAAAGGGTGTCCCAGGCGAGGGAGTCGGTTCGGAGACGGAAGAGAAAGGTGAAGATGAAGGGTTTGTTGACGTAGACGACAACACGGAGCTTTTCTGCCATGTTGGCATCATGAGTGGCGTAGTTGGGAAGCATGTTTCCCACCTCTTGGGATGAAGTCAACGGATTGGCAGGATGTTCGAAATCCCTGACGATGGTGTCCCTGACAATGTTGCCGTAATGCCTGTCTTCTTCAGTGGGGCTTTCCAGCTCGACATGGAGAGTGCGAAGAACGGTGCGAGAGTTGTTTTCGTCGTCGTCGTCGGGGTCATCCGAGGCCAGATTCCCTTCTACATCATTTTCAACTGTCTCATCGCCTTCAATGTCGCCTCTGAGCCCAATCAGATAGTGGCCAGAAGACATGAAGGAGGATGGCCGCCTTGGCAGTTTGGGACGCAATTCTGATACATCTTTAACATTCGACTTGTCATCAGCGGCAACTTGTTGATGAGCCGCTTCTGACGAATTGCCCCCGACTCCAGGAAACGACCAGTACGATCCGTACCCCAGCGTCAGGTAGCCAACCATTTTGTCAAGTCTTCCAGCCTCGGGCTCTTGGATTGCCTGGCTCGGTACATCTCCAGATGCTTCCGGCTGAGCATCTGGGGGACCATTCGCAGACGTGCCAGCTTCTTCTGCAGGTTCCGCTGCTTTAGGCGGTGCATCTGGCTTTGGATGCTGGATGTCATCCGGAACCACCACCTTTGACGTTGACTTCTTACCTCGAGCGCGCCGCGTTGAAGTTGGACTCTCGATGATACCATATGCGTGTTCGCCCCAAGTATATAGGTCCTCCATCCAGTGCGTTACGTCCCGTAGAGATTTTCGTGACAGTGCCCCCGTCCCGAGGAATATGGCACCATCTTCAGCTTTAGGCTCTTTCCCACTACCCAGCCACGGCTCTACTTCAATCTTATCCGACTTGCTCGCTTCTGATTCGAGGTCATCAGATCCGAATCTTGAGACGACAAGATCAACAAGCCCCTCTACTCGGCTGACCAAGCCTTCAAGCACCTCTCTTTCTCCGCTTCCTCTTTCTTCTTCTCCAACGCCTACGCCGAGTTCTCCGGAAGCAGCTACGTTGATCCCGGCAAAGATGTCTCTCGCAGGATTTCCGTGTAGCATGACATTCCAAGTAGATAGAAATAGATCCCAGTAGCGGCTTAAGAGTGCGATGAATTTGACTCGGCGATATCGAACAAATAAAGCGCTTAGTGATGACCCATGATGCAAGAGAAAGATGCTGTGCGCTCGCAACAGATCCCTCAGCAGCAACGTAGCAGGTTTCATCTCCCGACTCGAATACTCATATCTCTCTTCCTGTTGCTCCCCTGTCTTAGTAGGCAGCCGTGGGGGGAGAGGTACTTTATTCAGGTCGATGCTCTATCAGCAGCTGAGTCAGTATTCATCTTAACCGTTTGAGCATCGTCAACGCAAAATAGGCTTGTCAAAGGCTCACTGCAAGAATCCACCATCCCGGCTCCAGCTCATGCGCAATTACTCTCGACTTCTCCGTGTCGATGGTATCTACCGAAGCTCCATCAGAGAAGCCGCGGCTGAAATTGACCATTCCTTGAGCAAGGCCAATCTGTCGTAGCCGCTCGTGGCGCTCCTCTTGGGAAAGGCCATCTGTCGGTCTCGTGCGCGCGCGCCTTCGTCGGCGGCTAGAAGCTTGCGTAGAAACTGAGGCATAGTAAACAATCTGATCGTCAATCGTCTCGTCTGTCTGGCCCAGGGAGGGATTGAACAAGGCGAGGAAGCCCAACTGCGCGGGCACGATGCCGCCCGTGGAAGTGGAAGCATAAGCAGCCATGGAGGGCCCGACGCTAGGTAGCTCGATCGTTCGAACGAATGAGACACTATGAAGGGATGGAAATAGGCATAATCAGCTAAATCTAGAGATCTACAGGTAAAAGATCCGCCTTTTCCTGCTATAACTTATGGGCTCATTAAGAGAATTGCCGCGCGGCAAAGGGTGCATGAAGAGAGGGAGTAATAGGCCTAGAGGTAGTGGAGGGGAAGCTTTGGTGATTGAGCTCGCGACCAGCTGCCTAATGCTAGCAGCCCCTCCAAAGACGTGCTGCGTCATTGCTGAAGTAGCAAAGAAATAAATTGCCATGTGAAGAGAAAATCGATTCGCTTGAAACATCAATACAAGAAATATAGGATTGTAAGCTTCTTTCTTTCTTTCTTTTGTTTCTTTTGTTTCTTTTGTTTCTTTTGTTTCTTTTGTTTCTTTTGTTTCTTTTGTTTCTTTTGTTTCTTTTGTTTCTTATCTCATCTTATATATTCCACATTAATTGACTATGTCAGGCAAGCTACGCCACTTAGCAATATTTAACGCTCATGTATGTATCATTAGGCGACATTGTATTATAGACATTCGTTCCATTCATCAAGGCTAATATATAGCATGTTATAACAACAATAAATCAAACTGGGAATCATATTTAAACAAAGCAAAAAGACAGAGAGAAGAAAGGAGACTCTTTCTCATCAAGGCCAGCCTACTGTGTGAACATTGTGTCTTCCCGTAATCTTGCCATTTGAGTCAAATCCATCTCGGCTTTTTCTTCAGCAGAAATGTGGTCAAAATAATCTTTTTTAATCGCATCTCCTCTCTTATTCTGAGCATCATGTCGAAACTTCGTTATCCACAGCCAAATGAAGAAGAGCAAGAAGGTAATGATGGTGAGCGGAATTGTAATGGCCCAGTACAGCCGAAACTGAGGAAGCGGCCGCACCCCAATACTGTTCGAAGATGGGTCAACGCTACCCCAGTCGAACATGGATGTAGAGAATAAGGCGGAAATAAAGCTTCCTGGGAGGAAGAACATGGTGACGATGGCTAAGGTCTTCATCGACAGAGAGTCACGATGCTGGGACTCTGCCAACATTAGAGTCGCTTGAAAATCGCCTCTAGAGATGATACCAGCGAGCTTTCATATGTCAGTTAATCTGCTTTAGCGAGATATGGGGGCAATAAGAACACTAACAATGTTGATTTGAAGTTGAACACGCTTCAGGGTGTATTCTATGTCCACAAGTTGCATTTCTAATCGATCCTCCAAAAGAAGCACATGACTCTTCAACAGTTGACAGGCTTCGTCTGACAAGGATTTGGACGAAGTTCCATCGCCTCTCTGTTCCGATGTATGCTTCAATATAAACTTCAAAGCCTTTTCCACCATTTTGCTTTTCCTGCTCAGGCTGCCAAGTTTCACAG
This sequence comes from Trichoderma polysporum, assembly GCA_030278935.1. Classification (NCBI taxonomy): domain Eukaryota; kingdom Fungi; phylum Ascomycota; class Sordariomycetes; order Hypocreales; family Hypocreaceae; genus Trichoderma; species Trichoderma polysporum. The sequence goes on from JARFTM010000014.1 coordinate 154,376, forward strand.
CACATCTATCTGCTTCGGCAGCCAGGCTGATGAACAAACCCATAACAGCTTTGTCATATCCTTGACTAGGCATCTTGAACGATGCGCATCTTTCGCTCGCGCGTATCTTAAGTTTGACTTTCTCTTCCCCTTGATGAATCTGCGTGCTGAGGATGAGGCTGAGAAGCAAGGCTGGGAACATTGGACTTTCGTAAAGAGGCGTACTCCAGGGGGTGCGAAACACCTCAGAGAGGAATAACATGTTGGATTCATCGAGAAATATCAAGCCCTGTGTAAGATATGACCGATCTGTCGGGCTCTCTGCGTCGAATCGGCGATGTGCCCAGATTGCCGCAAGCTTAGGCATGTAGCAGAACGAATACGCCTGGTATTCACTGGACAACGGCGGTATGGCAGAAATATTGGTAATGCAACTCTGCGAGTACTTGTAGGCTAGTTCCAGATCGAATGATTTGAGAAGGGTCCTCATCACATCGCCGGAGAGCTTCAGCTTTCTTTTTCTGATGTCGCAGCCTATCAGAGCTATTCGCAAAACAAGAGACTGCTTCGTGTCTCCATCGCCATCGGTTTCTTCGGCTAGCCAGTTGTCTAGCTCTTTAAAATGGACGGGCTTGCGGTGCATTTCGATTTGCCCAGAACTGTGCCGAAGCCATGCTTCGACCACTTCAAATGATGTCTCTTCCGAATTTTCGAAGCCCTGCCACAGATTCACCACACTAAGCTTTTGGTAAATTTCCTCCATGAGTACAAACCATCAAAAAAGCTGAAAATAATGATAGAGAGACAGGTAAACTGTGATATTTGATGGAGTTGGATTAGGTAGTGACTGGTGTATCTAAGGTCTACTCTTTTAAGAATTGATGTGGGTTCACTGGGCATCTAAATACGACGCGCGCGTGCGGCTTTGCATGGCACCACCATCTTCTATCCAGCCAGAGCCTGATGAATGCAACATCCTGAGAGGGTGACCAGCCGCGACAGGGGCTCGCTCGAACCTAAGCGCCGACTGTGCAGCAAGTTTGCGAGCCGAAATGGGGCCTGGGAGCATCAAAGTGGCAATACGGCCGCTTGCTGAAGGCCACCATGGAGATCCTGATTGTTGCTCAGCATCTGCAGGTTGCCGAAAAGGGTTTTCAAACATGGTTGAGCGGTTACCGATAGATGAAGCGACCAAGAGAAACGGGCATGCATCGCGGGGGAAGGAAAGTGTATGATCTCGTGGGGGCCAAAAGAACAAGGTTCAGGCCAGGATGAAATAAATCAATATGGCCAGAAGCTTGCATGAGCATGTTCGCATTATTTCTTCTATCTGTCGTATTCATTTAAGAAGCACAGTTGATAGGTTTGCCATCTGCTACGTTCGCAAGGGTGTGTGGCTTAGATGCCATCTTCATGAGCTCTGTATGACCAACAACAGCTTCAAATGTATGCAGGGGGGGCACCGCGGAACTTCCGCCGCTCTGTAGAGTCGTTGTTGGCTGGGAAGACCATAAAATTAGCGGCAAGCTGCGACGAGATGTGACGAATAGGCAAAGAGTCGTTGAAGGGCAGTATGGTTGAAGAACTAGAGATTAGAGGGGGAGAGATGAGTCGAGTTTCTTCATCGCTGCGGCTGAGTTGCTGGCCATGGGAAATAAACCCGCTCTACGACAGTGAAATAATCCATACCACGAATTCTCCAGGTCTCAAGAGAATATATTGATGATATTAAGTAAAGACAAAGATACAACTCCCAGTGTCCACGAAGGATTATGTCAAAAAATGCGACGCTCTGTAGGCAGAAAATGATTTATCAGTTTGGTAGCTCTTTTTGATCGATTGTTGATGGCGCAGCAGCTTGACTGGAGAAATGGAGGGTTGTATTCTCTCCAAATTCTCCGTGCTGGGCTTTGCTTCGTACTTACTACAAGGATCTTGGAGAAGATTAGGCTGCCTCTCAAAGTCCTACAACCTGATCCGTCTATTACCCGGTATCTGCGCTCAGTACCTGTGCCGCTACCACCATAGGAGCTCTTCGCGGTGGCATCGAATGATTTCTAGCATGTAGACTACCTGAACCTAAGTGAGATGGTTAGTTAAATTTGGGGGAGGCCTAAGAACAGATTTTTTGAGGCCTCCGTTCATCAAACACATCAATATCAATATACGTGAGTAAGTACTTCGTATCCGCTGTAGCAACTGTTCCCCCACTTCCCTTCCACACGATACTTCGTATAATCCAGGTGCTCCTGATGAAGTCCCATACCAGGTCTACCAAAGGTATGTAAAAGATTGGTTCAAGTTACCACGTTATGTACTTTTCATGGCAAAATAAAAACCGTCTAATATTTGATTTAATGCCAGGGGTTACCTCTACAATGCTGTCAAGCACTGGATTACGCGGCATACTTGTTTTCCTCCATCAATTACTTCAATTATCCCTTTGGCATGTGTTTGACAGGGTAGGTGGGCGCCTCAAGGGCCCCAATAGTGCCTGAACGCCCCGCCGACCGTGAAACGGTACGCTAAGCCCCGCTAACGATTGCCGTCAGCTCACCTCCCATACCTGTTTGGTGATCACATAGCAGTTGGAGATTCAAAGACTGTCGAAACGTGCAGAGCTGCACCAATTGCTGCTCTGCTTGCTGACTTACATACAAGATGCATACTGGCAGAGAAAAAAGGACCAGCTTGGCCATTCGACAGCCCACGCCTGTTGATTGGACTATTTGCTCCGCCTCACGCTGACTGACAAGGTCTCCACTCTCTCGATTGAAGGATCACAGCCCCCAAACCCACACGATCGAGACTCGGTCGCTGTGAAAAGCCCTGGAGCTCCTTTGGCGTCTTCTAGGGGCCCCGTAAGGTCCCTCCAGCTGCTTGTTTACAGGGACCGGCAGCACCCATTACCAGGTAGTACTGAAATAGGCTCTCGTACGTCATCCACCCGACACTCTCTCTCATCCACACCACAAGTCAAAGTCAGCAGCCAACCATCTTGCATCTCACTAATCCGTCCCAAGCTCCTCTTCTTGCTGCTGGAGCTGCTGGTCTTCTCCATTGCCCTCCCTTGTCCCTCTCCTTCGACATCACCGCCTCAGCTTCCCAAGACACATTGATTCTGTCGACAATTCGAGGAAGCCATCCATCTTCAACATGGATAATATCGGCGGCACCATCAAGCGCCGTTCCACAGAGGTATGGCAGGCTGCGCAGAGCAATCTACCCTCTATGCCTGCCTTGCCTTCCATGCCTGCTATGCCATCTTTACCTGCTTTACCTGGTCTGCCCGCCATGCCGCAGTTCTCATTTGATGCATTCCGGAGACAACCCCATCAAGAGGGTATGAGGGGCACCTGGGAGCGCATCGATCTCCCCCCAGTTCCTCGCTCTTCGCACTCTCTTGACATCATTTCTGGCTGCGCTTACATCTTTGGTGGCGAGATCAGCCCCCGCGAAGCCGCTGATAATGACATGCTCGTCGTCCGCCTTCCCTACAGCAGCGCTGGTGCCGACTACTTCACAATCACAGCAAAGCCAGATACCACCATCCCCGTACCGGCATCGATTCAGGACAAGGGTAAAAAGAGCGAATCAGATGACGCAGCATTGAATGCCGCCGAGACTCCCAAGGCGAAGGCCAAGGCTGAGGATCTTGGTGAGGAAGTCGAAGAGGAGGAAGAGAGTGACAGTGGTGATAGCCGCAACACAGAAGAAACTGATGAGACCAAGAGTGAGACTAAGCCGGCATCCGTGGATAAAGGCAAAGGACGAGCTATACATAATCTTGACGAAGTCCCCCCACCACGAATTGGGCATGCAACTGCCGTCATTGGGTCCCGAATCTTCTTGTACGGTGGTTACAGTGGATCAGACAAGAAGCCTCTAGATGAAGGCGGCCGTGTTTGGATCTTTGATACTCGCACCCGTCTCTGGACCTATCTTGACCCTGTCCCGGCAGTCAAGGGCGGATCCATCATCCCTCACCCAGCACCACGAAGCTATCACTGTGCTACTGCGACGGACCGACCCCGCGACTTTGCCCCTCCCCCGCCAACTCAGGCTCAGACCTGGCAAGAGTGGGCGCTTGGTGATATCTCCAAGTCGGGCATTCCGCAGGATCCCATTGTTGGCAACGTTGCTGAAAATGCAAGTGATGAGGAGACTGACGGCTATGGTACCTTTTTCGTGCATGCCGGCAGTCTTGCAAGCGGCGATCGCACTAGTGACATTTGGGCTTTTGACGTCCACTCACGCACTTGGACTGAGCTGCCCGCGGCGCCAGGGCCTGCCCGTGCAGGGACATCGATTTGCATTAGCAAGAGTCGAATTTTCCGTTTTGGCGGATACGATGGACAGACGGAGATTGGAGGTCAGCTCGATTTCTTGAATCTCGAAGTTGAAATGTTTGATGATCGTGTTACTCGGGGCGAGGTGTCTGTTCGAGCCCGCGGCGGATGGCAGTCCATCTTGGAAAATGTGCCCGAAGCTTCCTCACAAGAGATTCCTTCCGAACCTGTCCAGGTTTGGCCCGGCCCTCGCAGCGTGTCTTCTCTTGAGGCCATCACCATTGGTGGTGGTACCGAGTATCTCGTCCTGACTATGGGCGAGGCAACCTCGAGCTCGGAGAGCCATACCGGTATTGGCAAGTCCCATAACGACGTATGGTTGTTCCAAGTCCCGCCGGCGGGCATGACTGCCGCGAGCGTTACAGCCGCCATGTTCCAGGCTGTGGGACGTAAGACTGGCGAAGGAAAGTGGACAAAGGTAACCATGGGTCCTTATGATGAAGAGGTCTTGGAAATGCCAAGGGGTCGGGGCTGGTTAGCGAGTGCCCCAATGTCCGACTTGGAGGAAACTGGAATTGTGATTTGGGGTGGATTGGATGATAACAATAGGAGGCGTGGAGAGGGATGGATCCTGAGGCTTGTTTAAACTCTTTCCCCTTTGTTCTCCTTTTGATATATTTGCATATGAGTAAAGATTGCGAAAAATCGGGCAATGATGGCCCTAAGATTCCCGCCTTGTCACTAGTTTCTTGAAGATAAATAAATAAAACGAATGCAACGTCTCTTAATCAGAAGCATACGCGTGCATTATCAAACTCAATTGCATTGCACCATTTGGTCTATACTTTTCCAGTATTCAACATGGCGTTATGTACATTTAAAAACCCGTGTCAAATACTACCACCTCCGCCCCATGTTTTATTTCATCTAACTTACAAATCCGATCTTGTCTTCTCCGCCCCCCACGGTTCTGACTTCAGGTTCGTCAGGCCTGCGCTGTTCTCGCACGACTTTCTGCTGCTAAGGGGACCAGCAACTGGGGCTTTGACAGTGCCGCCAGTGGCCTTGAGGTTGTCGAGAAGCTTGACAACGGTTTCGGGGGTGAGGTCCTCGTAGTAGTCGTCGTTGATCTGGATCATGGGGGCGTTGACGCAGGCGCCGAGGCACTCGACTTCGAGGAAGGTGAAGAGGCCGTCCTTGGTGGTCTCGCCTCCCTTGATGCCGAGGTGGTTGGTGATGGCCTTGACGATGACGTCGGAGCCGCAGCCGCCGAGTTGGCAGGGGGTCTGGCATGGAGGGGTTAGTCGTATGTTCTGAAATTGGAGGGAATAATTTTTTCTTCTTGAAAAGTGATGCTGCCCCTCCCCTCGCTCAAACTGTAGCCTCCATACATTCTCATCGTTTCCCACAAAGATGTCACCAGGCAGATTATATAAATGTAGAAATTTTGAAATGGGTGATGCGTACCGTTGTGCAGGCCTGGACAAAGAACTTGCCCACGGGAGTGCGGTTGTACATGGTGTAGAAGGAAGCGACTTCGTAGACTCGCATGGGGGGCATCTCGAGCAGACGGGCGACCTCGTTCATGACGCTGATGCTGGTGAAGCCGTGCTGGCGCTGGCCAAGGTCCAGAATGGGCATGACGGCGGCCTTCTTGTACTGAGCGGGGTATCGCTTGAGGATCTCGGCGATGAGCTTCTCATTCTGGGCGTTGAACTTGAAGGGCAGGTCGGGGTTGTTGTCGGCTGAGTTTCGGTGCTGCGGGCGGCAAAAGACAACATGAGGTCAGCGTTCTGAACACACGAAATTCTGCACGGGACTATTCGGCTCTTCCAAAGACTGAAGCGCCATGATAGGATGCGAATTGACAGCGGGCAGAGACAATGGAGGAGCCGGCCATCTGAGGGTTTTGGCGGGTTTTGGGGAACTTTACCACTTGGAGGGTATCGCTGGGCCGTCTGGCTGTGATGGAGAATGCGCGGATCTGAGGCCGGGCGACGCGCGAGGCGCAGCGGACGCCGGAGCGGAGGAGGAAGGGCGTGATCTTGCTCGCCATTGTGAGGGAATGGATTTGCGCGGGCGGCGACGGGGGGGAGGCTTTCGGGGCTGCTCGGTTGGCGGTTTTGAAGCTTTGAAATGGCATATATCGGAGTTTCAATGGCTGGTCCAATGCGATTGGAGCTGCTTGCAAAATGGGGAGCGGTGATTGGCTGGAGCGGCTGATGTTCGGGAAATGAGCTCATGTATATTTCCCTCATCACGGTGAAGCGCACTACCGAATTTATTTGTTTATGGCCTCAATTTTTTTTTTTTTAATTACATTATTTGTCAATTGACTCTTTCGAATACCTTGTGTGGTATAATTTGATGCGATGCTCTCGTTGTTCAGCTGGCAATTCGTGAGAAGCCTGTTGCTGGCGCTGCATTCTGAAGCTGGAGGGCGGAGTGATAGGCACAGGGCCTACAACATCTGACATTTGCACAATTGGTCTCTTTCGCCTTTTTATTTTATCTAATTTCTAATATTATGTTTATATGTAATTAATAAATCGCTTTCATCATTAACAATGGCTATCGAATCTTCATTACGGCCCAAACGTCTGCCCCTTTTCGACCGTCTTATATGTACAGCTGTCCCAGTCGCAAGTATCCTGAAGAAAATCTGTTAGTTGATGCTCAAATTCATCGAAATTATGAGATAACTAACCTCATACACGGTGGTCCCCCACCAGGAGAATTTATCGGATACTCCTGTGTAAAATATGGCAAAGAAGATGATGATGCCTGCGATGGCAGTGGCGCAGTCCAGTGCCGAGCTGAGCACGAAATTGTATCGACGCCACCAGCCTCTACTCTTCTTCTTGATCCATAGACCAAAGATTAAACCGACTATGACCCAGCTGCCGTAATTTGTTCCGGAAGCAGGAGGGATGAAATTCTGCCCACCAAGAAACAGAGGGACGTGGACCTTTTCTAACCACCGCTGCTTCGGCCAAGTTTTCTTCATAGCATATACTATGACGGGTAGGATAGCCCCAACCAGAAAGAAATATAGGAGGCCACGGTACAAAGTGCCATCGGCGAAGAATCTGCGAGGCCCTAGAGCGCCCCAAACCATGCTGGTGTTGAAGTGAGTGCGAGAATAGGGGCATGTAAAGCCGTTCTTTGCGGTCAAAGAGCAGATGTCGGGGACATGACTTAGCGCCCAGTTTAGAACAGCGACTTGACCAACTGTTCCCATGATTAGACCTACGATCTGTACGACGAATAGGTGCCTTGGTGGGATCTGCGTTTAACATTAGCTTGCGTTTCTACACGCAGCCAAAGAGGCTGAGTTCTATTGACTCACGTTGCAGTAGATTCCAAGCTTGAGATCTTGGGCAAATGAGAGAGCTTTGACACCAGAAATGTAGCCCATATCAAAGAACCAGATGTTGGCGAGGACTTTGCCCTCCCATACATAGCCGGCGACTATGCGACAAAAGATGTCAATCTGGACTCTCATATTGGTTGTAGCATAGACCCAAGCCAACTGATATAACGAACAATCTCAGAATTAGCACACTTGATATTGCTGAGAGATGTAGGTGTACTTACCGGAAGATAGAAGACTGCAGAAACAAACATGGCAAAAATAACTCCATACCATCGCAGCTGCACAGGATAGAATTCACAAGCAAAGATACCGAGTCCCATCGATACGAGAAAGGAGACTCCGTACCACCACAAAGGAACTTCGCTGTACTGTGGCTGAAGACTTGATCTGGTGGTGTCTGTCTTGCGTCCAAACAGCGCGGGGAGCTGAGATTCTCGGAATGCTTGAGCTATTTCATGCCGCTTCTCGAGGAACATCCAGACGAATAGTGATGAGATGCATGCAAAGCATAGACCAAAGGCATTGAGAGCGTACGTTACTGGGAGATAAATCTAGGTTGTATTAGTTATGAGTTGAGGCATAATAATGGAAAACCAAGTCTTGTCGTACATGTGAGTATTCTTCATATTTTTCAGGCTCAAATAAGAAACCATCTTTTTTGTTGATGACACGGGTGACGTTGTATATGGCTCCCGTGTTGTCGTAGATGGAGTTGCTTTGGATAGGAAGATATGCCGAAAGCCAAGTGTTTGTGTAGTAAATCGCCGGAGTGATGATGTAGATCCAGAAGACGACCGAAGCAAGAGTATTGAGGATGGCCCACGTTGGAACCACGAGAGGGCTGCCAATATATGAAATTTCTGCCCCTTTTGAACTGTATGTGAGCTTTGAATGGATATGTTGGAGGGGGCGTAGTTGCATACAGTCAAATGTGAATGGCAAAAGACCAATGCCACTTTTCATACCGAAGATTTGGTTCACTACTGGGTTGCGAGGCGCTATCCAACAAACCCAGGTAAAGTATCCCAGCGCTGGAAAGATAAAGTCTGGGAACCAGTACCAAACAAACGCCGCTGAGAATGCAATCAAAAAGAATTTGTAACGTGAAGACCTCCATTTAGCCCTGAATAAATGTTAAGTAAAGGATACTTATCAACAAGATATAATTAAGACATACTCGGTTTCATCCTCTTTGCCCGCGGGATGTAAAGCTGCGTTTAAAGCTGTGTTGGCCAGCACACCGGGCCATAGCAGATTCTTTGGCTCGACAACAAGGGATCGACCAAAACCGGCTAGGGAGAATCCAAAAAGAATAGTGGCGAGCGTGATGGTGATTTCGAAGCCCCAGCCGGTGCTGGCACCATAAAATACTCGCTGTTCGGTCAAGACATCGGCACTTAGACGGGTAAGGTAGCTCAAGTTGGCTAGAATGTAGATGAGAATGTTTTCCTAGAGCGATTTGGTCAGGTTACATTTCGTATCTCGGAAAAATTCTCAAAGCCATATACATACCTTGTAGTTGAATGGACCAGGATTTAGGCTGTGACGGATTCCGAACAGAGTCAAGCCCCAGTCCGGGACGACAAACTCCCAAGCTTTACCCAGGGGATATGCCAGAAACTGGATGGCAGACTGGGATAGGGTGACCGATGGGAGTCGGAATGTATACAGTGTATTAACACCGCTTCCAATGAGACAGAAACCAATGCCAATCACCCACATGCGAAGAGTGAGGCATGGCAGAGTAGGGTCATCTGCCCGGAGTCCGACTCCAGCGGCGAAGAGGACCTCCTCTGTCGGCGATTTGGATTCCTCTGGCGAGAAAGCCTGTTAGTTTGGGGGCCCAGCCAAAAATTGTATGATGCGATATATACCAGACGGTCGCTTGTTCTCAGAGACGCTGGATCTTCTGCTCTGAAACCCAATCTCGCCAGTCTCAGTGGCCTCTGGCGCCTTGGACTCCATGGTAGACAGGGAGATGGCAAAGAAACTATTTGATCATAGGCAAAAGATCATCAGATCAGATAAGATTAGATGAGGAAATAGGAACATTTGACTATATATGGGTGACCGGCATGCGGTGGAAGTCGGCCACTTTGTTCGGAGTATGAGGCCATTACACCTGGCGTGAGACCCACGATCAGCCCTAGTAGCCGACTTGGGACTGAGCCGTCAACTTGGCAGCCCAGAAGTTGAGCCAATTATTATTACGATTAGATTGATAATGACGCTAGGACTCTGTTTGACGAAAAAGTTTTATGGTGCCCATGATCTATTGTACCCGAGTTTACGCTTGAAATACAGCTCCATTCTGTACGCAGTACATGAGACAATCAACTATTTGAAAACACTCGAACTACATCTCTCCGCTGCAAATGCCGTTCTTTGCCTCTCCGAATAATGTCCAGCTAGCTCGTCGTCCCAAGTCCTAATCCGTTCCGCAGCAGCCGCCTACGATATCAATCAGTCGAGATTTGCGTCCTAGTCCAAGGATGTATATATCGTAAGAGAGCCACTTATAAAAGAAAAATCCTAGTCGGAGATCAAAACTCGACTCCGGCTTTCCAGCAGAGCCAATTCTTTTCTCCACTGCGGCCAGACTGCTGGCCCGACAGGCAAGGCAATTGGCGGCTGTGCAGCAGTTCAGATGAGACTATCGATGGAGTTGACTCCGTAAAGTGGACTTTTTTGGCTGGAGACGCCGTGCCGAAGTACCGTCTTGTCATGGTGGCGCGCGATGCCAAGTTTGGGACGCCAAGGGAGCTGCCGAGGGAATCGATTGGCTGGGGAGATGTTTAGAATTTTCACTCACCCGTGTGCCATGGCCGTTGATCCGGACAGCTGATGTTTGGATTGATAACTTGGCGGTATCTTATCAATCTGCCGGATCTTCTCCGTCCTCTAAGAAATACCCCGTGGGACACGATGGCTTGTAGTTCACCTCGGACACAAAATCGCTCTTTTTTCTAAACGGAAAATAGTCAGCTGGCTGTTGGCGTGTTAGTTGATTACGCACTAGAATTTATAAAGGGAGTGGCTACCCAGCATCCCATGTTGGCCATCTGGCACCCGTGATATTTCTAGCTATCCCTGATAGTCTCCTTTAATTCCTGATACCTCTTACTATCTAGCCCTACTACTTATTGCTACCTTCTGTTTAGTATCTGCTGTCTTCTCCTACTATCTGCTATTTTCTGCTACTTGCTGCTGCCTTTTTTTTTCTCAATATAAAAAATCATAATGTTATATTATATAGTACAAGTTCACCTCATAGCGTATGCATTTCTTTTTTTCCCCTCTTTCTTCCTCCCACAGAATATTTGGGGATGCTGGATAGCCACTCCCTTTATAAACACCTCTCGTTGACATTTATGCTATTGATGGACTCTTTTATCCAATAGCAAATCACGCACCTATCTAGACCTTAGGATTGCTGAGTTGCTGATTTGTCGGATTGCACACAGCATTGTGGCTCATTTTTGTACTGCTCATCTGATATTCATTACTTATCTACATGACATGTATATGGATTTTGTAGAGTGTAGTTTTTTAATGGAATAAAGCTTCAAACATACAAGTATGCTGATGACAGCATGCGAGGTACATCGCGGATGTACCGTTACAGCGCTAGAACAGCTAAAGGGATCGCCTCACTTGACCTGATGCATCTTAAGACATCCAACGCTACATATACTGAGGAGGATACAGGCAAAATCGAGAGCTAGGAGCGAAGTAGCGTGCAGAGAATGCTTCAACCGAATCCATCTTGTTAATCCTCTCAACATGCCGTCTCGACAGCTACAGACACTGCGGGCAGCGCTCTGGTCATCTCCATGCTTATTGGCCTCCGTGATCAAGGCGCCAGACTTTACCACCTCTGAAGCAGGAAATCCGTTTGTGGACGGCTGGTATGCTGACCCAGACACTCAATTCTACAATGGCGAGTACTGGGTATATCCGACTTCTTCGCGGCCATACGACGAACAGACTTATCTGGACGCCTTCTCATCAGCAGACCTGGTACATTGGACCAAGCACTCGACAATTCTGACTGCCGACGATTTCACGTGGGCACATCGAGCTGTTTGGGCACCGGCGCCCATTCATCGCAACGGCACGTACTATCTCTACTTTGGCGCCAACGATATCCAGTCAGACTCGGAACAGGGCGGCATCGGCGTTGGTGTGGCGGAGAGCCCGGAAGGTCCGTATCGAGATCCGCTTGGCCGTCCGCTCATCGACGCGTATCACAATGGTGCACAGCCAATTGATCAAGATGTCTTCATTGATGACGATGGCCAGGCTTACATCTATTATGGTGGACACTCTCATGCCAACGTTGCCAAGTTAAACGACGATATGGTAACCTTAGGTACCTTTGACGATGGAACCACGTTCAAGGAGATCACACCAGAGAATTACGTTGAGGGGCCCCAGATGATCAAACGTAATAACGTGTATTATCTCTTCTGGAGCGAAGGCGGCTGGGGCGGGCCAGACTATGCAGTTTCGTACGGGATGAGCAGCTCTCCACTTGGGCCGTTCGATCGCATTGCCAAGATATTGCAACAAGATGAAGCCGTGGCGACAGGTTCGGGTCATAATGCCGTGATACAGGTCCCCGATACGGACATTTATTATATGCTGTATCATCGGCATCCATTAGGCTCTACAGACCAGAATGACCGGCACTTGGCATATGATCGGCTCTACTTTAATGATGATGGCACTATTCAACCCGTCAAGATGCTAGTCCATGATAACTTTGAGGATGGCGACATGATCGGCTGGGAAGCTTATGGGGGCGACTGGAGTGCTAAAACGAAAGTTCTACGAGGAAGCGCCTCACCAGGCGGCAACGCTCTTCTCAATACCAATTTTGCCGACTTTATCTATGAGGCCGATGTCAAGATCTTAGCTTCCGGCAGCAGTCACCATCACGGTCATGCAGGCCTCGTCTTCCGGGTATCTGAGCCATTCAATGGCACTGTCTCCTTTCAAGGCTACTACGCAGGCATCAGCACCACCGGCACTTTATTCCTCGGTCGGGCCGATGGAGCAGATTTTACCATCTTGGCGAGTGAAGAGGCTGGCGTTGAGCCGGCGAAGCAATATCGACTCAGGGTGATGGCAGACGGGAGCTCAATACGTGTGGCTATAAAGAGCGAGACGCATACTATTATCAGCGTGACGGATAATGCTTATGGAAGTGGAATGGATGGCGTAAGGGTATTCAAGACAGAGGCAGAGTTTGATAACGTCAACATCACTCGCCTCGCTGCCAGCTAAGGAGAATCGTAATATTCTTTATTGCTTCTCGAGATGGCCCGCTTGTTACTGTTACTACTACTGCATAATACCTGTGTTATCAGCCTGGGGGTACTTATGGGATTGACCATCAATGCGCTTCGATGCTTCAACTAGAACTTCAACATTATTTTCCCCATCTATTTATGTGCTCAAACATTTCAGTCTCTTTTTCTATTTCGCTAAAGTCTTTCGAAAATGTTAGCAGCCATACGCATAACTCATGTCGGGACAGGGGATTAAAACTTACGATGGCAAATTTGCTCTTTGCACGAATTCTCTCGCCATTAAAAAGAAGTATCCAAGGAAGAATTGTCAGTCCTGTAGCGATCCCACCAAGCATGCCACCAGCGCCCTTCAAACCAAGGTTGGTAAACATGACGCTAGTAAGTAACGGAAAGCAGCCTCCCAGTACATTCCGGCAGAAGCTCTGTGCAGCCAAGGCCGATGACGCATATATGTGATAGGTATCTGCGAGATAGTTGAAGGTGGCAAGATAGACGGAGTAGATGCCCCAAGTTGCCAGCCCCAGACCAATTGCTTTCGAATACCCTCCTTTTCCTTCGGAGCCTAGGAACGCAATGAAGAGTCCAATAGGCAAAAGTAAAGCAGTGATACAAGTGAAGTATAGTCTGGCTTCTGGCGCTTCAGCCGGGAATCTTCTTCGCATAAGGGCCCAAAATTTGGAATCAGAGTACTGGAAGCCTTCTTCTTGCTGTTTCCATTGCGAATGCTTCAAGAGATGTTCCTGATAGATTCCCACCACTGTCGCGACGGCCGAAGCTATCATCATCGCCACGTACACACGGCTTGACATGTCGAAGTTGGCGCCATAGAGGAAAGGCACGACTGAGAAGGAGAGGTACAGTACGCCCCACGAAAAGGCGGCCCATAAAGAAAAACAGAAGACAACTGGCTCTGTAAAAAGAAGATGAAATGGTCTCTTGACAGATGTCAAAACTATCTGTCCCAAGGAAGCGCGTTGTTCATCTGCCTTGGTTATCCATCGAATACGTCGTAATCGGGGAGCTTGGGCTGCAACACGCTCGTTTACGTTGGTCGTGATAGTTGTTTGGCTGGACGCAGCGGATGCCATCAAAACCAAGTCGCTACTTATCCATGAGCCGTATATACCATGCTCTTCCAATTCGTCATACCACTTGTTAAGCTTCTTTGCTTTCTTGGATAGCAGGACCGATGCTCGACTTTCTTTGAAGAAAAAGACAAGGAATATTAGGAGGACAGCATCCAGGATAACCTGAACCCAAAAAGACCACTTCCAAGCACGATTGTTGCTTCCCACGGTTTCAATCAACGCAGCAGAAACCAACGGCCCAGCCCCAGTGCCGGCCAATACAGCACCGCTAAACAACGCCATCGGTGTGTTCCTTTCTTCCTTTTCCCATAAATCGGCCAAAACCCCTCCGACTACAGCGGAGAAGACCGATCCGCCGACACCAACGAGGAAGCGCGCTACGAGCATGCCAGCAGCGTTTGGCATAACAGAGCAGACAGCCTGGAAGATGACGAAGACTGTGCCGGCAACGATGAAAATGGGATAACGTCCCCATATCTCAGACAGTGGCGCGAGAGCCATTGGCGCAAACGCAAATCCCATGCAAAATGTCGTAATTCCCACAAGCAGAACAAGTCGAGTCGTGCCAAAATCGTTGGCCATGATGGCCGCGGGCGGCGCGTAAGCCCCGGCGGTATACGCTGTCAAGAACGTCGCTAAACATGACAAAATGAGCAGAATACTTTTGCGAGTAGCCCCCCATTCCAATGGGGACGTGTAAGCTGCCAAGTTTGGGCATGGCGGCGGCTCTCGTCCATCAAGACTAGGTTGCTGTAATATTGGAGGAGATGGCAAATTGGTGTCAAAGGTTAAATACAGATATGATATCGGACTGTTACTGTCCAAAGTTGTCGCCTCGGTCTGCTCGGTCTGTGGTTTTTCATTCGATGAGAGTTCCTTTGCGTTATGTGAGGGACCGCTGGGAGAAACAACGTTATCGCTTCGAGCAATCTCAAAACTCCCCACCCCATGCGTATCGAGCCCTCCCTTTTCTTCGACCGCCATCGTATATAGCCTAAGTAAGAAAAGAAGAGAGGAGGCTCGTAGGGCGGCAGTCTAAGACATCGATACTCCTTTGTGCTGTGAACACCAGAGAGGTCGCCGAAACATCCACGATGAGCCCGGCAATGGTCTTTCGAAGAATATTTTTGCTCAGAGCCGAGGGTGGGCGATGCCTATTTATCAAATACCGGAAGCGTAAGTGGAGATAATGTCTCCCTCAACGGGAATAACCAAGCGTTCTTCGCACACCGGTTGGATCTACCCTCACAGGGTCTTGGCCCCCACGCGGCTGACGGGATGACAGTGAATGATATTTCTCTACCAAAGCCGTTTCTCTGTGATGCCAGGAGCGCGCTCATGTCTTCTGTACGGCATAGCCTCCTATCCGAGTCCTTGAATCACGAAGAAATTCCCCTCAGATACGAAATACCTCAATACATACTGGCACACCTTTTTCTCTCAAAGCAACCACCAACACGGAAGCGAGGCCAGAGATTTGCTAACCGATCCACTAAATTGCCCAGTGTTAGTCAATAGTTTGACGGGAATAAGAGGCGGAAATTATAAGGTATACTTCTCCACAAACCAAGCTTTACATCTAGATTTCTAATCCGTCCCGGAGCTTTATGCTCTGGATGGCCAAAACTAGCGTTGAAGCGACCCAGCCTGAATGTTAAATCCGAGTCATTCACTGCCGATTCAGAATCCGATTCCTGGGGCCCCAGCCAGACGGAATCTTCTCAAGCCAAGCCAATGAGATACCGATTGAGGAGAAGGAGCAGAGTGGATTCAGAGTTTGAATCTCCGGTCGACGAGGTGAGATTCAGGCACGTTATTCCCGACTAAGGCCGCCCGTTAGTCAATTGGACCACAGAGGAGGCTCTAGGCTGCTGCATTGCCGCAAGGTTGCCGCAAGGTTGGTTTTTTATTACGGAAACGAAACGTAGGGCTACATACTTCGTATGACGGTTTCCCCTTATAAATGCACCCCCACCAAAGCTTATCAATGTTTGTGCCCTGCAAGAATATTCTCTAGGCTTCTCTTGCTGTGTTCTATACATGCCAACGTATCAATATGGACCGAACTGTCTGTTGTGCATGTGTAATTCGTAGTGTGAAATTAGATAGCTCAGATCCGCCTCACGGTCAAGTCCCGGCTATACTCTCGCCAAGGGTGCCAATTAGATATCCAACAAAGGACAGTTCTAATTGCCACGTTCCGTTGCATCTCTTATGTTTTGAGCTGAATCTGATGCAATTTCGACGGGAATGGTATTAACACTAATGTGGGACGCCCTCAATGTCGGAGAAGCGTCTGCAGAGCGCGAGTGTGTCTCTACGGGTAGCTCTCTCAACTCCGTGGATTTGTCCTCTAACTCTGCAGGACATTGAGTGATTGACAAGCCGGTGGGATCTTTTGGAGTTCCTGGCTGGCACCATGTATCATCTCTGAGCCGCCGCGGACCCTGGTATTTCCTTCGGCGATATAGTAAGTAAAAAGTAATCGCCGAAGCTATAGCTAGGAGCCCCAAACAGCTTCCAACCGTGATACCAGCAATGATTCCGGGGTTGAGAGCTGAGTTTGGGTGTGATGGGAGTGGAGATGATACGCCGGATGATGAGTATTGTTGAGTGGAGGAAAAGATTTGCAAGGAAGAAGCAACGGTTGAGGCCAATGCATTTGTCCTGGTAATTGCCCTCGATGTCGAAACACGGCTCGTTGGTGTTGGTTCCGGAGTCGGAATCCCAGGCGGAAATCTTTCGGTAGTTCTAACAATCAAATCCGCGCTTCTCCAGCGGATCTCAAAGGCCGGTGCGGATAAAGTAGTCCCATCATAGTTGGTCACTGCATACTTCTGGTCTTTAGTCATATCGTTACAGTCGTAGTCTCTTTGGAATCAAGTCGTTAGCGTCCTTCCCCATACGGGCTATTCGTCAGCTTACACGGGAATGCATCTAACAACCGTCTCTTCTTTCTGGATAGGCCATCCATTGCTCACGGCCGACGTCTGCGTACACATAGCACGGTATCCCGCAAAGCACTCTCCTGGGGAATAGAACCCCCCCTTCGACCAGAGCTCGACGCCTCCCGGAATACGACAGGCGTCAAAGTCATCTTGGAGAATAGGGGCAGGACACGGAATCGCCTGGACAGTCATAGGCATGTACAGACCCCTGTTAGTGCCGCTTGAGAGAGTCTTGTTCGCCATTGTCCAAAGGATAATCTCCGAGCAATAAAGTCCGTAGCCCGGAATCGAAACACACAGCCGCGTCGTTACGAGTAGCGCTATCTGTGCCAAGGTGCCGAAACTAAACGCTCAGCTTATTTCGTATCTGCTTACCAAAGAAGCTGAAGAGGAATAAAATGAATCTTGGATTCAGAAATTAACCAGAAATTGGTACTGTATGTGAGAGGTTTCAATTTGACCATCATATTTCTAAGAGGAAGCCGATTCCCTGATGTTTGCCCTTGCTCCTTCCGTTGTTTGCCAATTACAGGTACCTACTGAAAGCGCGTGTACCACCCTCGGTTAAAATGGCCATGAATGTCTCCAGGAAAACTACAGCATTTCATCTACAGCAGATGAGTACTTTATAAGTCTTAATTTCTCTTAAATAATTCCAAAACTGCTTTTGCACAGGTATCGATCAACTGTGCAACAGCTGGATATAGTGGTTTAACTTCAAGTCGCAGGCGCAAACACATACATCATCAGCCATCAATCATGTGCTATAAGTAATCAAATCGCTATTCAATCTAGGTATCTAACAAATGCAGTGGTCATGTCTAATTGTACAAGGATAACTTTTCTGCTCCTTCTCTAATCTACGTCTTCTTCATGCGTCTGGGTTCTTCCGCCGTCATGATATCCATTTATAGAGCCATTGGTCTCAAGCTTGCCATTAACATGCCCATTGGTCGTCCCGTTGGTGTGGCCGTTGGTGGGGCCATTGGTATGACCATTGGTAATACTGTTTGCTCCATTTGTGCTTTTGATAGTCCCGTCTTCATTAATGCATTCTTCCATAAACAGCGCAAAAGTAACCACCAGGTACACATCACCAGTAGCCTTATTTCGAAGGACATATCTTAGCTGATGTGCGAGTCTTCCGTCATTCCTACGTCACATATTCTCGTAAGTAAAGTGCCAAAACACACATATATATACGTCACTCGAAATTCTTCCAGAGTCAAGGCTTACCTCAAAGCATCCGCGCCCAAATATCTAGCAACCGACAGCTGAAAGCCCGGCAACCGCAAAGCCAGATTCGCAAAGTCAAGGTATGGATTGAAAAAGTCAATCCCATACGTCTGTCCGTACTCCCAAATCCACTTTTCCTTATTCGAATCCGACAGCGCCCATTTCATTCTCGGCTTGCTCTCCTTCGGCACGCTATTCACCTCACGCAGCTTCATTCCCCTTTTGTCTCCTCCCTCTTCAAACCACAGGCCGCCTCTTGATTCGTCATACTTCCCAGCACCGATAGATACAACGTTGAATGAACTCAGGGCAGGCCCATAGAGATAGGGCTTGTCCGCATAAGCATCTCCGTCAAGGCCAGGGTCGATCCACCATTTAACAATGTTCATTGCCGTGTTGAACCCTGGCGGCAGCTTGTCTCGGATAGGGCGATCAAAGTCATTGCCAAACTGCAAATCGGCAGCTCTGATCCCCATGGCACCCTCATCTGCAGATTCTCCATCCTCCGTCTTCAATGGATTCAGTGGCGTGAAGCGGAATGCTATGCTGTACTGGTCCTGGTTGCTTGCATGAAGCTCTGTAGAAAAGTAAGAGGACGTTGAAGGTGAGCCACGGGGCAGTCCCTTGTAGCCCTGTATCCGCACATTGAGCTCTATATCGGCAACATCGCTCTTGATGTGTATGGGTGCAAATTGGTTCACCGGCACCTCGACGTGAGTGCTCTCATCGTAGCTTGATCCCGCCGTGACTCGAAGAATATATTTTTCTTGCATCATTTTGCCTTGTTGAACGTGAAAATCACAAACTCGTTGTTTGTCTGTTGCTCATCTGTTGAACGAAGTTCGGGATATATATGATGGATCGGAAAAGGTTTAATTGATAGCCCGATTCGGACCATATAATCATGCCTACGATTGTGGCTTATAGTTTTTGGCGCTTGCTCATAAGATTCTTAAAGTGCTATTAATAAAGTACGCGTTTGCCTAGTTTTTTGTTTGGAGTGGCAAAATAAAATTGGGCGTCAACGTCATGTACATACCCTAGAGTCGCCCCGATCGGGATTTGTATGTTCCTTTTAGTTTTAAAGTCTCGGTACATTTTCACAATCTTTTGTCCGGCTCGCTTTATGTACCTTTTGATTTCGAGCTTCAAAGACATTGCCTAAATTGAAATGATTTGATCGGATAGGCCTACTTAGTGGTTAGATTGTGAAACAGCGCCTCCGTCGCCACAGTTTCACCAGCCAATGCACGCTTTGTTGAAACGCTAGGGCTTTGAATACGTAGCCTGTTACTGATACTGCCTCATATTTTCGAATCAGTACCCAACGACGCTGCATAGGAGCTCGCTTATTCGGATATCATTTGATGCGATATAGCAAAAGGTAACAGCCTTGTGTCATGGGCTTGTTATGTCGGGGGAACTTATCGCATCTCGGGTGAAAAGACAGACACTCGGCTGACTCGGCTGACTCGAGACAAGGCCTACTGACTACCAAGGTGCCTGGGCGATCTCAAAAGTAAGACATGCGCAAGGGAGCGTCTTAACAATTAACAACCTAAGGATATAGGTGTCTAGATAGGCGTGTAATAATGGGTCGCTAGGAGAGGTTTTGCCACCGTAATTGATACAGAGCCGGATAGGCGAGTTTCTTGCTGTTTCGTTACAGGGTGTATTTTCTATTTCAAATAAATAGTGCATGCATAGTTGGTAGGCTTGGTGGGTAATAAAGCACATGCCTCTGGTGACCGCATCTCAAGTATTTGTGACTGAACGCTGAGTTCGACATAGCACAGTGTCAGTGTTCAACAAAACAAAAATGTCACACACTAATTCTACCTATCGCCATTCATCAACCGCCGGTCCGTATATTAGAATTAGTAGATGTCGCAGCTTAAGACAGCATGTTGATGAAGCATCTTCATCACGTCAGAAAACCCTCCATGTGCCTCTCATGCTTATGAAGCCGCACTAATTCCAGCGCGTCCAGGCACATGTACTCTTCCAGCGTAGTTTGCGCCTATATGGACATTGACGTCATGCCCAATCAGGATAGATTCGCATGGCTCCATTATCGCAAGTTCTCGGGCACACACAAAACGGATTCAGGCTTCGTCTGCTCTCTCTGCCAACGAGGGAGCGGGATAAAGTTTAGGGAATCCTGGGAATAAGATCTGTCACCCATTTCATTTAAGGCGTCGCGTTAAATCGATACACTTTCGTGAGAGGTCGCTAGTGGCGTCCATTTAAAAGCCTTCTGTGCAAAAATGATAACCAATATTTTCATTATCCGACTATGCATCCTCTTTTTTCGCCGAACGCCGTTCATCTATGCTACCGCCTTGGCAGCCATATACCTTTGGTATGGCTGGGAAACAGCTCGCCAGACATATGTTGCTCGGGCGTTATGGGGCCTGATAGTTGCTGAATCGCTGTTCTTCTGCGTCATCTATCTCCCATACATGCGCCAGCTGAATCGCAAAGCTGTGCATCCTACACCGCTGACGTCGGAGGAGCGATGGGCTCTGTTCAACCAGTGTCTAGACAATGTCGAATCACTTGAGTTGTATCTAAGAGGGTGGTTCCTCGGCGCCGACCTCGAAGATATCCGCCGAGACAACCTGCAGGATTTCCTCCTCTGGGGATTCTTTGACCAAGCAGGGGAGGATGCTGAAAGCAACGGCGGCCACCCCGAGGCCGTTGAACGGGATTTGGAGGGTTTCATCACAGAGATTGAGAACCGGCTTGGCCGACCTATCCGTAGTGGACGAGGGAGTGCAACGTGCATTCGACTGACCTTGGATGACGTCGAAACAACCTATCGGGGGCTAACTTGGTATGCGGTCATATACCTTGTGGATCAAGTCACACATCTCGCTCTTTCATGGCACGGCTTCAAGTTTTATGCCAGAGGGCCCACTGCAGCTCTTGCAACGTTCCCACCGCGGCCGCAGGAAATATTCACAACTCGCCGCTCGCGTGCTCCTCAGCTAAGCTACTGGCACCGGCCTCATGCATCCAACGACTGCAACCCAGTTGTTTTCTTCCATGGCATTGGGGTTGGTCTTTGGACATACGTTAGCTTCCTCGCAAACATATATGCAGCTAAAGACAGCAATGGCGGCCAGGGTATCGGAGTCATTGCTGTGGAGATTCTCCCCGTGTCGTTCCGCCTTACTTCCCCGCCTCTGAGCAAAGCTGAATTCCTGCGGCAGATGGCCAAGATACTGGAATATCACCAGTGGGACGAGTTTACCGTCGCATCACACTCGTATGGATCTGTCCAGACCACCCATATGCTCCACTCCCCAGCTCTAAGGCATATGATCACATCTGTCGTCTTAATAGATCCAGTGACGGTGATGCTCCATCTCCCCGATGTCGCTTATAACTTCACCCGCAGAAAGCCCCGGGAGGCCTATGAGTGGTTGCTATGGTATTTTGCCAGCACGGATCCAGGCGTGGCTAGTTCGCTAGGTCGTCACTTTTTCTGGCGGGAGAACATAATATGGAAGGAAGACTTGTTATCATATGAAAATGCCGAACCGAGGGGCCATCGGCGGAAAGTTGCTGTCTGCTTAGCTGGCAGGGACATACTCGTTGGCACGTCTAGCGTCGCACAATATTTGAGTGACATTAAAGTGGCGGGGATAAGCCAAGCTGGAGGTGCTAATCAGACGGCCGAGGTGGAGGTGCTCATGTTCCCCAAGTTGGATCATGCGCAGGTATTTGACAGCCGGCTGCACTACGAGCGGGTATGTCGGGTTATCAGGTCATATTGCGGTGCAGGATTAGTGGGATAGACCAGTATATAAAGTCGCAACAGCAATGCAGCAGCCTGGAGAAGCAGGAGCCAATCTCGATAACACATCACTCAATAGTCTTGACCTCCTGACCCCCCCAATCAGTCAAGATAGCTCCGACAGGACGGGGACCGCTTTGAGTGATCACCCAAACAAGATCCTGGTCTGTATCATTCCGAGCTTGGTGCTCCGTCCAAGCCGGGACGAATGCAAAGTCTCCCGGTTGAAGCTCGTGATGTCGCAATTCGCCCCCAAAACCCTCCTTCACGACAAGTGTGCCGGTACCGGAGACTGCATAGATGATGGCGTCTTGATGGTGTTATCAGAAACCGAGACCAACCAACCAAGGAGGCAATTGGGGTCCAGAGGATGAGACACCCAGAGAAGCGGGATGTGGCACCTACCTTGCTCACTGTTGTGATGTATGGGGCTTGTAGAATGTGGGTGTGTTCTAAGGACTGTCCAAGAGAGAGAGAGTTACAACGCAGTTTTGGGCACGCTTCTTTCCCGAGGGCCAAGGAGAAGACTCACCCGAAGCACACATCTTGTCACACTTACCAACAATGGCAGAGTCGCGGATGGAACGTCCTTCATGGTCCAAAATGGAAGTGAGCTGGTCTGCACGGGTTGTTTCAGTTTTTGACGGCAACACCATGGGGAGGATCTCTGAGATGAGCGGCAGTAACGACGACATGGCCCAAGACATTCAACAAAGGATGCGGGAGCAAGGTCACTCTTGGCGGCATGGACCAGTGCCAATGCGTGTCAGTCAGTTCTCCTAGCGTCACGAAGCGTAGTAGACGCTGTTTCTGTGTGCCCGAAGTGCGTGTTCGTTTAGGCTAGGGGGGGTAAGGAAGACGAGGCCCAACTAGGAAGGCGAGCCAGTGATGTGGTGCGAGTCGGATACAGAGCCCTATACTGACAAAGAAACGAACAACAGCAATGTGTAAACTGGAGATCTGTAACCAGACACTGGATAGGGAGAGTGACGGGGGAGGGGGGGGGGATTATTATTGAGTGGGCTCCTCAATCAACAAGACTAGTAGGATATAGTTCAGGTGGCTCGAATGATGGCCGAGGTTGAGGATGTGACGTGTCGACGTTGCGATGATGCCAAATCCAAGCTGCAGAGACGGAGTGATACCCAACACTTGTAGTATTCAGGAAAGAAGCCGGAGTCTACAATGGTAGCTTGGAAATGCGAGTGATAGGTCATCGGCGGATGAGTTTTTCCGCTTAGGCATTAGATCTACCTAGTACAAGGGACAAGTAGTAGGTACTAGGTACCTTTTATAGAATAAATCTCACCCGGCCCATGCTCTCTCTCATCCACAAAACCCTGATATTGAAGCACAAGACCACCAACGGAGGAGATACAGGTATTAATAAACAGACAAATCATTGATAGATTGATGCTTTTCCAAAAGAGAAAAAGGCGGCAGATTAGTCCAAGCACGACATAAACTCCGTCAATGACATGGGGGCTTTTCCGACTTTTCTGCGTATCACCTCCTATACCTTACTTCGTAGTACAGTACTACTATACCTCATATAGAAAATTCCCGAAAAGAATACATAAAGAATATCAAAGGTGTGCAGATAGCAGAACATTTGTACTGCACAGTACTTCGAGTTCCAGGGTCATCCATTGCCCCGCTAACCGAACCAACAAGTTTCCGCTGCGTGCATCCGCTATTACCACTAGGAATTACCAAATTCCAATAAGCACGAGAGGTGAATTCCTATACGAAGCTGCTAGCAGAAGGGCTTCTTTCTAAACGCTCGGTAAGAATGGGAGGCCCTGGGGTCGTCTCCAGAAAACCCCACACCTTCTTCAGCCCGCTGTCAGCCACCCTATGAGAGCCAAGCGACCCCCTGGACAAGGGCAAAAGAGCCAAAGCACTGAGCTTTGGCCACGCTGGACGTCAACAATGCAACGGTAAATCTCGACGGCGAACCGCTGCTTTCTACAAGGGGAGGAACTTTCGCTGCTGATGGCCGACAAAGATCCCCTCGGGCGGCGCTGGAGGATGCAGTATCCCCGAGCGGGTTACATAGGTAGCCAGGAAGTGTCAGTCGGACCGCCGCCAAATAAACAAAAAAACCCAGCGGCACTCTTTTGGTGTCTCTGGGTCTGACGCTGGGCCCGACTCCGATGACGGGTAGCAAAATGGTGCAGCCAAATTGCCGCGAAGGCGCTTCATATTTACGCTATGTCGTACTTTTCATAGGGCTCCGACGTCTGGCCGTGGGTGTGTTTGGCTCTCCTTACTGTATGTGGCCTGAATGGGGTGCAGTCGGATCTTGTTAGCCGAAATCCTCTTTTTTTCTCGCTGCTGCTGCTCCCCGATCAGCAGCCTACAGTACTGGTTACAGGTCTCGTCAAATCAAACCACTGCACGGAGTACGGAGTAGAAGGGTACAATGAGTTAAGCAATGCCCCGTGCTCGTTATCCCATCCATGTATGTACAGAAGATACCGGGTCCCCCCATTCCCATCCGCTCTTATGGTAATGTTACCTACTCGTATAGGTAG
Organism: Trichoderma polysporum; assembly: GCA_030278935.1. Lineage (NCBI taxonomy): Eukaryota > Fungi > Ascomycota > Sordariomycetes > Hypocreales > Hypocreaceae > Trichoderma > Trichoderma polysporum. Next base: position 178,946 of record JARFTM010000014.1, read on the forward strand.
GTCGGGGCATTTGAAGGACCCCCGGCAAAGCTAAGCCGCAACCAGACCATTCTATGCTATGCACACTCTTGCGTCCGGCAACGTGGTTGGTCGATTGGCGCTTCTTGACCTCATCCCCTGGGAGCTACCCCCGGGCAAAGCCAACGACTGATGCCTGCTGGCACATGGAAAGTCTCCTGTACGGTGTTGCGGCTAGTGTACGATCCCGCTGGAATGGGAAGCTGGGTTAGGCTCAGAAGAGTAGGTGAGCGTCTGGGCGCGGAAGCTCTATCGACCCTCGGACGTGGTTCTGCTCAAAACAGCCCAAGTGCGTCTAGAATGGCCATGCAGACACTAGCACCAACAGTGTTAGCCCTAATGGCTCGAGATTCGCCGACGCTGCTGGTCCACTGACCGTGGTGAAACAGTGGGTAAGATGCTTAAAGTGTCGATCTAAGATCTTGAAGACTTGTTGGTTGTTCTCGCAGGGAAGGCCTTGTACTAACAAGCGTGTAAGTGCATGTCGTTACGCGTCACCGACTTGAATTTGTCTTGGTAGCTGCCCCGTAAGTTCGGAGCCAGTGACAAGCGCGGTTCTGACTATCTCGAGTTCGCATAAAAAACAGGTCCCTGCCTACTAGGGAGATACCAAATAGGGATCACAAATCCGACTGAGATGGATCGTTCGCAAACTGTTGCCTACTAGATTAGATCATCTCGCCGAGAAGATTGCTCTCGGCGTCGTAATTGCCTCTTCTGTGGTCTCTTAGGTGCTTCCGAGTTGGGCCTCTTTTTGGTCCTGGCCTCGCTTGGATATCTTGGCTTAATGCTACTGCTGGATAAGACATGTACATATACTACTAATACATGTAAGAAGGTAGGTACTAGTAGGTACCGTAGCAACGACGTGAGCACACGAAATACCTCCCTATTATGGGGCACTTGATGCAGGAGTGATGCTTGAACTTTTCTATTTGGGTGTGTACTTGTAGGGTTCTGCATCCATCATATCGACGACGACATGAGATGAGAAGGCTATCTGGCTTGCAAGACGAATCCTTCAAGCGCTTGGCGCGTTTGGTGATGCCGATCCAGCACTATCAACGCCGTGCATAATGCTTTAGTGTCATTGAGCTTTTTGGTCTCTGGCTGCCGGAGTGGGATCTGATTGACGGCAAATATTTCCTCGGCTACTGTACATGCCCCCCCTTGCAACCGCCTCACCACCCTCTTCTCGATAAATATCGCAAAGCTCGCGCCGGAAGAGCACGCCGGAGGCCCTAGGCATTGATACGGCGGCGCCGGAAAGTGTGGAGAGGCGGCTAGGATTGTGTCACCGTTGGGACTTAACCAGTCCCGGCTCAAATCGACGGCTATTCTAGGGGGGTGCAATGCCAGCATCGTGCTGCTGATATGACCAGGTACGGGCAACTTACTGGCACTACCCAGTACTTCGCAGCAGAACCTCCCCAAGGCTACATGTACCTATCCACCAGCATCGGAGCAAATGCGCTCTCGGCATAGCTGCAGAACAGACGCCGGAGTCAGCGAACAAGCCAGCATCGGGAGCTCGAATGTGAGCATGTGGTCCACGGAGGGTGGCCTCCTTTCGGGCCTAGGAACCCAATACCCAATACCTGCACTCCGTATTTCGCCGTCCGCTGATTGTTTTCTCATTAACATGTACTCTAGACACCAGGCAGCCACCAGGTATTACTCGGTGTATATCTCACCGCGGCCCAGCGTCATCGGGGGGTCGCGTGGTGGAAGTTGGAGCTGTGCGTGGGTTTCTGCCATAGTCCGGCCGATTACACGGAGCAAGGCCGGGCTGTATAAAAAAATAGCCTCGCCGCCAATTATTATTCAGACTCCCCCAATGGAGAGGAGAAATCAAATAAATCCCAACCAACACCCCTTTATGATTCTCCCCCCTTTGACCCGTTGCAAAGCGCACTCCTTGTCGGACCAGTTGCAGTTGCTACGCTGATCGACTGTTGTCTGCTACGCTGGCTCGACAAAGTGCCAGTTCCCCAGTTAATTATAGATTTTCTGCACCGAGCATCAATAAGGTACGAGGTACGGATTACGGAGTACAAAGTGCCCTGATTCTCTGGTGTCCGGCCCGCTCTAAACGACTGGCATCAGCACACTTTCAACGCATCCTGGCCGTTCTGGAAGCCGGCGGGACCTCGACTTTGCAAGGGGCTACGGCTACGACAGCTCCCCCCGTGGCTCTGTAACTGCGATTTGCAGCAAACCACAGAGCTTACTTGGCCTTGTATATCCGACTTTCCGAGTTGGCGAACCCACGACCCAACAAAGCACAGCATCACATCGATTAGTACTTGATGCCAGGGACTGACCCGATACCTACCTAGCTATTTATTCGCCAGCTCTTTTTTCTTTTTCGATTTAATCTTTTAAATTAGCTCAAGCCCAGCTCTTGCGCCATGGTCTTAGGGTTGGCTAGCGGCAAGGCTATGGCTATGGACTGCGACCTGGCTGAAAGTGTCGTTGATTTGTCCGCGTCGTCATCGCCATTCCACGGAACCCCGGCCTCAGCTCCAGCTCCAGCTCCAGCTCCAGCTCCAGCTTCAGCGTCAGCGCCCATCATCTACGGCAGAATCAACGCCGAAAACGAAGACAATCTCGAGCTCCTCAGCAGCGTCGCGGGGCATGGCGCTTTGGGACGCCGTGCAAAAGTACTGAGGCCATCTCCTTCGGCCCAGCCCGGCTCCTACTCCAGCAGCGGCTCCCAACCGCATCGTCACGACGCTATTATGCAAGGTACTGCAACCTCATCCCACCTCTTCGCTTCTGTTGCCACACCAAGCTGCCGGCAGTTTGGCCCTTTTGCACAGAGGCCCAAAAGTGCTTTTTCAATTGTTTTTGCTTGTCCAATACATGACCCCCATTCTCGCAGTATGTCCTCAAGCCAAGTCTGCAGCTACTAACGATCGTGGCCGTGGCATAGACGCAATCGATTCGGGCTATCCAGAGCAGGGCGCTCAGATCCGATCGCGCCACCACGCCGGAATCCCAAGTAAAAGTACCTCCACTCCACTGCTCACCATCCCCCCGGAGCTCATTGATACCGTACTGTCGCATCTTTCCGCATACGACCTCGCTTCGGTTTCTGCGACATGTCGCACCTTGCGCGAACATGCGTTCTCAGACCTGCTCTGGCAGCCCCTTGTCCAGCAAAATGTTCCTGGAGTCCCAGTCGCCACCTCCGGTCCCTGCGCAAGCTACCGGGAGCTGTACGCTGCCCACGACAGGCTGTGGTTTTTGCCCAAGTACAAGATCTGGTTCTGTGATCGAGATCTGACGGGAAAGCTTATTGTGGTGCGCTATGACACTAGGCGCGGCTGTATTGAGGCATACCAGCTAGTGGCCTTCAGCAGCCAATCGACCTTTGAGCACTGGTCGGCAGATCATGATGTTATTATTCACGGCTTCGCGCCGGTAGTGAAGCTGCATCTCGATAAACCGGTCCTGCAGTTCCGCGTCCAGGATAGGCAGGAGGATGGAGGCTTCTCCAAAAGACCCGGCGCTAACCGCTTTGCTGACGAGATGCCCATGGCCTTGGACGAACGACTAGGTGGCATGTTCAGCAATTTTTTGCTCACGAGGCCGTTGGACTCTGAGGAGACGGACCGGCGACTGGAATTAGGATATCCCTATGGAACCATATGGCCGTCGCCAGTTGTCCCGGCAAACCACTATGTGGCCGGCGCTCTGTCAGGCCGGGGGGCCGCTGCTCTGTCGCCCCAAGACCGACCTCGATGCAGATCACAAGTTTCTGATCAGACTTTCCGCATCCGGCAATGGATGGAGTTGACGGGAACTCCCAGCCCTCTCAGGTTTCTAGGACAGGGAGGCCTCGCCGGCGCTCTTCATGCCTTGGCCGATGAGCTCAGGGAGGAAGAAGCAGCTGGTGCTGGTGCCGGTGCCGGTGCTGGTACCCTTGGTATGCATATCGGCGAGGAGTTCATCACATACTCGACTCTTGATCCAGCGTTATACACGCCGACTCCAGAAAAGCCGTGGAGAGGAATCTGGGTCGGTGACTACAGCGCGCATGGTTGCGAATTTTTATTACTTCACCAGCCTGACGACCCACCTGCTACTGATGCCGAATTGGGCATCTTCCGTGACGAGCACGATAGTGACGAGGCGTGGGAGCAGAAGAGGTTGGATGCGAGGGTGTATAGAGGTCGCTTAGAGGCCATTAAGTTGACAGGGGACCCAAACATCCCAAGGGGTGAGTACACGTTTGTGGCCAATGATTTGGGCCCCGACGGCTTCGTTGAAACAGCTACGGACGCTCAATTCTCCGGGGCCAGGATAGTGAAAAGCCAAGGCCACATTGCCGCTACTGGTTTCCTCGATGGTAAGCAGGATTACACTCGCTAATACTCTAGTAGCTTCAATACAAGCTAACAAGGTGGTATCAGATAAATTTATCGAGAGTCAGTTGATCCTCATCAGCCCAAACAGACTTGCGCAGTACTGGGTCGCATTCGGCCATATTAGCTTTTTCGAGAGAGTCAACATTGACCAATTGCTTGTGCCTTAAAATATGACAAGGCCAAGGAGGGGGTTGATTGAGTAGCGGTTAACAATACCTAGCATTATCGAACGGGGTTACAATCTCCGGGGCAGCGCATTACAAACTTTAACAACGATACCCGCTATGAGGAAAACATGGCCATTTCTAGGGGTTTGTCTAAATTGGATGGGCTTTTAGGCTTGGATAGGACGCCTAAGAAGGCTAATACGACGAACTCTGGTTATGAGAAAGTTGATAAGTATATAGTTTATAACCAAAACATTTGGACATAGCATTATGAAGAAACATATTCACTGAGTTGAGGGAGCCAACATGATGACATCGTAGATATAAAAACTAATCCATTAACTTAATATACTGGGCGTATGCTCATACTGTGCATAGACATTATGTTGTCCACTGAAAAAGATGAAATACAAATCCTAACAAATATCCAAAATCTTCATGACTTGTATATCCACCCAAGTCCAATGTTCAAATGTAAAAAGTGTCCTACATGCGTGTTGAATCACAGTTGCACACTTTTGAACAAAGCGCCTCGGGAGTCATTTAGCAAATGATGTCTTTAGTTGCCGCCAATGACAGGCTGGCAAAGGACGTCCTGGCCGGCCTAGAAATTCCCAGTCATTAGTTACTCATCAACAAAGGTATAGTGGAAGTCCACATCTTAAGAGGGGGGGGGAGAAAGGGTCAACTTACAACAGGGAGGACACAGCAGCGAGCCTGCTTGCCAGACTTGGCACAAATTTCTTGGAAGTCCTTGCCATCCTTAGGGGTGGACGAAGCTATGATTTGGTCAGTCAAAGAAACACGGAGGGCTGGGTATAGGCTGTGTGAAAACTTACGAACAGCGCAGTCGAGGGCGAGAAGGCCGAGGACGTCGGCGCCGCAGCACTGGGCGTTGGAAAAGAGGCCGACTGGGCAGCTGAATTCTTTGTCGGCATCATCACTTTTATTGACGTTGCCATTGCCGTTACCGCTGCCATTTCCATTACCGCTGCCGTTACCGCTGCCATTTCCATTACCGCTGCCGTTACCGCTGCCATTTCCATTACCGCTGCCGTTACCGCCGCCATTACCGTTTCCATTACCGCTGCCATTGCCATTACCGTTTCCATTACCGCTGCCATTGCCATTACCGTTTCCATTACCGCTGCCGTTGCCGTTGCCGTTGCCGCTGCCATTGCCATTACCGTTTCCATTACCGTTGCCGTTGCCGTCACCGCCGCCGTTGCCAGGCTTGTTGCCAGTGTAAGGAGGGTAGGAAGAGTCTTCACCTCCGTATGGAGGTGGAGGGATTTCCCCCCCATTGTAAGGAGGAGGGCTGCCGCTATCAATGGGTGCAGGGCATGCAGCTGGAGCGGCGCTGATGGCAACGAAGAGAAGGGCAGCAGCAGCGAAGAACTTCATTTTGAATGGTGTTTGGAGGTTGGTCTTGAAGACGTGAGTAGTAAAGATTAAGTAGAAGAGTGTGTATTAGATGATTGGATGCTGAGCTGTAGTTGTGAGTGATGAGGAAAAGAGAACAGGTTGGAGGGAGACGATGGGGGATATTTATATTGGATTGAAATCATGTTTTTGTGTTTATGATCTGCTTGTATACTTGCTCTTCTCATAGATTTTCACTATTGATACGTGCAGTCCGTGCTCACAAAAGGAGGTTGTCACTCGTTTGTCAGTATATGTTGTCCCTGACTTTCCAGTACCTAACCGTAAGTTTGTGGTGGCGTTAACTACCAGGGTGTTACATCAATCTGAACACGGTGCTACCACTGGACATCATGATAGCTCACCGGTTCTCCCTTCCAAGTGTAAGTATCACAGCTCAGCGCATCTAGGTAGAGACTAAATCATGCAGGGAGGAATTGGCTTGACTTCTCAATTAGGAAAGGAAAGTCTAAGCTCCCGTATAAAGAGTGTCTAGGAGACAGGCGATCGACATTGTATGGCAAAGAGAAGATACAGAGCATTTTTCTCACCACCATATCCTTGAGGGCATGTTAACCCGGTGATAGGTTTCTCGTATAATATTACGTTGTCTGTTTACGTCATAGCAGTATATATTTTGAGATGGTCTTGAACGAAGGAAGAGCTATAACCAAGACGATATTACAGAATAGGAAAACGGATGTATGGAGCATTATCACTTTTGCGCTATAACCAAGACATTATTACATAGCAAAAAACGTGTGTATGGAGTATTGTGGCTTATGCTGTGCTGCATCTGAGCTGAGCTCCATGAAGCCCTCAGCTGGACATGTACTCGCCACTTCCTTGCTTCAGTCATGCAGGGCGTAATTTGATTCACCGGAGCCTCGTACTTCTCAGAGGCTCGCCGACTACCCGGGTTAAGTTAACAATCTGACACATGAATCGAGCCATGAGGCTATACAATCAGTAATATATCATCACTACAAGTATCAAATTACTGTGCATGTTCCTTTTTTTAGAGCCAGCCTAATAACCCAGTACTAAATTGAAATGACCTTGACGCCATTTTTAACATTCGTTAATTTGCCCCAGCCAACCGGTATACGCCCATCGGGAACCTCATTTTACCTGCATACGCCGTATAACCACATAATTACTCCAACGGCAGCAATATTCCGTGATAATGAGAGAACTCAGGGGCTCAGCAGTGGCAATTATTATTACAAGCCTGCTCGGAGCGTGCGTTTGCTATCATGCCCAAAGCTGACCGGGCAGAGTTTTCAAACCAGGCAGTGTGCCGATGCTCCACTGAGCCTCATGATCTCGGTTACCCGTAGTCATTGATACTACTTCGGGTGAGGGCCCAGACCCCGGGCATCGCTCCCAGGTCCGGGGTTCGCTCCGGAAGGGAAGATAACCTTGTTTTGCCAAGTCTTTGCCAAGGCCAACACGTCGATTAGCATCGGGTTATGAGATGCCCCATCAGGCACACAAGAATTACCGTGATGGTTCGAGTCTTACTAGTACACTCGTATGAGCAGCGTAGTATGTATGCGCACAAGCACGGGTTGCGGGGCGCATGTAGCCATCCGACATGCCTGTGCTCCAAAAGTCCATAGCCATCCACTCGTATGTGGTACGGAGTTACTCAGAATGATCTTCCGATGCTAGCCCATTTTCTTTATTCCCTGGGCAGTGGTGGAGATCAGTGGCCAAAAAGCTCAGACTCTCAGCAGCCAAGGGAGATGTTGTAGCCGAACAGCTAACATAGCTCAGCGAAAGGGGGCATCGTGCTACAAGCACTAGCCCTTCGATTAAGATATTAGTAAGTTTTACTCTGTATTTGTCTGGAAAAAGAAGGATTCCAAAGGCTCACATCTAAGCCAAGACAACGACGTAACAAAACTAAGCACTCACTTAGCTGCGGAGAGGGTGAAAAAGGCGAAAAAAAGAGCAAGGATGTAAGAAATAAACAAGCTAATCCTGGTCGCTGCCGGAAACCCCAGTCATCGCCAGCCGCTTTGACTAGTTTGATAGATTACCCCGGCTCAAGCGGATGCTCAAGCGGATGGGGTTGGTCCGGATGTCGCTTACAGGCCTTTCTTCCTTCTCGTGCATTGACGCAGCCAAAGTCAAGTTTGGTCTAGTTGTGTAGTACTGCTTTGTTTTAAAACAAAGAAAGCACTTTAAAGCCACTACGAAGTACAGGTTCGGAGTAATACCGAACATCGGAGTACTCTGTAGGAACGAACTAAGACACACAGAGACGTGACCATCACTCATTATGTCATTCAAAGGAAGGGCAGATAGTAATAGTGAGATTGAAATTGAGCACACACGCACTCACACCTCCTGCCCAATCGCTCCAGGCACAAGGACCAGCACAATCGCTGCTCCGATCTCCAGCTGTCAAAAAGCCAAAATCCCTGTCCCACTCTGTCTCGGAAGAATTGCATTAGTGTGGCAGGCCATCGAGAGCTAGGCTTTAATTACCTGGGGGTCTTACTTGACCCCAGGCCGAGTGAGCCGGGTCGATTCAGCTTCTCTTCTTAAGCTAGCTCGATCGGCCAGCTTCTATTAATGGCAGGCAACTAATGGCTCCTTTGTTCCTTGGCCTTCAAAGCAACATCGGCGCAATTTTGATCCCGAAGTCAGTGAGCTTTAGTTGTGATCGCGAGGTATTACTGGCTCCTGACATCAAGGCATACATGAGGACTTAGGATACGACTATCACGTACCGCTGCGGTCGAAGGATCTGTGTACCATGGAGCTAATTTAGATCCGCACACCCCCATTCCCGCTTGTGCTACTTGTATGCAAGGGGGTCTGTTGGCAAAGCGCAAAAGCCGTGCTGGGTCGGCTCAAAAGGCCTAGACAGGATCAATGCGTCGTGACCAGCTTCCAAGCCCCTTGCTTCCCGCAGAGCTGGACCTGCCTTGTAGGTTTACCGAACACAGAGACTCTAAGGGGGATCCTTCAGTCTACTAAGCCATAAAGGCCGACAATAAGACGAGCTACTGGCGAGTTAGGTCATAAAAATAAAGTACAAAGGATGAGTACTTATGCTGTAGTGGCATATCAACTGCGTTTCGGCGTGAGCAGATGAGACATTGTACTTTTAAGACTCCATCAGGATGCAGTTCTATCAGCATGTTTATAGAAAGTGACGTGATATACGAAAAGATTTGCTTTTTTTAGCCAGTTAGTGGAAATTTGATCGCTCGACTCCATGCAACGACCTAAGATTAGGTACATCCTACAACAGTTGTTGCCAGCATTTCAACAACTGCCATGTACTCAAAGTATTCAAAGTATTCTCCTGCTTCTTTGCTATCATGACTTCAAGCATCTATTTTAAATAGCATATGAGACCGAAATCACAGTTGACTCGCATTTGCCGCGTAGGGACCAGCTACCAGTCTGTCGGTGACCACATTGCGGAGTAGATGCAGGATTCACATCCCTAACTATCATGTCTCTGGACCCCAAAGTCTCCGTTGTATTTAGACACATGAAGAAGTATTTGGACTCATGTCTCAACTAGGCCACGCGCTGATACTATTCATTTTCTAATTGATACGTGGCTGCATGGCCTGCAAGGGGTTTTGCGGCTGAACGCGAGCATCCTCCCTTGACAAAAACAAGTGGCATTATTGGAGCAATAATACGTCATAATCCTCTATCCCCATATTGTTTGTAGATACCTTGGTTAGATCAAAATTTGTCAAGCTACACGGGGGTCATTGGTATCCATAGCTGGGAAGTCTTTGCTGATGTACCAGATCGCTTCACTTAGAGACGCGACTTGACCTCAGTCAAACTAATCGCTTTTACATTGGCGCTGTGATTGAGTTCAAAAGACGGGTGAATACAAGACAGGCAATATTTGTAATTCTTTGGCTCATTTTCTTTTTTTTTTTTTTTTCTTTTTTATCGCCAGATGATTAGCGGCCATGTGGCCACTTCATAAGCCTTGAGGAGGTACTATTAGAGTACTCTGCGCTGCCACGCTCGCTTGTTTCACAAGTGTATATGAATGTCTGAGTAATCCGAACTTGGAGATGATGGCTTGCCTAGATGTTAAGAAACATCGACACCACCATATTACGTGTGTCGGTATAAGTGCTACTAGGCAGGATTCCGAACGCGAGACACTGGCTATGAGCAGGTCTCGAGTCCATATCCAGGCATCAGACGCTTTCGTAAAAGGAAAGTTCATTCCACAATTCTGGCTGGCTATTCAGTCTTGTTACTAGAGGACTACAAAGTATAAAATAAATTTCTCAGAGTGAGATGGTGTTGCTGTTTTTGATACTGGAAGAAGCAGCAGGAAGCATCGCAAACTAGAAAGAGATAGTAGAGAATAGTAATGACTGGTAGACTATAGCAACAACTAGAAAAAGATGCTTCGAGGAAGCAGAAGGCAGCTGGGGAAGTATATAGCAGTCATACAGCAGATAGATGGAAGGCTTCCTGCCCTTAAGAAGTTTGTATTGGTTTTCTACTTCGTATAGTGGCAGCCATGACTTTATTGAGATTCTCATAGAGCGGAAGCAGTATATTTTTAAGATCTCTCAAATTGAGGATTCACAGCCTCGGTATTCGCCCCGCTTTTTTTTATTACCCTTTCATCATATGCATGGTATTCCGAAGCTATTTAGTGACAAAGGCAAACGAGTATAATGCAAGGGCTTTGGATAGTATGTCCCATTGTAATCTGCAGCTGTTTCCAGAATTTTTTATTTTTTTTAGGTAGCTTCCAGTATAAATACGTGCTAATACATTCGAAGATCTATACAGGTAATCGTTCACTCTATGACATCGCGTGTTACCTTGTTCTACTTGCGCTGTCGAACTCTCTACCTGCTTCTCCTACTCCATCGATTATCAAATTCTTGCATTTAACTTAACTAGATCGTCGGTGTTTTATGCAGCTGCTTCTCTACGTATTGCAACATAGGAATCTAATGCCCAAAAATAAAGCTAAGGCGAAGATCTGTCTCGCAGCGTCGAATACATGTATGGGTTTATAATGTTTAGATTGACATGCTTCATCAAAGACTTGGGTGCCGGCGCAAAAATGTATGCAGCCGAAGCATCCATTCCTCTGTTTTTTACATGTACCAGGATCACGCAAGCAAACAATCGTCATTATAAGTTCATTGGCCATATTAAGGGCGACTTCATCTGCAAACAAATGAATTGATTGTCTTGTTTATGGTGCCTGAATCACAATGAAGGCATCGTTTTCATCGTCAGCATGCCAGCTAGCAAGTAGGCGGTACGAGCTCTGCTACTTAAAGGGTACTTGTGCTTTTTCAGGCTGAACCCGCAGGCGGTAGCTGTCACCTACGACGAATCACAGCGCTCTAACGCCTAACTCGCCCCCAGCTCCAGCGCATCAGCCGCCTGCAGCCGCTTGCGACGCGAGCCGAGCACTGTGTCTTACCGGACAGAGCGGGGCCCCAGTGTATCGACAGTGTACTGACACTGCTGTAGACCGGTAGTAGGTACCTGGCAGTACTCCGAGCTCCGTCCCGTGTCCAGCTTCTTCCGGCAGCCGGAGCTCGACTGATCATAACCTGCTTTCTTCCTCTTCCATCACTTTCCGTCATCACTCAATTCCAACTCAATGGGCCGTGATTTTATCCACGATCCTTCTGGGATGGCTTATGGACCTCTAAGCTAGTATTTCCTAATTGAATTTTTCTTTATTGTTTCCATCTCTCATTCTTGCATTTGGGCCTGTAGCGACGCTGTACTTCCCCAAGGTGGAGCGGTGAAACAAGTCGTCATCGATCATGTCAGAACCGGATCTCGTCGGTGGTTCGGTCGACAGCCCGAACGGCTCAGATACCGTGCAGCGACAGGCTGCTATTCTTCATCGACACCTTCCAGAGGGCTATTCGGCCGATCCAGAGGTTAGCTTGGCTACCGAACCTGTCGAAGTCGCCGTGGAGCCCATTCTTGCCTCTGCGTCGGCCAGCCACCTCTTCGAATCTCCTGCAGCGTCTGCGACGGAGCTGGGCACTTCCAACAATGGACAGAATGGACAAAACGGGAGCAGCGATGTAACTCCTACCCTTGAGACGCTGGAGTCGTCGTTGAAGCTCCAAGGCGGCGACATCCATCGTGACATGTTCAAGATCAAGGCCCGAGCGAGCTCCATCCGTCGATCTAACACATTTTCTCACCACCCTTCGCCTCACCTTGGCCCGTCTGGTGAGTTGACGCCCTCTGCGCAGCTTGAGCCAGGTGGATTTAGGCGGCAGCATCTGCTTCGACGAGCTCGACAAAGACGGCAGAGCGGCCTCGTCGTGGCTAGTAACTTTGTGGATTTTCTCGACTTGTATGGTAGCTTTGCGGGTGAAGCGCTCGAAGATACCGACGAAGACGAAGACGAATCCGCTATTACTGACGAGTCCGAGGAAGTCGTTGACGAACAACGCCCGCTGCTCAGGAGGCCCAAAACCGATCGCCGGAAAAGCTCTCGACGCCTCAGCCGAGAGGGTGACGCTAGTACAGTCAAGACTTTCTTCACGCTAATCAAAGCCTTTATTGGCACGGGCATCCTGTTTTTGCCCAAGGCCTTTCGCAACGGAGGCATTCTATTCTCGTCACTTGCTCTTATTTCCGTATCACTAGTCAATTGCTTTTGTTTCCGTCTGCTACTTGACTGCCGCCACAAGTATGGCGGCGGTTATGGAGAGCTCGGTGAAACCATCGTTGGTCCTCGGTTCCGAAGTCTTATCCTCGCCTCAATTACCATTTCTCAGCTTGGTTTCGTCTGCTCAGGCGTCATTTTTACGGCAGAGAATCTCTATTCTTTCCTTAACGCCGTGACGAAAGGCACAAGCCACTTCGGAGTGTCTGGTCTTATTGCGCTTCAATTCCTTCCTCTTATCCCGCTAACTTTGATTCGCAATATCTCCAAGCTAGGTTTTGCTGCACTAGTAGCGGATGTTTTCATCCTCATTGGGCTTGTATATATCTGGTACTACGATATTGGGAGCCTGGCTAGGCACGGCATCGAACCGAGTGTTAGGCTGTTCAACCCTTCTGATTTTCCGCTGACTCTCGGCTCGGCCATCTTTACTTTCGAAGGGATTGGCTTGATACTTCCCATCCAGTCAAGCATGAAGAAACCGCATCACTTCAGAGGACTTCTTTACCTTGTCATGTTCATCATCACCGTCATCTTTACATCAGTTGGAGCACTCTGTTACGCAACCTTTGGCGAGAACACGAAGATTCAGATCATCTCTAATTTCCCCCAAGATTCACCCATCGTCAATGCGGTTCAATTCCTTTACTCACTAGCAGTACTAGCAGGTGAGCCTGTGCAGCTGTTTCCCGCGGTGCGTATCTTGGAGACATCGATATTCGGGGAACGAGCCACGGGAAAACGAAGCCTTGCAATCAAATGGAAGAAGAATGCCCTCCGGACGTTGGCCATTGCATTGTGTATTTGCGTCGCCGTGGTTGGAGCAAGTGATTTGGACAAGTTTGTGGCCCTGATTGGAGGAGTTGCGTGCGTTCCGTTAGTATACATCTACCCGGCTTACCTGCATCACAAGGGTGCTGCTGAGACTACATGGGCGAAGGGGTTGGATATTGCGACTATGTTGGTTGGATTAGTCGCGATGGTATACACCAGCTCCGTCACCATAGCGCAGTGGGTTCAAGGGAAATAATGTTGTTATGGGCTGGTGTGTAAAGGCTGAGAGCCGGCAACGGCGAAGACATGGTTGTATTCTGGCTCTTTTTGATGATGACAGCGACGCTGATGCTTGTTATGTATATTTTCCTCTTGTATTAGTGATGAAAAGGGAAGCGTTGTAGGCAAGTAGCAGAGCGCAAAGTATTGGATTTAACAATAGGCTTCGAGCAGTTGTAAGTCTCGATGGAGGGTTTCTGCGACATACACTCATACATGGATAAGCAGCAGAAAAACGGAATAAGAGTGCAACTTTCCCAAGCCAACAGACAGTAACAGGAATGAGAATAAGGCTGTCTACATACCTCTTCTCCTTGATCTATCTACATACTTACGTACCGTCCACTCCTAGACACATTAGAGGCTCTGAATCTTGTAGAGCCTGAGGTGTATCACTCTAATTCGGGTTACGGCAGTGAGCTCAGAGGTCTATAAAATACTCTTTTCGGCACATGCTCGCATTTGTCAAAATGGATGTATTTCTATAGATCCAAATACCCCTTGGAAATCTTGTGTTTGGAGAGAATATAGGCCTACTACTTACGTTTCGTAAAATCTCCCTCTTAATAAAACGATCTTGGTCTACTAGACGGCTCCCTATTTCCGCAACCGAATAGCTCAAATTAAAATGGCTTAACTGGTTAAAACAATGGAAGGGACATTATGTATTCCAAAAATCTATGACGCGGCCAAGAGACGCAGGATGATGGCAATGATGTGAATGGCGAAACGGACTTCGTTTTAGACCCAAATCAAATATCGGGGATCGGCATATCTCGATGCGGGGGAGTTCATGGAGGGGGGTGTAAACGTGTGAATAAGGTTACAAGCTCTGAAAATCACTGCTTGTTCGCTTTTAGCTTCCTTGAACAAACATTGATCCCGGTAAAGACTTGGAGCAGCTGTTTCGTGCGCACTATGTATGGACGACTTACTCAGCGACCAGGCTGAAGCAGTTATCTGCGGCCTCGTCAGATCCAAATAAAGCAATGGAAGCCGGTATCTAGCCTCGCAACATCAGATCAAGGAGCACTTAAACAGTTGGTCTAATAGTAGCTCCTATAATGTGCGTTAAAATATATGATCTCATGTAGAACTAAATTCTACGTGTTCTTGCCAGCGCAAACCTATATATATATAGGCTCCTAGAGAATGAAATATGTCCTTCTACCTACTCCCGAAATTTCCCAACGAAAACATCTTATTCGACATTTGAAGTTTAAGCTCCGTTACTTTCGCCACTTCAAGTGAAATCACCTTGCCCTCTTCAACTTCGACCCTGTATATCCCATTCTTCACTGCTTATGAGCCTTGTTCTTGAATATATACGTGTGTTTTAGGACAGGGCAGTAATTACATTGAAGCTTTTAACGGTCCCAACATCAGATTCTCCGTTGTCAGTAGAGAAGCTGACAGTTGTTCCTCTGCGGCTGGTTATAAAAATATACTTCAATGGTGAGAATGAACATACTCTGCAAATGGCATGGCGAATGATCTCTCTTCAGGTACTGATGAGTGTCTGGACTTTATTGAACGCGTTTTACAATTACATAGTGGCTTGGCTTTTAAATAGTTCACTCTCTAGGCATGACATAAGCAAAGAGCCCCTCCCAGCCCTGCGAGAGAGATAAATTTGGTGTAGACAACTTTTGTGTGGCTGGCTGAGATGTCATGACGTGGCACCAAGCAGCAGCTATTCACGTCAGCTACCTTGCCTTAGTGCGTTCTAGTATGCATGTTGGTAATAGCTGCTTGCTGCATTTAGTCTAAAGTAAGCCAATCTCACCAATAGGAATGGCCCGCGGGAGAAGCCGCTGTGGGAGATCTCGTTGAGCAACATCTAGGCAGACAACCAATGGAACATTCACGCGCTCACTTGTAAAACCAGGACCCTATTGTTCAACAATTAACGGTCTTCTTCAGTTATTTGGCCAACAATGTTTCGAACAAGTCTGGACTGCTCGAGGAAGTTCATGACCTTTCACTAAACTTACAATTCTCTCAACATTTTCAGATAATATGCTGCGATTATTCCCTAGCCAAAGTAGTAAAAGACATCAAGGGCCAAGTAACATTGAGTTGTAAGAGGTTTTTGGCGCTAGATGACCCTGAGATGCTACCACACTACATAGGCCCGTATTGTGTCTTCCCCCCACACTTGCATATTAGAGGTAGGCGGCGTTGGGAATGTTAGTTTGGTAGTAGAAGGGCTTCTATAACTTGCCCTAATTGCATTAATATCGCCTGGAGTATTGTAGATATAAATCACTAAAGGGCTGGCTAAATAACCCAGCTTGTAGCTTCAACTTAAGAATGTATTTTAATACTTTTGTGGTGATAAAGCAATGCCTCACAAAAATTTTTACATCCGCAGCCATTATTGTCACTCAAGCATCGCAGAACAGCCTCTGAGGGTTGCCTGGTAGGCATCGCATCCATGTTACAAAGGATACGATGATCTCTGCAATTGACTCGCATGCAATCACGTGGTTCTCTTTTTGTTAGATCTCTTTCTAGGCTGTCATTTTCTAGGCTGCCATGTGGTAGTAACAATTTTGTGGATGATGTTGCAGAGGTGGGGATCAAATTGGCATTCTCAATGGGGTGTTTACTGTTGAGTATTAAACTTACTACGCCGTATATAATTAAATGTTGCTAGACGCAGGTGAAAGCTAAATACATTCCTTTTGTCACTTGAGGTCTATGACTCCTTTTACGTACTTGATGATCCATGCATTATTTCTCTCTAAAAAAACCAGAAAGTCTATAAGCAGGGAAGCCCAATGAAAATAGTACTGTACATGTTGAATAATAAATTTTTATTTATATTCTTATATCTAATTTAAATGTCCAATTTTGTTTTTTACTATTATCAACCCTCAAGTTTACCTATTCAGGTAAACCCGGATCCCATGAGATATCTTAGCTGCGTAGTAGCTATATTGTGTAAGCAGCGGCATTCTACGACGTGCTACGGGAACCGATGTCGCACAAGCGGCAAAGCAATGAAGGAGAAAATTTAGAAATATCGGAAACCAGTTTTTCTTTGAATCCCCAAAATTAATTCATTGTCTAGAACGCTCCCTGCATACGAGAAACACTTCATCTTTCCATCCCGCGCCCGGGATATAGCAACATCGTGGACCCTGAAACTTGCCTATTTGGGTAATACCGTGGTGGTGGCCCGCTCCATGCCGGGATCCATAACGAATATCTCAGCTAGCCCGTTGAGCAGCAGCTCTTTTAAATGTCTTTATTTAGATACAATATTATTGCTGCAGGTTTTCTTCAAATATCCGAAGATCCGGTTCTAGAACCGGAGATTCGTGCCCAACTTGCTCCGCTTTTTACGGTTCAAGGGTCTTTTGGGTTGCAGTTCGTGTTGAGCTTGGCTTTTGAGGTGCAGAAGCTTGAGTGCTACTACCGATCACGGAGCAACGGCTGTCTGCGAGAAGGGAGGGAAGGGGATAGATAGAGAGAGTGTGTATGTATGAAAACTGCCCCTTGCAGAAGAGTTGATGAGACGCGCAAGCTGTGCTGGGCATACATGCATATAGAGCCAAGTAACCATAGGTAGACATGGGACGTAGGTACACAGCACTAGCCCGTCTTTTGAGTTTTGCATAATTAGAGTATTACTGAGACAGTAGAGAAATCTTGATGTTTCAACTGAAGAAGTCATTGGAATGCTCTAATTGCATCAACGAGCTCTGAGATCGAGATCCAGTATTCGTCTCCTTTGCTGTGAAGTCATCTAATCCGGTCTGTACTCGACTACAATCCAATGGTAGCAAGGTTTCCCAACTCTACATGTAATCCATGGGCGATCATTACCGGCAATGGAAACTCAACCATACTAAGCTTTACCCTGTTCCACGGTCATGGGACTGTGATATCTGACATGGGAATTATTTCAATTATACACCGTTCATAATATCTGAGTATCACAAGTATGCCGTTTGACCAAGCCTACTCCATTCATGCCAATCTTTCGATTCTGCCATCAGGAAATCATCCTTGACGCTATAGCAGCATCTACTAAGCAGTACCTGCACCAATTGCCACTCTTCATCTCACTGCTAGATGTCTTCGTGTCTTTATTTACTAGTAGACCCGACCCCAACGGAGATGCTTTGGTGTGGTTGGGGGTCCAGGTTGCTCTGTGGGGGATTCCGGGGTGGCGCTTCCGGGTGCGTTTTAGCAACGATTTTAGCGGCAGGGTGGTTGACGCCGCCTCCACAAATTCCCCTCCAAAAAGCCAGGACCACCACCCATCAGAGCCCGGCTAACCGTCACTGGTAATCCGAAGCTCGCTGTGGCTCACACAAGCTCGATCTGTCTGGAATAACTGCATATGCATCTGCTTGCTGCTCCAGAAAAAAATAATCCTCTGGCTCCGGATGAACTCCCATCTCGTCAGCTCGCACTTGCAGGCTCGGCAGTCTGGGAACGAATTGGAACTGTAATTTTGACTCCTGTTCACGCGACTCCTCATGTCCCCCTCATTCTCCCCACCCTCTTCTTTGCTACTACCCCCTTTCCGGAGCCGGAGCACCTCCCCAAACCAAACTCCCGAAGCTATGTCCTCTAGATCTTGCTCTCGCTTAGGAGCTCCCAAAATCTTGCCTCGTATGAGTTGTGTATTGGCTCGCCAGCCGTACACGTTCCGAGTCTCGTCCCTTTGCTACCACCCCTCTCCAAGCCAATTGCTCACTCCCCCTCCCTTGCCCGTCCACTTCTGCTTTTGATGCTCTCGTGATAGCCTGCGCCTTGCCACCACAACTTTGCCGCCATCGTGATATTGCTTGTACGTATCGTGAGTCTGGCGTAGCGTTGCCTCCATCCCCTCACGCCACCAAGCCTTCCCCGCAGCCGGTTCGGAAGGCTTGAGCTGTGCCTGTGTCCTCGTAGAATTTAAATCCAATTCCCATCCGCCTCCTCTTGTGTTTTTTGCATCATCCATTTCATCGCAACAGATTTCCCTGGCTCCTTTGCTTAAGATAGTCCAGCCAGCCAAAGCTTTTGCACAGCTACCCAGCTTCCATTGGCCATACCTCATCACATTGAGCTTTGTTCTCGACTCTTTCTGAAGTACACACCACTCATCAAGCAATGTCTCGCCTT
Source organism: Trichoderma polysporum (assembly GCA_030278935.1). Classification (NCBI taxonomy): domain Eukaryota; kingdom Fungi; phylum Ascomycota; class Sordariomycetes; order Hypocreales; family Hypocreaceae; genus Trichoderma; species Trichoderma polysporum. The sequence continues at coordinate 197,770 of JARFTM010000014.1, forward strand.
GCTCCCGCTCTCAGGTTGCTAACCCGGCAACCTCTTGCGATTAGGGCTTCTAACCGCAGCAGCGCTCTATTGGCTACCGCCGCTCGTCGAACCATGCATTCCACAGCTGTCCTCCAGTCCCCTCCCATTGATCCGGTCACTCGTCCTCACTTGCTGGCCGAGTTCACCATGAAAGACAAGGTCGTCGTAATTAGTGGTGGTGGGAGAGGATTGGGTTTGGTTCAGGCCGAGGCACTACTTGAAGCAGGCGCCATTGGTAAGCTGCATAGTATTCTAAGCTGCTTTACATTCTGCTAATCAATATGCCATCTCAGTGCATTGTATCGACAGACTGCCCGACCCTACCTCAGATCCCAATTCAGAATTCTCACGCGTGGCTAAGCGTGCAAGCGAAGAGCTGGCCACCAGCTTGACGTACCACGAGCTTGATATCCGCAACGTGCCTGAGTTGAACAAGATCTTTGAAGGCATCGCGGATGAGAGAGGTCGCCTGGATAGCTGCCTTGTCGCCGCCGGAATCAATTATGAAAGTCCGGCTCTCGATTATAGCCCCGAGGAGGCTGACCGGATGATGAGTATCAATGTTTCGGGCGCATTCATGACTGCCCAAGCCGCTGCTCGCCAGATGGTTCGACTAAAGCAGCCTGGTAGCATCTGTATGATTGCTAGTATGAGCGGCACCATTGCCAACCGTGGCATGTTTGCTCCGTAAGTCTCTTGCCACTTATTTCATCATTGGTGCCTTCACAGATCTGACCAGTGCGTAATAAAGAGCATACAACGCCTCCAAGGCTGCTGTTATCCAGTTGGGCCGAAGCTTGGCTGCAGAGTGGGGCCAATATGGTATTCGCGTTAACACGCTCTCTCCCGGCTACATCTTGACCCAGATGTTGCTGAATCTATTCGATGATTACCCCGAACGGAAAGAGCAGTGGCCCAAGGAGAACATGCTTCAGCGATTCAGCGTCCCCAAAGAATATCGCGGTGCTGCCGTGTTTCTCCTCAGCGACGCCAGCAGCTTCATGACAGGGAGTGACCTCCGTATTGACGGCGGACATGCTGCCTGGTAATCAACCAAAACAATTTCCATTATCTGTTGATATCATTGGAACAAAACCAGTCCGCCATTTTGCTATAGCTTTGGTGATGACTGGAAGGGGGTAGAGGGATAGCGAATTCCCGCAACATCCTGTAATATCTGTTTTTCTTGCAATTGTTTGCATGTTTGGAGTTGGGTATAGGTAGAAAATTTAATGTTACAATCTCGAAATCAACTTGGCGCATTATTAATTTGCAGGAATGTGTGTCAAAACGCCAGAAGGTCCGAGTCTGCCCAAGAGTCCAGGGGCAAGTCTCAGTCTCTTTTCAATATCAGCGACGGGGGCGCCACTGTTCAAAAGTTGGACGGCATCGAGAATGGTCCTCATATTAGCCAGGCGGCATCGGCCTCCGTCACGGCCCATAATCTCAAGGTCCTCAGCAGCAACTCGCTCCAGGCGGCGCCTAGCTTCGAGCACAGATAGCGTAGTGTTTTGCTTGGCCGGTGGGAATAACGGCCCTGTAGGCACGGCCAGTGACTCCGGTGAGAAATTAGGCGATGCGGTAGAAGAGGGTGAATACGTAGGATTCGGTTGCACGATGCCCATCTGGTGGAGGCGCTTAGAGAAGTCGCCGGGGGCAAAATCGGGATCTATAGCATCAGCGCGAATAGCTAGTAACCATGTTAGAACACATGTGTGCAACACGATGAACATGAAAATATTAAGGCACTAGTCTCCTTACCGTCGTCTTTAGATCCATCTCCACGAGGCGCGGACTGCTGAGGTCTGGCCCTCGCAGTGGTAGCTTGAGGCACAGTTCCAGGAGCTCTGGTGGGATACTTGCGAGCGGCTCCGCGAGCTGCCGCTTTGGATGAAGAGGCGCCCATATTCGTCTAATTACCAAAGGTAGGTATAGCTTAGGGAATTGGTTGGGAATGTTGCAGCGGCGCCTGGCAGAAGAAGCGGGAGATCAATGCTTTCTTTAAGAAAACCTAACGCCAAGAAAAAAAAGTGCGAGGTGACAGCTTTGAAAATTATGTAAAGTTAGCAGCCAAAAGCGAGGCATTTCCCACTACAAGAGCCCCCACTAAGTCACCGCTAAAGCGCGCACTGGCAGCCCCTAGACGCGCTGTGACGTAGATTCCCCCAGCGCAGTCTCCACGGGTGATCCACCGCCTGTAACCTCACCAGACACTCAACCGTGTGAACGAGGATGTGTTAGGTGGGCGTCTCCATCTTGCTCCATGCTCGGCTTGTCTTTTTGATACAAAATATGATACATATGATTATCTGATAATATTTTTGGCCTACATGCTGTCCGCATTCATTGTGGTGGATCCCAAGATAACACTGTTGATGTTAGATACTGGGTACGCTATGTATCTGTTTATAAGTGAACCTGATATAAGTTCTTGAAGACGACTATACTGCGATGAATCTCGAGGAATTGCCAAAGTATAAGGGGGTAATTGATAGGTAGCTGATAGAGAGATTAAAGGTGTGAAACATATCCCTATCTCAAAACACAAACCAGCTCAAGGTGAAACGGTTTAAAGCAAAGGTAATATCAGAACCAGCTGCTTTGAACTCGGGTATTCCCTCCATCTAAATACCCTTTAAGAAGAATCGTCTAATTCCATTTGCTATCTTCATATTTGAGATACAAGCAACTATTTCTACTCGCGAAGCTTCACCTCAACAAACCACCTCATCCAAGACATACTTCACTTTTTCACCTTCATCACTTTTTCACCTTCATATAGATTAGGCAATCCGACGTGGAAATATTCAAATCAAATTTCCTAGCTTAATTAAAACGCATATACAAAAAGTTCTGCCCATCTTTTAGCGAGTGACTCGTCATCATTATCATCATCAAATATCCATAATCCTTAAACCAACTGATCCTCCTACCAGAGATTGAACCAAGCGATATCCATCCCACCCATTACGTCCCTCCACCCCATACTTCCCATTAATTTTTTTTGCCTTGGTCATTTATACTCTTTAGTATTACAGCTCATTTAGCACACCGTGATATACAACCCAATAGGCGCCGGATTATAATCCTGGAAATACCTAAACGAAGTACCGCGGCCGTTCGCATCCGAAATCTGAAAAGCAATCGCCTCTCCAGCCGGGCAGGCAAACGTGGCAATCACATAATTGTGTCCAGGCGACACCGTCGTGGTTCCAAAGTCTTGCTTTTTGCCCGGCCGGTTGTTGTATGTCGTGCCCTGGGTGGCGGCCTTGCTGAGCCAGGCAAAGTCCAGAGCTCCCGAGCCGGAGAAGGTGAAGGATGAGGTCTTTAGGTCCTTTTGCTCTGGGAAGAGGAAGACGAGGCTGCACTTCTTGCCCTTGTCGCTGTTGGGGATGTCAAAGTTGAAGATGGAGGAGACGCTGCTGGAAACCTCGCCGAAGAAGGATGTTCCGGGGGCGTTGTTAGGCTTGGTCTTGTCCACAGGGATGATAAGATGAGGGAACTCATAGGGCCCATTGAGATTAGCCGGGCAGGTCTTTGGGGGTGGAGGAGGTGGAGGAGGTGGTGGCGGAGGTGGTGGAGGTGGTGGTGGGCATCCGGAGTGACAATTATCAGCCTTGAGGGTTATCTTGTTGCAGTTGACACCTTGTCCTCCCCTAAGGTAGACGTTATATTGACCACGCTCTCCTGTCTGGCACTCCCAGAACTCCGTCTGTCCGTTAAACGAAACAGAACCATCACAGGCAACCTTGAATCCATTGTCTGGATTCTGGTTCTTGTCACACTGGAGGACGTGTGTTGGTGCTGTCTCACATTCATTCGTCAGCATGCAAACACGGATTCCAAGACATCTTCAGTCACACGTGCATATACGTATATGCATATGCATATGCATGTCTCATAAACACGAAGCAACAGGCAACACTAAGAGGACAAAACTCACGAGTCCACCAACAGCCACGACCGTTATTATCCCAGAGCTGGGATCCCCGTAGATTGAAAGTTGTCGAGCTCACGCCGCTACCAGCTCGCACCTGGCCAGATGAGATTTCGCCAACAGGGCCAGAGATGGCTCCTGAAGCCGTAAAGTGTAACTGGCAGCCATAATTTCGCACGGCAGCAGCTTCAGTCAAGGCCGCGCCGAGGCCGAGCACAAGTAGAGAGTATAACATGGTTGATGAATCTCTCTGCTCGTGTGATGTCAAGAGTGTGGTAGGTCTTATATGGAAGCAAATGAAGCTATTCACACAAAGATGAACAGTCACCTCTTAGAAGATCCCTGAGTAGTTCCTTTCAGAAGAGGGTGTTTTAAAAATAAACAGAAAACCGATGGAACGAGGCCATCTTTATATACACAAAGAGAGAGAGAGAGAGTCTCTATGTCACGCCCTGTCCACATCCAGTCTTCCGAGATCTCACCAAGCCACCGACTCCACGATGCCTCTTACCTCACTCATGCTGGGCACATGCACATCAACGAGCACATCATCCCAAAGGAGCTTGAAAGATCACCGCTAGATTCCACCATTGACCTCACCACTCTTCCGGAATACGAGAAACGCCTAACGCATTATTCATCACCATAGGTCCCCCTCCAAGCCGGAGGTATGCGCCCTTCAAGTTCTCGAATCCTCTCGGCCTCCAGCGAAAACAGAAAAAGAAAAACGCCCAACTTCACCGAACAAACTAAGACCAGGCCAATCCGCAAGAGCCACGACAATCGCCCGAGTACTCGAAGGTGGCAACAATGTCTTACATGTCCGTGACAACACAGCCGTTAGAGCCGACCACCAACAGCCGCAGGACCAAGCAAGTGAACCATTTTTTTTTCTTTCCATGCGCCATGACAACAGATAACGAACCACAGAAAATAAAAGTGGTGCCACCAACCAGTTCGAAACCTCCTCCTTTGGGGTTTTGACAGGCAGATCCCTGGTTGAAAAAGGGTTAGAGTTATCGCTAAGCTTTGATCTGGCTAACCATCGTCATCTCAGCCGGCTGACAGAAGAATCCGCTTCGCTCAGCTAGCAAAAAAGAGGAGTCATGGTTGCACGATTTGAGAACTCTGGGGAAAGCTCGTATCTGGGGACGATAGCTCAAGTGGAAGTTGAACAAGGTTTCGATCAACCTTGATCTGGTTCGGGTAGCTGCGCAGCTGCTATACGGAGTACAAATATCTCCATGGTAGCTTCTAGGTAACTTGTTAGTCAACCCTTCTCTGCCGTGTGAGGCAAACCAATTCGCACTGCAGGTGGAACTAGACGCCCCCCTACATAAAGACGTCAAGGAAACATTTCAAGAGTTGAGACATTAGAGAGGCTAAAATCACAGTCACGATGGTTCCGTTCAAAATAGTAGCATGATTCATTGGTTGATATTATTTCGACTTGTCTAAGTCTGGTTCGCCGTGTCAGACAGTTGTAACCCCAGTGCTAAAAGAGGTCTGTTTACTTTCCAGTCCATCCGAGCGGTCGAGATCGTGATTGATCGACACGTTCCTGTGGGGTTGTCCCAACTCCGACAATTCTTTCATCACAAGTTGCCAATTTGGACAAGGCAACGTGCTTGTGAATCGACCTAACTACCTAGAGTAGACCGCGGCACACAACATTCGATCAAAGCGTCTCGCAGGGCAGCAAATTGTTGCTTCGCCAAAGCTTGGCACATCCTAATGACGTCTTTAGGGAGCACACATCGCCTAAATCCCTGCGCTCTGACAGCTAGAACTTTCCATTTCTGTACAAAGCTCCTTAAGTCCACATGGCAGGGCCATTGAGAACCCACTCCATGCAGATTGTCATCGTGAGATTGGTGTGTGATCGATTGTTTTGACTGGTCAATGCTCATATGCTTAGGATATCGCTAGTTCGGATATCGCGGGTCTTTTTGTACTGCGCTAGGCAGTCTATCCTAAGATGCGTTGATCTTAGCTAACAGCTTGTCGCAGCTAATGGTATCTTGACGCCGAGACTGTCTTTTGCTCGCTATGGAGGCCCCTATGCTGCAAGGAGATGCAGTATACGCATAGGCAGGCTTCTAAGAACAGCGTGGGCATTGTATAATTCAAATTGGTTTGAGAACCGAGACCGTCATTCTCAAATGTGGATTAATAATGAAATCCCATCCCATCTCTCCTTCAGCGTCGCTGTCGCTTGTTGGGCCGGCTGACTTTGATGGATGAAATCTGGGTTACAGGAGTAGCTTCCTCAGAAGCCCCGTCTTGGCCCTCGTCATCGCTCGGGCCATCAATAGACAAGACATCGTCTGAGTTGCTCTCAGCATCGCTTTGTGCTCCACTGGTAGCACCAAAGGAAGGTTTTCTTGACAAGACCTCATCAGTGCCGCTGCCCAGTCCCTCAAACTCTTCACTGTCCGAGGACTCATCCCCGTCAGCTTTCTCTTCGGCAATCTCAGCGTCGGCTTCTGCGGCATCATCCAATGTCTCGGAAGCGGGTCGCTTCCGAGGCATCTCACCAAGCCTACCGCCGCGGCCATTGACGTTGCCACTTTCCTCATCCTCCTCACTCAACTTGGGAGCTGGAGTGAACCAAGGGATCTTGCCCCTCATGAAGTCGTTCAGTACCATTTTTGCCACGCCATCCAGGTCAGGCTCTCCTCCGCGGAGAAGACGGCCTCCTTTCCGAGCAAGGAGCTCAAGAAGCTCAGTTGCGTTCTGCCACCCCCTGATGTCATATGTCTTTTCCATGTGGTGCTGCTTGACTCGGCTGAGTAGCGCAGCAATGTACTGCTCAGGGTGTTCCACTTTTTCGACTCGCACAACGCCTCGTAGGACGAGATCAGTCGGTGTATCTGTGCTTGATGGTGGCACGATACCAGGGCAGTCGATAAGGTAGATACGCTTCATTAAGCTTACGTATTGCCATACCTTGGTCTCTCCAGGAATCGGCGCCACGGTGCACACTTTCTTCTTCGACAGAGTGTTGATAATAGAAGACTTTCCAGTGTTTGGGCCGCCGATCAAACCAACAGAAATCTGTTTTCTGTCGGTGTGGAGAGCAGAAAATTGTCGCAGCAGCTGGATCAAAGATCCCTTTCCGAACGAGTTGTTAATGCTTGCATGGAAAGCAAGCGTAGGGACCTCTTTGGATAGAGTTCGTACCCATGCAGCCTATTCTCATGTTAGACGAGAACATCATATAAGGTAAAATATGAAAAGCAAAAAGTTGTAAACAGTAAATGAAAAATGTGTGTGTCATCACTAAGAAGCTCCTTTGGATGCCAACGAGGGCGAGGGAAGGCTTCAACTCATCAGACGCACAGCCTTCTCTTGATAGGTAACCAAAACGGCACCTTATCAGCCTGCAGCCGAAGCTGAGACAGTCGAGATTGCAATTGATCTCCCAATGTCGTAACAGACGGTCCTCCACGGGGAATAATGTGAGGTGTCCTGACAAGAATCATTGGGGGCACAGAGCCCAAAGAAAGAAATTGATAGAGAAAGAGAAAAGAAAGGGATAGCCAGTAACTTACAGCAACCTTGGTGGGAACCAAGTCACATTTGTTGAGGACAAAGATCAGATGCTTATGAGGCGCCTCTTCCTTGAGGAACTTCTCAACACTCTTGCATCGAGTTCCGATGGGGTCTCTGGCGTCAAGAACGTGGATAACCACATCTGAAGAGTCGATGACCTTGTAGAGCTCGTTCCAGATACGCTTACTCTGGCCCTTGTCGAACACAGGTTCGATAGCCATTGTAAGCGATTCAGGCCGCTCGCCATCATTGCCATAGTTTCCACTCAGAAGCTTATTGTGCTCCAAGCGCTCTTCGTAGGTATCCATGCTCTTCTCGGTATCTTCAACAAGGTCATTCACGGTGCTAACTCCGAGCTTGACACGCTTGCGCTGAGCCTTGGGCCCAAAGACACCTGAGAACGGCGACGTCTCAATGGTCATCTTGGCCTTGTGTTGCTTAATGCCATTGGTGGTGTCCTTCCCTCCGTCGTGAATAAGACTCATGGGGAGCTTATTTGACTTGAGCAGAACTTGGTAAGGATCCTTAGCCTTTTCAGCCATTGCCTCACGGAAGGCTGAGAGGGTATCCTGAGAGACAACGCGAGTGTTGGTGAACCACTTGCGGTTTGGCTCGATTCGGGCGTTGGGGATGTCTCTTGACTGGTAGCTCGCAGCCTTTGTGATATTCCCGTCCGCATCTCTCTGGGCCTTGCCATCCTTGTACATATTCACGAGCTTCACCTTCTTCGCATCGCTTTACATATATTGGTTAGCACCCATCAAAAAAAAAAACAAGCAGGGCAGGCAAGCTGCACATACCGATAAAAGTTCTCGCCCTTGACACGAACATTGGCCATTCCATCGCCAGTCTTTCCCTGGCGAGAAAGCCGGGAGGCTTCCTTCTTCCCGGTACCCATGATGAAGTTTTTTTTGGCTTGCTAGCAAGCACAAAGATCTCGGGAGGGAAGTAAAGAGAGCAAAGAAGATTAAAAATGTGGCTGCTGCTTCTTATCACGAACTTTTTTTTTTTTTTTCCACTGGACCCCACTAGCCCACATCTCTGCAGGGCGGTGGCTGGTCAACTTAGTTAAGCAAAACAGGGGTATCGCGGAAGCTCGGGGTTGGTTAATCCGGGGCTACGGTGCCGGTTTGGCAATTTTCTGTAAGTCGATATCACACAACACCTTGTGGGCTGGCAATAAGTCTCAATTCGCAGCGCAGCTCAATTCAAAATGTCGCTCCATTCTGCAGGTAACTACCTCAGGCCAGTAGTACGGCAATTGTCGTCTACTTCGCGAAGCTTCTCAACAACTCCGGCCATTCTCTCCAACGCCGTCCCACCCGAATCTCCCTCCTACATCAGACTTCCTTCCCCTCCTCAGTCTCAAACCGATGAAGTCAAACCTCCTCGAGTAAGAGGTTCGCTGCCAGTACCGCGACAAGTGTTTCCTCGGTCAGAGGGCGATCGCAAAACCAAGCCCGAATACATCCATAAGACAGCCCCCAGGTCTGCCAATGCGCGAGAACCATCAAACGAATCCCAAAGATGGAAGAGGGAAATGGCCGAGACCCGAAGGGCCAACCTGGAGCAAGGTTTGAAGGCACTCTATACACGGCGCGAAAAGAGCGACGCAATCAGAAACGCCCGCGTAAGCCGTAAATTCAAAGAAAACAACGAGGCCGCTGCTGCGCCAGAACGAGAAGACGACCGCCTCACACGAAGCACCGTCTTGGATGCCATTCTGGACACCCAAACATACCCCGATCCGGACCGCTTTGTCCGCGCACAGCGCAGCCAAGTCAAAGTCCAGACAAAGGAGAAGGCAAAGTATGAGGCCCGACGGGATGCCCTCATGGAGCTGTACATCAATGCCTCCAACTTCATCGTCCAGGAGAGCGAGCTCAAGGCCGAGATTGATGAGATCTTCAGCGAGGACTACTTTAGGAAACAAAGCCAATTCTTCCACAAATTTGGCGCAACCGAGAATTCTTGGGGTATCTATGGAAAGCCTCCTTCCATCGCCAATATGCTGGAAACCACTACTGGGAAATCAACCAAGCTCATGGATTACTATGAGTCTGAATACGATCGTTCTGTTAAGCGACAGAAGAGGATTGCTGAGGAATTTACGGGAGGCAAAATGGAGTAGCGATATCAAGGGCTTTTTATATCAAAGAATGAAAAAACATAGAATATCATGCGTCAATATGGCGTACTACATGTATTATATATCTGTAACACTTGGAAAAGTTCATATTCACGCTTCACGAAGCAGCACAGTTCAAGTTATGTCAACCAAATGATTTCCCCAATTTCACGCAAGCGAAAAAGAAGGGGTAGTGGCATTTATTAAGACCAAACAAGGCACTATGCCAATACCCGAAAACTATTCGCTATAGATAGATACACACAATACAGTGAAAGGGGGTAATATCTGTTCCTTAAAACGCCAGTAGTGCAAAATTCCCAGGAAGTTTAGTTTGTCTGAAATGTGTATGTACATGTCGTAACCTGCACAAAAATGCTTCTTCGCATTCTGGATAAATTCCAAGTTGCTCTTCTATCGCTTCTCGACAAGCAAAATGTGCATCGCGGCATAGGCGAGAACGATGAAGGCAGCGGCAAAAATACCCAGGTTTCTAATGTCGGACCAAAGGGCGCCATTTTGAAATCCAAACGAGCTAAGGATGGCGGCACCAGGTACGGTAATATCAAGACCGTACTTCTTATCCACCAGTGTGAGCTCTATTACTTCGTTAACGATGAGTGATTCGAAACCGTAATGGAAAATAGAAAGTGTCTGGAGCCACAGAGCACCCTTCGGCGTAGCATCATGATTGAGGAGGAAACCAGCGAAAAGGAGACTGAACAACATCACCAAGCTACCAATTAAGTTGGCTACACCGCCGTCTTTGCAAACGATGCCGATGAATAGACAGATGGCCGCTGCTGCGAGATTAAACAGGACCAAAACCAGCATGAACTTGAAGAAATGCGCTGTATCTGGCACTAAGCCCGTCATTGGGTAGATGATAGAACCCATGAGGATCGGTGGAATGATTCTCAAAGGAATAATGTCGAATAAAACTTTGGCAGCAAAATAAGTAGCCGGGGAATAATAGCCGTTGGCTCGCTCCCGAGTGAAAAGGAGACGCTCGCTGGCAAACACGTTGAGACTCGTAAGAGTACTAAAGCCAAAGAGGGCCAGGAGAAAGAAGAACAATCCGAGGCGATTTTGGAAACCAGGAATATCATCAGTGAGGCCATAGAACAAATATCCAGAGAACACTGCCAAGATGATAGCAATTGCGTAGTGTGTGAGCATAAGCATTGGGTTGCGGTAAAGGTTCTTCCAGGTTCTCCCAGAGATGATGATAAACTGGCGCAGGTATCCGATTCGAGCGTATCCTTTTCCAACAGCGCTAGTGTAGATGTTTGGTCCATCTGCAGCATATCCGTTCGTGTTTGGCCCATTTGCCTCTTCGGCCCCTCTAATTGCTTGCTGGGTGTCGTCGCGAATAGAGGCTGCAATATGTGACTGGGCGAAGGCTCGAGTGATGATGTCGAGATCTGTTCCCGTCATAGCCGGAGGAGGTAGGTCATGAGGGTCTTCCAGCTGGTGGCTGGGCAGAGAGCTTGCAGGGTTACTCTGAAGTCGATAGCCGCCTTGAGTATCTCCACCAGCGTCTGAAGACGCGGCAGTGTCAATTTGCCTTCTACGTGTGAAGAGCTCCCGTTCTTGCCGCATTTTGACCGAATCGCGACGCCGGTTCTTGGGTCGTAAAGATGGCTCAGCGCTAGCCTCGCCAGCACTTCCAAGAGTGGCGCTTGCAATTGACTTGACAGCCTGCGTACTGCTTGGGCCAATGCTTCCACCGTCGACCTCAATACCTCCATCATCTACAGTCTGAGTGCTGCTCGCATGCATGGTAAGGTCTACAAGATAGTCGGCAATGTTGAAGCCTGGAGGACACTCGTAGCCAATGTCATCGAAATATTGCTGGCATTCCGCAAAGAGTCCAGAGTAAACCAATTTTCCCTGAGCCAACAAGATGAGCCTGTCAAAAAGAGCGACAATGTTGGAGCGAGGCTGGTGGATGGTGAATATGACGGTTCGCTTGTAGTTTTTGGCCATGGTGACAAGACATTCAACAACATTGTACGCATTGTAGGCGTCCAGTCCACTGGTCGGCTCATCGAGGAAGAGGATAGAGGGGCTGGTGACCAGTTCGCAAGCAATTCCCACACGTCTCTTCTCTCCACCAGAGATTCCCCGGCCCTTTCCTTCCTCTGAACCAATGAGAGAGTCCCTAATGTGGTGAATTCCTAGCTCTTTCTCGACTTCGGTAACTCTCTGCTCCTTGGCAGCACGACCCATATCGCGGGGAAGCCTTAGCAGAGCACTGTTGAGGATAGTCTCATGAACGGTAAGCGTGGGCAGCATGGTATCCTCTTGGTCAACGAATCCAACCACATTTCTGTATTCGATATCATTGACCTTTTCACCATTGACGTAAAAGTCTCCGCTAACATGGCCACGCTTATTCTTTCGAGCAAGGATATCCAAAAACGTTGTCTTTCCCGCACCAGAAGCTCCCATGATGGCCGTCACCTCTCCAGGCTGGCAAACTCCTTGGATTTCAGTCAAGATATGCTTTCCATTAAGGGAATAGGCGACATTTTGGAAGAACAAAGCAGCAGGTTTGTGATCCACCATAAGCTTAGTGCTCTCATCGTCGGAGTCCTCCAAGCGAATAGCTCCAAAATGCAATCTGCGGCGGGACAAATACCACGTTCCAATGATGACGGCCGCCAAAAAGAGTGAAGCGCCTCCGATGACGCCGGCAATGAGAGGCGTATTGATTTTCTTAACCGGGCGGTGATAGCCTGGCACTTCAGTCTCGTACAAGCACTCGCCCGCTTGGCAGTCCAGAAGGATGCTAGAGTCACCAATTAAGCTAACGATGAGGTTGTCCATTTCAGGCTCTTTGAAAGCGCAGTCATGAGCACCGCCGCCCTTTTGAGAACATTCAAATCGACCGGGCCCTTGGATTGCTTGGTCTAAAAAGTCGGTAAGATCAAGCGAGCCATCCTTGCCGCACATCATACGGCCAGGAATGCAGCTACAGCTGATGTGGTCGCATTTATACGCAGTAGTGTTCTTGTCATTGTCGTACTGGGCACTAGATGCGCAATCCGATAAATGACAATAGAAAGATTCAACTTCGTCGACCCAAACTAGAGAGAGCGGTCAGCATACGCAACAGGGCGGAATTGGGGACACAAAGAACCAACACTGGAAATCGCAGGTTTCCTCCTCTTCCTTGCAGGTGAATGTGACTTGGGGCTTTTGCTGTCCGAGCAGGTCGGTGATCTTTTTGTTGGTGACTTTACAAATCTGGTTGTTGTATTTAACGAGCTCGCCGTTCTGGTAGCAGATACCGCCGCTTCCAGTCTCCATCAGAGCATTACAAGCTTGGTTTGATGTGCAGACATTGCAATTGATGCCGGTCCAGCCCTCGTCACATTCGCAAGACGAGCTCGAGCGCATCGGTCGGTCTTTGCCGCGCCCAAGAGAGCCACACACTAAGAGAAGGAGACATCATCGGTTAGCAGAGGCCTCGGTATAGGAATTGCTATCGCAACGCCAAATATCGACTGGATAGCATTGAGCTAATATTGCATAGACATACATGGCTCGAGACAGTCATCACCGCCGAATCCATCGGGACAGTCGCATTTTCCGTTAAACTCGTTGCAGCCTGCATACTGTGTGCAGGTATGAGCAGGCAAGAGGCAGTTGAAGCTGTGAAAATGAAAACATTCATCAGTAACGCCGTCGCCATGCCAGCCGGTTAGCATTCTGGTGCATCTCTTACCATGGCGGACAGTCCTTGGGGCGGTCGTCCATGAGCGCGAACTGGGATCGCAGAGCGTCGACGTTGTAGCTGGAGTTGGCGTAGGCCGCGGTCAGGGAGGGCAGTAAAGCCACGATCCCAACAAGCAGGCCTCGACAGGTGAGAGGCGCCATGGCGATGGTTGTGCAGATGCAGCAGCGTCCGCAACTGGAGGTCGCAAAATGGCAGAATCAATGGCGGCTCACCTCAAGAGCATGGGATTTGTGTCGATGGAAGAGAGAAGCAGAAGCGCCGACGCAGCCAAGCCGCCTGGAGCTTGCACCGGGTACGTACCGCGGCATGGTTCCTGGCGCGAAACAACCTGGAAGGTCGTCATCGGTGGTCTGGGGCAACCCAAAACCCCGCCTTGTCATTGGCACGGCCTCCACAGCTTCGTCCTGCAGCGGGAGCTTCATTGGACTTGCTGGAACGCCGTGCGTTACAAAACACGTGGTGACGATCAATATGTGAAAGCTTGTACAAATGTGGCATGCTTGCTGTACCTTGCGTGTAGTAAAGGCACAGAGTCCCTGGATCTTTTTACGCGTATTTTACATAGGCTTTTACGCCCCGAATTCTTGGGTGAAAAGAGGCACGAACTTGTGATTGCAATCATCATGGACACTGTTTGTGGTACTGCTAACAGGTACTAACATGATTCCGTACAGCTACTGCCTACAGGTAGGCTAAAGTGCCTGATCAAATGTACCAGGCACTACGGAGTACCTACTCTGTACTCCGTATGCACGGTACAAATGCTCCGCGGCTGGGCTGGGCTTCAGTGGAACTTACCAAAAGTACTCCAGCTGGTAAATTGTCAGCCAAGCTCAACAAAATCCCCCTGTAAGCTGTAGTGTAGGCACCATGTGACCTTGCGGAGCGCTGGAGCCACCTGATATTTAGATACCTACAATAAGAGACGTATGCGTCCAAGGCACCTCACATAGCGTGCACGGTAGACCTTAGTATCCAGTGCGATATCGCTGCGCGTTGTCAGATAGCAGATGTATTACTTCATAGTACCTGTTTTCATCTACTGTATATCCTACCGTAAGATTAGAATTACATCCCGTCATTAGGTTATAACCGTTTCCCTGTTGCATTGTAGCCTAGCTTATAGGGAGCAGCTATCCAGCATCCCAAGTTGCCTATCCAATACTACAGTGATATTTCTAGACATCCCTGCTGTTTTCTTCTGATTCCCGCTAGCTCTTGCTATCTAGTTCTAACTACTGCTTATTACCGCTATCTTCTCTTTGTATCTGTTATCTTCTGCTGGTGTTTGCTATTTGCTGCTGCTTTCTTCTAATATTGAAAATAGTAATTTTATATTGCATTTTACGAGTTTATCTTGAGGCATGCGCACTTTCCTTCCTTTTTTCCTTTCCCACAATACCTCAGCAACCTTTGGGATGCTGAATAGCCAATTTGGAGTGCTAGATAGCCACTCTGTTTATATCTGTGTGTTGGAGCGAGCTCATACTCTGTGTTATCCTACACCGCTTAACCTGGAGCTGGCCATGATATCTTGCGACAGCAAACACTACAAGATATCTTTCAGTTCTATGAACAGCATCCTATTCTATTTAATGTTGTTACTTTGTTTGAGTTATCGTTTAAATATTTGTAGAAAATATTGGCACATCGTCCCAGCCTGCTATCATCTCCTTCAATTGCGCCTCTTAAGCGCTGCATTATTTTTTAGCACCATGAATACTGTAGAGATAGACAACGACCTCACATCACACTAATGTCGATCTCGACAGCCATTCTTAACCGACTGCTAGCCTATCGTGGACGTAATAATTACAGCCAATCGTTAAATCAATCCGCCCAGACAACAAAGGCGCGCCTTCACCAAATTCTCCGATGGTCGCTAGCATTACCCCACATGGGGTTTCGTCTCAAACGAGCAGCTCAGTTTGGCCAAGTTTATCTGCCAGTAAATGTGCTTTTAAGAGAGACCTGCTCCTCCTGTTGGGCATGAATTAATGCGCACAGCAAACCAGCAGACTAACAAACACCATCTGTGAGAGCTTCAGGACGGCTGCATTAGAATCAACCAAACATGGTGCGCTTCGAACGGTTTGAGGTAGAGCAGTGGATGGACACTTATGAAACAACGCCCGGGGTTCTTAACATTGCTGAGACATGCGTCGAATCCGTCTCCATTGACGAGCTAGTCCAGCTATCAAACGACAAGGCTACGAATCCGCTTCAGACCAGCACAGTTCTCACATATGGTGCCATTCGCGGATCGTCAACCTTGAGGGAACGCATTGCCTCTCTTTATGAGGGGGAACAGCTTTCGAACGACAATGTTCTCATCACCCAGGGCGCAATAGCAGCCAACTTTTTGGTGTTTTATGGCTTGGTCGGGCCCGGAGACCATGTGATATGTGTATATCCCACCTATCAGCAACTCTTTTCTGTTCCCGAGAGTCTTGGGGCAGAGGTTTCGCTTTGGCGCTTACGTCCTGAACATGGCTTCGTGCCTGACATGGACGAGCTGGAGCAGCTTGTCCAGGCAAATACCAAGGTCCGCAACACATCGCAAACAGGCCGTGCATTTTTTATTTTATTTTATTGTTTCACGCTAACTCCACGAACAACAGATGATTGTTATTAACAACCCCAACAATCCTACCGGGGTACCCATCCCCAGAGATCTCGTGAATAAGATTGTGGACTTCGCTAAAGCCAGAGGCATTATTATCCTGTCTGACGAGGTCTATCGCCCTCTATTCCACGACGGAATAGAAAACAACCCAAACATGCCGCCGTCGGTGGCAGATCTGGGATACGAAAAGGCCGTTGTAACCGGATCTCTATCCAAAGCATACTCGTTAGCAGGCATCCGAGTGGGATGGATTGCGTCAAGAGACAAAGCCATCATTGAGAGACTGGCCGAGGCCCGCCACTACACCGCAATTAGCGTATCGCAGCTGGACGACCAGGTGGCAACCTATGCGCTGTCGCCGGCTGTGCGCGGACCACTGCTAAAGAGAAACATAGAGCTGGCGAAGCGCAATGCCGACATGGTCAAGGCCTTCGTGGAGCAGCATAGCTCACTATGCTCCTGGGTGGCGCCAACCGCGGGAACGACGGCATTTATTCAGTTCCACGAGAGGGGAAAGCCGGTAGATGATGTGGCCTTCTGCCGCGACGTTTTGGACAAGACCAAAGTCTTTCTCGTGCCCGGATCTCACTGTTTCGGCCGGGGCGAGGATTTTGCGGGCTATGTAAGAGTAGGCTTCGTTGGATCTACAGCCGTGTTGGCAGATGCGTTACAGAAGTTAGGGGTCTACATTGAGCAGAATTTTAGCCAATAGAAGCCGCGCACGGCCCCGTATCTGTCATATGGCCTGTGCTGCGTTCCCGCATTAGGCAAAAATTGGAATCAAGGCCTCAGCCTCAGCCACAGCAGTGCTATTTTTACAACCAAAAATGTCTACTTCGTATAAGAACAATGGATGATTGTTAGGTAATACCATTGAAGGTCGTAATTTGGCGTTGTCTTGGCAGCAGCAGCGTCTTACCTATACATGCTCCTACTACTACCTTGCGCACCGTATCACATGTAGCGGTATTATGGAGCAGCTGTACTTCGTAATCATTCATTCATTAAACCGCCTAGGAGTACTCGTAATACCGTCAGTGCGGGTAAAACGGAGGCGGATAGACGGACAAGCCGGCGGACGAAGAGAAGCATATCCCAGAAACCCAAAAAACCCCCCCCAAAAGCAAAAAAAGAAGAAAAGAAGAAGAAAAATAGTTCAAATTCCCCAGAAAAATTGAGGCTGTCGTCGTCATGCCGTGACTGACACATGCACTCACAGCTCTGCGTAAGCCGTTAAATCCGCCAACGCGCGTTTTCCCTGCCACCCTCTCGGAGACTCGGCATGGCCCCAGCGCTTCTCTATTGTCGGCCCAAGGACCACTCCATCGGCGCTAATGACGACGCCTTGCCGCTGCAGCTTCTCCTGTTTCAGTGCCGCTTGTCCACGGTCTCATTTCACACAGCCACGCTGAATCCGCTTTACCTTTGTGCATTTAATAATGCCCCGGAGCCCTGCTTAGCATCGCGAGCCTTCTTTTGCTGTTTTTGCTAATTTTTTTCTTTTTTATTTTTCGATCCGATTTCTTTCCTTTTTTGGCAATTACCTATATCGAGGGTTTCTTTCTGGCACTGTCCTATTACACGTGTTTATATTATTCTGAGCCTCACGGTGAACTCTCTAAGCACACACTACCTACCTACTTGTTGCTCAGGAGATACACGAAGATCATCCTTTGAGTTGACGATCATCTCTTACACCTTTGTAATATACGAATTATATACTACGATCAATACTCCCCGGAGTATTACCAGTAATCTTGCGCCATGAAAGCCTCACCCCTGACCATTGCGGGCGTGGCCCTGGCCTCTGCTGTCCAGGCGCAAGTCGTCCAGTTCGATATCGAGAAGCGACACGGACCGAGCCTTCGCCGCCGAGCCGCAACTATTGACGGCGTTCTTTCAAACCAACAGGTCGAAGGCGGATATTTCATCAGCGTCCAAATTGGAACTCCTCCGCAGAACATTACTCTTCAGCTCGACACAGGCAGTAGTGATGTCTGGGTGCCTGCTTCGACGTCTGCCATCTGTACCGAAGTCTCGCAGAGGAATCCTGGTTGTACCTTTGGAAGCTGTAAGCAAATTCCCTCCAGCCCACATTCGCCTTTCCTACTGCGGCTAACTAATAATTGTTCATAGTCAATCCTGATGATTCTAGCACCTTTGAAGATGTTGGAGAAAACCTGTTCGACATCACCTATGTCGATAACACCTTTTCTAAAGGCGACTACTTCGAAGATACCTTTCATATCGCCGGTGTAACCGTCACCAATCTTACCATGGGCCTTGGCCTGGACTCATCCATTGCCAATGGCTTAATAGGAGTGGGCTATATCAACGATGAAGCTTCTCTGGGCACAACGCGGTCCACCTACCCGAACCTTCCTGTCGTCTTACAACAGGAGAAGCTGATCAACACCGTCGCATACAGTCTGTATCTGAACGACCTGGACGCCAGCACCGGCTCTATCCTGTTCGGTGGTATCGATACGGAGAAGTATCACGGCGAACTGACCAAGATCAACATCATTGCCGCTGACAACAGCAAGACCTTCACCGAGTTCGCTGTTGAGCTCTTTTCGGTGGCAGCTACGAGTCCTACTGGAACCGATACGCTGAGCACAAGCCAGAGTTCGCTGGTGGCAGTTTTGGACTCGGGAACCACTCTGACCTATCTCCCACAGGACATGGCTGAGGAGGCATGGAAGGAAGTAGGAGCTTCTTACGACGATTCATTCGGCTTGGCTGTTGTTCCTTGCTCTGTCCGAGACATCAATGGCTTCTTTTCCTTTACTTTTGCTGGGGCTCAGGGCCCTCAGGTCAACGTCACCTTGTCTGAGCTCGTCCTCGACCTCTTTAGCGGCGGCCCCGCGCCTAAGTTTGAATCTGGACCCAACCAAGGCCAATCTGTCTGCGAGTTTGGCATCCAGAACACGACCGGGTCTCCTTACCTGCTGGGCGATACTTTCCTCCGCTCTGCGTATGTTGTCTACGATCTGGTCAACAACGAGATTGCGATTGCTCCGACCGATTTCAACTCCACCCAGACCAACGTGGTGGCTTTCCAGAGCAGTGGCGCACCTATCCCGTCTGCCACTAGTGCTCCGAACCAGAGCAACACTGGCCACTCCTCGTCAACGCAATCCGGCTTGTCTGCTGCCAGTGGCTTCCAGTCTGGTGACAGTGACGGTGGCGACGGCAATGCCGCCTCCATGACCAGTGCCTTTTCCGGCCCTGGAGCCATTGTTGTTGGCATGACCATCTGCTACACTCTCCTAGGAAGTGCCATTTTCGGCATTGGCTGGCTGTAAACTTGTGCAGTCATACAGTTTCTTCGGCGCGCTCTACCTTGTAGTGCTTTTAATGACTTGTTTGAATGAATTTTGGGGCGCATTGGTATAATGGGGGATTTTATTTTTATTTTGCATACTAGCAAGCATCGCTGGAGTTGAGGAGGCCGGCTTCTCAGACATTCGCTATAAAAAGAGCGTTCAGATACCTAGGGTACATAAGTGCACATAGACCTGCAGCTTAGATCATAAAATGTCTATAAAAATTATCATTACATTATACCCTTATTACTACCAGAATTGCGTGTATTTGGATAACCAGTAATTGTGAAGAAGAATTTAGTAGTAATCGTTCTAAGCACTGTGGTGGTCCGATTTGCGCCAGCACGTGAGGGGATGAGCCAATTGGAGGGACCCTGACAGACTAAAAAAAAAAAAGTTTCAAAGCGGCCATTAAGCCGATGGCCGATCTTCAGTGCCAAACACCCACTTTGCCCGTGGACAAGCTTGCACCATGAGGGCATTTGGGAGTGCCAGATGGCTTAATTGCCATCTGTTTGCGGATGCCCAGAAGGCAACTTCTGGAGTTCGCAATTTTCAAGCTGCGATTCTTCCCTTGGCCATTCAAAGCCAGCTGCGAGCTTTCAGCGGATCGTCTCAACGATTTAGTGCTGCGCAAGAAGCGTAAGGACCACACACCTCAGAATCTTTGATACTTTTTTTTGGTGGTTTGTGTTTAATGCAAATGGAATCAAAAGCTGATTTTTGGAGAATTGCAGTTTGAAAAAAGCACAGAATGATGCTGCCAGTCTGACTGCCGAATATGTTGCCGCCAATATGGCTCCCGAGGAGGCTCAGCGCCTTGAAAGAGTTCGGAACATCGGTATTGCGGTACGACGTCCTCTGCTGTTGTCAATGGCGCATGCGAATAGAAAAACAAAAAACTAAGATGATGGAAATCTAGGCACATATTGACAGTGGTAAAACTACGGTAACGGAACGAGTTCTCTTCTATACTGGTCGAATCAAGGCAATCCACGAGGTTCGAGGCAAGGATGCCGTCGGCGCCAAGATGGACTCTATGGAACTGGAACGAGAAAAGGGTATCACTATTCAGTCTGCGGCTACATTCTGCGACTGGAAGAAAACGGTAGACGGAAAGGAAGAACTGTATCACGTCAACTTGATTGACACCCCCGGCCACATTGACTTCACCATCGAGGTCGAGCGTGCGCTGCGCGTGCTCGATGGTGCCGTCATGATTCTCTGTGCCGTCAGCGGTGTTCAGTCCCAAACGATTACGGTTCACCGGCAAATGAAGCGCTACGATGTTCCCAGGATTTCCTTCGTCAATAAGATGGATCGCATGGGTGCCAACCCTTGGAAGGCTGTCGAACAGATCAACACTAAGCTCAAGATTCCCGCGGCTGCTATTCAGATCCCCATTGGCGCCGAAGACGAGTTCGAGGGCGTGGTTGACATTATCGACATGAAGGCTATGTACTTTGAAGGCCCCCGTGGCACTAAAGTCAGAGTTACCGACCAGGTCCCTGCCAATCTTCAAGAGTTTGCCGCCGAGAAGCGACAAGTCCTGATTGAGAAGCTGGCCGACGTTGACGATGAAATTGCCGAACTGTACCTCGATGAGAAGGAACCCACTAATGAACAGATCAAGTCTGCTATTCGTCGTGCTACAACCGCTCTCAAGTTCTCTCCCGTCATGATGGGATCTGCACTGGCCGATAAGGGTATCCAGCCTATGCTGGATGCTGTTTGCGACTACCTGCCCAACCCCGGTCAGATTGAAAACACCGCTCTGGATAAGTCCAAGGGAGAAGAAATGGTCAAATTGGTCCCCTACAACTCTCTGCCTTTTGTCGGACTTGCGTTCAAGCTCGAAGAGAACAACTATGGCCAGCTCACTTATATCCGTGTCTACCAAGGAACGCTTAGCAAGGGCACCTACCTGTACAACTCCCGAACTGATAAGAAGGTCCGCATTCCCCGCATTGTTCGCATGCACTCCAATGAGATGGAGGATGTCAACGAGGTCGGAGCCGGTGAAATCTGCGCCGTGTTCGGTGTGGACTGCGCTTCTGGCGATACCTTTACCGATGGTGGTCTCCCCTATACCATGACTTCTATGTTCGTTCCCGATGCCGTCATGTCCTTGTCAATCAAGCCGAAGCGTACTGGTGACGCCGACAACTTCAGTAAAGCGATGAACCGATTCCAGCGCGAGGACCCGACCTTCCGTGTTCACGTTGACGCCGAGAGTGAGGAGACTATCATTTCTGGTATGGGAGAGTTGCATCTGGAAGTCTATGTTGAACGTCTGAAGCGAGAGTACAAGACTGAATGTAGCACTGGCCAGCCTCGTGTTGCCTACCGTGAGACAATTTCCCGTCGTGCTGATTTCGATTACCTCCTCAAACGACAGAGCGGTGGTCCTGGTGACTTTGCTCGTGTTGCTGGCTTCATTGAACCCAATGACACGCCGGAGGACAACCACTACGAGAGTCAAGTTGTCGGCGGTCACATCCCCGACAAGTTCCTGTCCGCCTGTTCCAAGGGTTTCGAGCTGGCCTGCGAGAAAGGTCCCCTGCTGGGCCACCGCGTTATTGGGTCCAAGATGATCATCAACGACGGTCAGACCCACGTTACCGATTCCTCCGATTACGCCTTCAGCTTGGCTACTCAGATGGCCTTCCGCAAGGCCTTCCCCGAGGCTGGCGGCCAGGTCCTCGAGCCCTTAATGAAGACGACCATTACCGCCCCGAACGAGTTCCAGGGAAACATCCTCATGTTGATGAACAAGCGTAATGCGACGATCCACGACACGGAAATTGGCAGCGAAGACTTTATCTTGACCTGTGACTGCAGCTTGAATGCCATGTTTGGCTTTAGCTCGCAGCTGCGTGCGGCTACGCAGGGCAAGGGTGAATTTAGCATGGAGTTTAGCCACTATGCCCCTGCTCCTCCTCACTTGCAGTAAGTTTTTTATACTCTTTTCTTTTCTTTATTCATCTTATCCCCCCCTCCCTCTCCATCTCTCGCCAGATTAATTAATATGAGATATATCGTTGTTCGTATTATAATATGACTAATACCGTTTATAGAAAGGAGCTGATCGCCAAGTACGAGGCCGAGCTCGACGCAAAGAGGACCAAATAAAGGCTCAATGGTTTTAGTTGATGAAGGCCGCTTGGCCTGGGTAACCCCCGGAGAGGTGATATCATACATGGTTTAATGATAGCCGGGGGCTGCCTTGTACGAATACCCCCCTGTGAAACATGTCTTGTGTGTACGGATTACGGGAGAAGAGCGTGCGAATGTGACTGGTCCGTCTGATGATTCTAGAAGAGAAAGAGAAACGAGCTAGAACGCCATTCACGTGTCCAATGAGATGGATGGGGGAGAAAATAAAAAGGGTTCAGGGATATAAAAAAGCAAATGCTGCTATTTGGACTAGTAGGATTAGATGCAGATAGATAGACTCGGTTCATGCATGTACACTAAAAACGCAATTGGACTTCACTCGCAAATAAGAACCGCCGAGCCATGAATGACCTCATTTCGTGTAAAGCCAGGTCGAAACAGATCCATCTAACCGCGCATCGGTCATCATGGAGGGCTCCGTATGCCAGCAAGAAAACAGCCCTGACAGATATCTACTGCTAGTAATAGCAGTACTAATATTACGGGGGCTGGTAGGTGGGGAGAACGAGAAACTGCGTTTTCGTATTGACCCGATGCGAACAAGTTTCTCGCGGCGCGTTGCTGGGGGATATAAGTACTAGCTGTACCGAGTAGTAATAGTATCTCGCTTGTCTGTACGGGAGGACGTGCATGGACCCTCGATGCTGGAACCATCTAGGATGGGGCTGGGCTGTCATTAGAGAACAAATAAGGCACGGGCACATCCGAAGAGGCTGTCGTTCCCGCCTGATCCTTGGGGCTTTTCCAAATCATGGGTGAATCGTCCATGCGCTCCGTCGCGACACCGTGTCAACGCGGGATTTGACAATCGTAGCAGTACAACTAACTAGTAATGGTACTACCTAGTAACGAAACAACGTGTGTTGGTACTTCATACTTCTACCAGCATTAATACTCCGTATGGAGAAGCTGTTGTTGAGAGAAGGGATTGTCGGTTTGAGGACCTGGAATAACAGAGGAGGGTTCGATATGAGGAACGTGCCCGACTGGGGACCCCTTAACGGCTGCTGGCCATGCGAGTGATGCGTACATACTAGTATTTGCACGCGAGAAAAGAGCCCGGACGCCCAACCTGAGCGGTACTAACGCTGCGGCATTGTGAATTGAGTACTAGATACTATCTAGTATGCTAATAGTGTAGGAACGTGGATGGTCGAGATTTGCTCTACTACCAGTTGTTCTCATTACTATCTACCTCCTAGGCCTACTAATGCAAGGGGGTCGTCAACTCGTATTAGTGTTCGGAGCATCAAAGAGGATCTTCGCAGACTAAGTGACAGATGCTACCCATGGAGCTAGCCGCAAAGAGATATTACTACAAGGTACCAAGGCCAGTTCCCCGTAACAGGTACTTTCATCACAATGCTGTACCAGTAGTAGCATCAAGACGCGCCTAAAAGCCGAAATGAAGTCTCGATAGCTTCATTAATTGCTCTTGTTTCGCTCCCTCCTGACATAAAACCACCCCTCCAACAGGGGAGATTAAAAGGTCTGGCTATTGGCAACTATTTTACTTTGCCGGCAATCGGCTGTCGTCGCGCCACGTTCGCGTTGTCTGGAGTGGCCACATGTTTGGTAGTACAAGGCCATTATGCCCTTTCATAATTGGCCCCCATCCTTTGGTACGCCAGCACGGAGTAATTATACCGCCATTGCTACGACTAGTATACTGCAGTAGTACGAGTAGTAGCGGTAGGAACGCATGGTCCGGTATTACAAAGAGAATGGAGGCTATTATAAAGTGCCAGGGCTAGTCGGTGTAAGTACAGTACGAGCACTACAGCAGAAAGTGGCATGTACATGTAGACGGCAGCACAGGCACTATAGAGGCGGGACTTGTTCTGGAAGGTCCTCCACTGTTGTTTTCGTCGCCATGGGGAACGCCGAACTTGCTATAACGGCGTGGCGGATCGGCCCATCCGAACCTCATTTCTTGCAAACGCGCCTTGTGACGGTGTTAGTGCCTGTTGAGTTGACATGGCGGATGATTTGGTATTCTCTGCAATGACACACACACACACACACATGCAAGGCGCAGTGTGTGTCGCGCTGAGTTGATGTGGCTGAGGATGACTGGACTTGACAGATGCAGGTTATTTTGGATACAAACAGTCATACAAATATGCACATGTGCTGCATGTACAGTAGTCATAGGTGCTAAGTAGTTGGATGTACGGAGTACAGTTCAAGGCGCTCAATCAATGAGAACAGAGTCTCACCTTCAGCTGCTTCCGTATCAGTACCTGGATTACTTGTACATCTTGTAACGCCATCAATCCGTGTGTGCCGTACCAAAAAAGAGGCCACTTCACTCCAAATGACCTGGTCCAAAACCAAAATACCCCTGATTCCAATTGACCCGTGTCGCGCCATGTATGGAGTATGGAGTATGGAGTCCCGAGCTAGGTACCTGTACCTGGACTTGTGTCGCATGTAGCGGGCCCCGCCTCCAACCGTCTTAGTACCACTAGTACTGCTACCTGTACTTAGTCCGCACTACCTACCAAAACGGACCCTCCCATCGTCTGGTCCCTTTCTCTCCCTTATTATTCGGTCTAGCTCTATATTTTGTTTTATCAATTTCCCTAACTCGCGGACCTGCGAAAAGCTATTAGTATACTTCGTACCTTTTGTTCTTTTCTCCTTAATCCTCACGGATGGTCCTCCTAGAACCTCCAGTATCGATTGCGTGCGAATCTATCCCCCAGAGCCTCCCCGCGGACGCGGCCCGTCTTTCACCATGAGCGCGGTCAAGAACCTGCGAGCCATGTTCGAGAACAAAGGGGACTCGAGCCCAGCGGACGATGATAGAGGTAGATCCCTTGGTGTCTCTAGTCCCTCTCCAACCCCAGGAGGTAATGCTCTCAGTGTGTGCTGATGTTTTGCTCTTTGCTCTTTTTCTGTTGTTGCTCTCCAGTCTTCCACTTTGTGCCCTTCAAGAAACCTGTTTGTTGTTGTCCAGCGCAGACGCTCCTGAGCTGCTCATGTAGCTGTTAGTTTCCGCTGAGCTGGAAGCTGCTTTCCCCAAAGAGCTAAACTGCTGCCGCTGCCACCGAAACCCAAACGGCTTTTCGGTTCTGCCACACACAAAAAGAGTGCCACCGCTAACTCGCTTTTCTTCTCCGCCACTAGCTCTCAGCGGCTCTCCAAGGCCGATCAATAAGGTGCGACACAGCTTTGTTGCCGTCGAGCGAAACGGCGTCATCGGGCTGGTTAGAGACGACGGCTCCGCATCTCGCGACTCTTCCGCCCGACCCAGCCTCGACATCGACCGCGCAAACTCCCCGACGAAGAAGGACAAACCACAAATGTCCCCCGCATTCCTTGCCAATATGAACTCTGTCATGAATAAGCTCACCGTTGCCAAGGCTGCTGCCCTCGAGCTCGAGGGAGCTGTGTCGGATCAACCGAGCCACAACCCCGACAAAGTTATCGACCAAGAGACTCCGACTGGCGTGCTGTCGCCAGCAGATCCGACCACCGCAAAGGCTGAGCCTGAGCCTGAGTCCGCGCCCGAGTCTGAATCTGCGCCTGTGACTGAATCTGAGCCCGAGAAGCCGGTGCCCGAAGAAGCTGCACCCAAAGAAGCTGCGCCAAACGTAGCTGCGCCCAAGGAAGCTACCGCCAAGGAAGCTGCGTCTACTAGCAGTGCTCAGAATGTCTCGCAGAAGCCAACCAAGATAACAAAGCCAGCTGCTACAAAGACTGTAGCAAAGCCTGCGGCCACAAAGGTTGTTCCGGCAGCTACAAAGACGGCAGCTACAAGAACAGCTGGAATCCCCAAGGCGACCGCTAAAGCTGCTCCCAAGCCAGCGGCAGCTGCTACCAAGGCCACTACAGACTCCTCCAGGAGAGCGAGCGTCAGGCCATTGCAGAAAACTGCAGAAACCTCTGCTATAAAGAGAGAGTCATCAGCCGCAGCCGCAGCCAGATCAACTACCACTGCAAAGACCAGGATTGGGGCAGCAACTACTGCTGTGAAAAAGCCCCTGGCCAGCAAGGCCGCTGATCATGGGCCAGCTGCCGCAAAGCCGAGGACTAAATCACCCACCAAGCCGGTTGGTCTCTCCTCTTCTCTTACGGCTCCCACAGCCTCCTCGGTTACCAAGACTGGTGCGGCATCCGGTGCAACCCGACAGGCTACCTCGCGACAGTCGCTCAGCAGGCAGGGTGTGCATCCATCTGGCCAGCCAGCGACCGGCGCCAGAACGCTCAAGCAGCAGCCCACTGCGCGTGCCAGGCCCAGCATTGGACCGCCGCCCGCCAAAACTGTCCGTGAAGCGCCTAAGAAGGTGAAGGAGGTGGATGAAGGCTTTTTGGCCCGCATGATGCGACCTACCCAGGCTTCAACCAGCAAATTCCAGGAGCCTACTACGCCTCCTAAGAATTCTGGATCCCGATCTGGATCCCGACCCTCTACCGCTGGAACGGTGAGATCTAATGGGTCCGATGGTAGTCACTATGAGAATAGCCCGAGCAAGAAGTCTTCTCCTAAGAAAGTGATCACCTCTGCTAAAAAATCTCCTTCGCCTTCATTGAAGGAGGAGAAGCTTGATGCCAAGCCAAAGGAGGAAGTGGTGGTTGAAGAGTCTGTCAAGGATGTGGCTCACGAGGAAAATGCCCCTGTGCAGCCCACTGAACCAGAGCCCCTTCCCGTGGAAGAGGCAGCTGCTGAGGCAGCTAATGTCGAGACTGTTGAGGAGGTTGTTGCAATTGCTGAGGAGGCCGAGCTTACCCAGGCTGCCCCTGAGCCCGTGCCTGAGGTTGTCGAGGCCGAAGTTGAAGAGACTCCTGCTGCTGAATCCGCTGTCGAGCCTGTTGCTGAGCCCGTTGCCGAGCCTGTTGCTGAGCCTGTTGCCGAGACTATTGCTGAGCCAGAGGCGTCGACTGCCGTGGCTGAGGAAGCTGAAGCCGCCGTTGTGGATGCTCCTATTGAGCCGGCTTCTGAGACCGCCAAAGAGCCAAAGGAGGAAGTGGCTGATCCTCTCGTCCTAGAGACATACTAAGACGGCTAATGAGGCAACCCTCCAGGCATCCTCATAAGCAATAATATTAATTAATGGGAAAATTAAAGCAGTTTGGTGTTTCGTATGGTCGTGGATGGCGTTTGTCAGATTGACTAGGGGGAGATGCGTTTTTTTTTGTGCCTTTTTTCATTTGTTTGATATCGAATCCCTAGTCTATGTAATATTGGACAGGTCCTCTGTCGAAAAGGAGAGATGTAGTTATTAAGATACCTTAGATACCTGTTTATAGCGACCATTGGTGATTTTTTTGGGACCTTGGGAGTATTGTATAAACTGCTTTATATTTTGCCAAACATGCCTCTTTACGGCGCCATGAAACGAACCAAGTTGTTTCTCGTACATTGACAATTCAAGTTTGTTTGGAGTTCATTCTATTCATACAGTGAGATGTACTTTCCTCCCCCACCCTTTCTTTGTGAGACGATATATATACATCATGAAGTCGCAGCATCTCGACACCCAATTTTCTTTTTCGTCCTCCCATCTTTTCCCATTGCGATCATGATACCCGGCACATCAGTACACCACCAACCTTCCTCGCCAGCGCTTCCCTGACCTCAAGCACCCCTCTCGACGTCGACACGAACATACACTCCCCCACATCCAGCCCTTGCACCATGCCACCCTTGACTTTAGTCGGGAACCCCCTTGTCAGCCTTCCCAGCTCCTCGACGTCGACCGTCAGCAGCCGCGAGGGCTTGCTGATGATGGCGGCCTTGTTCAGCACAGGCCGGCCCTCCCAGTACTTGAGGCCGAGCCAGATGCGCATCTGGGCAACGGTGGCGTTGGTGACGGGCTCGGGGACCTGGGCGACCATCTGCTCGGCGGTCGGGGGCTGCGGGCCGGAGCGGTAGACAGAGGAGAAGAAGCCGGAGCGGTGGAGGGCGAGGGCGAGGTGCAGGTTGTATTTGGTGTTGGGGATGGAGGTGAGGCCGAGGCGGGCTTTGGAGGCGTTTTGGAGGTGCGAGCACATGTGGGCGATGTTGAGTATGGACGGCATGGTGGGCGAAGAGTTTTGTTTTGTATGTCGTCGGGGAGGGATTTTGTTATATTTCGGTTTTTTTATATGCTTCTTTCTGTTTGAGGAATAATTCTTGGTTAGAATGTTTTGGTTGCTCCTTGGGATATAAAGATGTTCTGTGTTTCGATGTGGCTTTTTGGTACTTACAGCGCATCGTCTTGCTGGACACACCTGACTTTGGCCAATCGCCCTTCTTGGGCGCTTATGAAGAGATCCCGAGGAAGAGTGATCCTAGGGCAGGTACGATTTTGTCTGGCCTCGGCGATTTTGGGGGAGAATGAGGTTTCTTTTCGAGATTGTCGCGATTGTTTCGATATGGTGGTGCTAGTGTCTGGAGCGGAATTGTCAAAAATTTGGAGATTGGTGACTAAGCCATTTACGTAGTCTAGTATGCACACATGTTGCTATTTCGCATGACAGAACATCTCCAACATAAAATGAAGATGGAAAGAAAAAGAAAGGAAAAAAAGACCTGATTGTAGATGATAATTAATAAGAAAAGGTTTATTTGATATGAAATGCTACATCGATTGGAGTAGAGGTATCCAAATATCCCGCTTGTATCAGACTATGCCACCCATATTTTTCCAAAATTCTACGAGTCCTTAGTTACTATATAGTCGCTCGCGAAATAGAAATTTTGACGCTGCCCCCGGTTTCATCCTCCTCGGGGCCGTCCACTGTCTACTAAATAATTAAAACACGAATTACCGTATTTCAGGCAATAGCAAGTCAGACGAAGTGACAGTGGCGACGGCATCTTTTACTTGACTTTATCAGCATTAATTCCAACTGAAAAGCCCACGCACAAACGACAGGAGACCCCCGCGGCGTCGGTACGCCAGCACAAGAGCCGTCAGGACAATTGGGCTTGAGACGAGCGCAATGAAGCTCTGCATCAGAATCTGGCCCTGGTGGTCACTTTTGCGGACCACGTCGGCGTATCCCTCATTGCCGAAGCTGACTCTTGAGTACTTGGTCTGCCAGCCGAAAGAAGGGAAGTGCACGCTCATAAACTCTTCGAGGAACTTGCGTAGTCTGTAGCGTCTTGAGAGGACGGATGATCTCATCTCGACGTAGTTTTGTAGTGCCAGATTGTTTATGGCATAGGCATCCTGTGCTCGAACCGCCGAGTACTCTGCCAATGCGAGAGATCGCTGGAAAGCCGACGTCTTAGCAGAGTTGATGAGTTCTCCATCAGGGCTGTTGTTCTCATCGAGGTTCAGGTGTTTATCGAGAATGGAAAACAGAATGCGAACGTCTTCCATGCCGGCATTCATGCCTTGGCCATAGAAGGGTACCATGGCGTGGGCAGCGTCGCCGACAATGACCCCGGAGTTGCCATGGTGGTAGGGCTTGCACTTGAGGCTGATCAACGGTAGGTGAGGATTTGTCTCAAAGGACTTGATGAGGTCCGGCCCTGGTATTAAGGCCGTCACTCCGGGGAAGTGTTTATCGAAGAAGGCTGGCAGGGTAGAAGGATCTCTCTCTAGCTCAGAAATCTCACCGCTGGGTATGAATAGGGTACAAGTGAAAGAGCCATCCTAGAGTCCGCATTAGTAATTGTAGTATGAATATTTCGATGCGCATTTGTAAGCGAAAAAGTCCTACCTCGCTAGGAATGGCGATGAACATAAAGTCCTTGCCGGGCCAGATATGCAGGTGATTCGGCGAAATCCGGAATTTGGCATTAGGATCCTTTTCATCCTCGGCCACGGCACGAGGAGGCAGGTGGAATTCGCACCACAGAGTGTCGATGTACTCTTGTTGATAGTCCATTCTGGTAAACTTCATCAAGTGGTAGCGAACAGCAGAGTGTGCGCCATCTGCTCCAATCATGAGGTCAAAAGTAATCTCGATTTCTCTGGGGCGGCTATTAAGAACATAGTCTTTGTCGCGTGCCTCAAACCAAGCCTTGTTAGTTTTGAAATCAGCTCCGGTGAGTTTATGGTTAAAGAAGAGCTTGACGTTGGGCATAGCCTCTAGGATGTCTAGGAGTTGCGAGTTAAGGCTTCCTCGGTCAATCGCATTAATTGCCTAAGTTCAGTTAATAAAGTCCTAACGTAAAAGAGAGAGCAAAGAAGATGGACAAAGGATATTGGAAGTACTCGGGAGAGGAATGAGTCACGGAGAAAAAAAGTGAGTGAAAATCAGTTGGCCTTGAAAATTCCTTACCTGGTCGTTCACACCATAGTTTTGAGAGTGCTCATAAAGGCTTCCATCTGGCGACTGTCCGTGAATCATGCGTCCTCGCATAGGAATAGTTGCAGCCATCACATGGTCAACGAGCTCTGCTTCGCCAGACTGCTTCATAGCATAGAGTCCTCGTTCAGATAGAGCCAAATTAATGGACTTTGTGAAGTTGAGCGGCACGATGCTTGGATCGCGAAGATCTACGGCCAAAAGTTAGCGGAGTGGTTGACAACATGTGATAAAAGGCAAATAAAGTTCTGGGCTATGAAGAAGGTAAAGCAGCAACACAGTGCCTTGCTAATTAGAAAGAACCTTTGCAAACAATATTGCCCAAGTCCTCGAGAAGGAAAAATGTAGATTTCTACGGTATGAGTACAACAACACCACCAGACCGAGTTCGGAGGCGTCGGGCTCACGATACAGAAAAAAAATTGTAATTTGACTTACCGGGCCGCAACTCATAGACTTCGACTTGGTATCCTCTCTTGGCGGCATAGAGCGCCGCCAACGACCCAACAGGGCCAGCACCCACAATGACAATCTTAGTGTCCGCCATAGTTTCCCGAGCCGAGCAACTCCTTTTCGTCTAGAACCTCCAGAGGTCTTTTATGTCTTTTATGAAGGGGAGGAAGAGAATAGGACGGCTCGGGAGCTCTGGAGCTATAAGAAGCCCTGGCTCCGGCCGAAGGGGCGAAACATATTAGCATTAATATACAGGTAGATGGTACGAGGAATAGCCGTCCGATCACATCATGCTAAGAGCTGCGTAGACCGGCAAGCCACAGGATTATTGGTGTGGCATTATGCTTAGCACTCTGTAAGGGCGGCCGTTTAGTCTTAGTGGCTTTTGACGAGGGAGATTCGGAGAGCATTACGGAGCGCATATACAGTAATACTTGAGCTGTTACGAAGTACATTAGTGTTAGTTGATTTAAAAGTTCTGTAGCGGAGCCTTTCCGCCACGCCCTGCGAGAGCCCGCTGAACGCACATGGATGTACTCCCGTACCTGGGCTGGGCCATCTGCACGCCTCTCTTAGTACAGCCATTTAGAATTTCGAGCCCTTCCCAGATTGGTCGCAAGCCGGCCCAAGCCGTGGCAGCATTTTTTATTTTTATACTGTTATCCAGTATCTGTCGAGATTTGTAACCATTCGCAGCATCATCTCGTGCGCTGCCCTCAACACCTCTCGGCCATATCCCTCGTACCGACTCTTCCTCATCACCATGGCCTCCGAACCTCCCGCCAAGAAGAAGTGCCTGGGCGCCGACTGCGATAACGACGCTGGAGCTCTGCAGTGCCCGACATGCTTGAAGCTTGGCATCAAGGACAGCTTCTTCTGCGCCCAAGACTGCTTTAAGAGAAACTGGGTATGTACATACGGAATGCCGTTCCAGGGACCTTTGTCGCAAAACCCCGAAAAATGGAAGTTGGACGTTGGAAGTTGATGTAGAGGCTGACCCCGCGTGAATAGGGCAATCATAAGAGCATGCACAAGACGCAAAGTAATATCCTCCATCACATCATTCCTCCGAAAGCAATCTTACCAGATCCAGTCACCGGCTACTACAATCCCTTTCCGAGCTTCCCCTTCGCCGGCTCGTTGCGCCCCGTCTACCCTCTATCCGAACATCGCACCATTCCCAAGTCGATTCCTCATCCCACTTGGTGGCAAGATGGCGACCCCAAGTACAGCCGGTCACTGGTCAACCGCAACAAGATCGACGTTCACGATGCGAAGGGTATTGCTGCGATGCGAAAGGTTTGCAAGCTAGCACGTGAGGTCCTCGACCTTGCTGCCGCCGCAGCCAAGCCCGGCGTCACGACCGACTTCATCGATGAGCTTGTCCACAAGGCTTGCATAGAGCGCGAGGTGAGTGAGGAGAGCTTATATTACAAATTGGATAAATAGGGCTGATTCGCTGTTGACATCTAGTCATACCCTTCACCCCTGAATTACAACCACTTCCCCAAATCTTGCTGCACATCCGTCAACGAAGTTATCTGCCATGGTATTCCCGATCAGCGGGTTCTACTCGACGGTGATATTCTTAACATCGATATCAGCTTATACCATGGTGGATATCACGCCGATCTCAACGAGACATATTACATTGGCGACAGGGCCAAGGCCGATCCCGACAGTGTGAGGGTAGTGGAGGCGGCACGTGAGTCTCTGGATGAGGCAATCAAGGCTGTCAAACCAGGCGTTCTGATACGAGAGTTTGGAAACATTATTGAAAAGGTCGCAAAGCAAAAGGACTGCAGCGTAATCAGGACGTACTGCGGCCACGGCGTTGGAAAACTCTTCCACTGCCCGCCAAACGTCCCGCATTATGCCAAGAACAAGGCTGTTGGCGAGTGCAAGGTCGGAATGACCTTTACCATTGAGCCCATGATCGCTGTGGGCAAGTACAGGGACATTACGTGGCCCGATAACTGGACTAGCACAACCATAGACGGAAAACGAACAGCTCAGTTTGGTATGTTTTTAACCCCGATCCCTCTGGGGGCCTGTTTTCTGTGAGACATGCCACTAATATACTTTACAGAGCACACTCTTCTTGTTACAGAAGACGGCTGCGAGATTTTGACGGCACGAACAGCCGACTCGCCTGGAGGACCCATTCCCATGCCGGAGAAGGTGGACAATTGAGAATATAGTTGACAATGTACCATCAATGTATAGCTTTGACGAAGTGATTTGATACCACCATTATGTAGCGTATTGTATGATGCGGGCATCCTAGAGATTAGCGATAGGGTACTGGCGTCGCGTGTGCTGCGAATGAAATAGAGTCTCTTTTTCTCTGCTGCAAGAGCCGGTCTGTGTGTCCGTTATACTGTAAGCACTAATGCTGGGTCTTGCATGATTTATGTAGAAAAATGCAGAAAAAATACAGGAATTTAATTTAATTTCTTCTCGCCTTGGCCGTGTAAGATGTTTAAAGCATTAATGAGACAGCAACAATGCCTGCAGCATATGTCACATGTTTGCAGTTCTAGAATGGTGCTACCTTCGAGATACGCGCGTAAAGATACCCTGTGTGGGGTTGAGTGTGCGTGCCCTTGCATCGGTGAATTCACATGAAAATTGCGACCATTGGCACCCTCTGCTGTGCGTCGTACTAATAACCCGTAGGATGCGCTAAAAGAAGTAAGGCTCGGTTGGATATCTGCAAGTATGGATGTGTCTGCTGATAGATAGACCGGCGAGAAGGAGCAGTTCCAACAGATTTTTGAGGGCGGCTGTTAATAAAGCCCTTCTGTAATCCAGGGCTATCAGTACTGTACTCCGTACCCCGTACACGCTATAGGCGATGGAGTACCTATCCGTTAGTGCTGGAGAAGCGCTGGAAGTCCCCACCGACTTTTCGGCCGAGCTGGTTGGCTGCTGGAGTCAAAAATCTTCCCCCAGGTATATCGCCACTAATACCAGTCGAGGTCACCACCAGGTTTTTGTCTTTCGCCAGGCCACCCACAAACCCGCGTCCTCCCTCCCTCTCCACCACTAATCGCATCATTCGTCCAGAACGCTTGAGGCCACCTCGCATCTTTCCCGCGCTCGCAGCATTGGTTTTTCTGTTGTCGGCATTCCCGCAAGCTGCAACTATGTGAGTATCGCCAGCAACAGCTCCGAGCACAAGCTTTCTCGCGAACCCCCCACTAATCTAAGCAGCTCCCCCTCCTGCACGCCACGCCAACCTTGTCCAATTTTGCGCCGGAATTCGAAGCTTGTGACGGAGCTTGACCAGCTGTAGCCTGCGAACCGACCAGAAGAATCTCTGCTTCTTCTTTCTCTTTTTCCCAACCGACAAATCTCTAGCTTATACCCTCCAAGACCAAAGTCATGATGTCTGGCGAAGCATGGCTGTTCCTGTTGTCGGTGTTGATCAACGCCGTCAACCTGTTCCTTCAGGTGTTTTTCACCATTATGTACAGTGATCTGGAATGGTATGACGTCCCATCCAACCGCTCTGGATATCCGACGCATACGCGCAAGAATATGCGTCTTGTCAATGGACTTTCTGCGATTCGTCTCCGTACGTGGCTAACTCGGCTGTTGGTAGCGACTACATCAACCCCATCGATCTCTGCAACCGCCTTAACGCCTACATTATCCCCGAAGCTGCCGTTCATGGCTTCCTGACCTTTTTGTTCCTGATCAACGGATACTGGATTGCCCTTGTTCTCAACCTGCCTCTCCTTGCCTTCAATGCCAAGAAGTGAGCTGCCCTCATCCGCATTATTGCCGCAAGTAGAATTTTCTCTGACCAACTGCAAACTAGGATCGTTGACAACACACACTTGCTTGATGCCACTGAGATCTTCCGAAAGCTGAACGTTCACAAGAAGGTGCGTCATTCTGCGCAGAATCCTAAACTCGCCTTGGTGCACGTCTCTAACAGTGCAACAGGAGTCATTCATCAAGCTCGCCTTCCATTTGATCATGTTCTTCTTCTACCTCTATAGCATGATCGTTGCTCTCATCCGCGATGAGTCTTCGTAAACCGTATCGGATGACTGACGAAACTACCCTAACCCACCATACGATACCAATATCTCTGGCAGGACCGATAAACTAAACATGACGGGATCTCTGACGAGGGGCCGGTAGGGCAAGACACGCATGGGAAACGGGCCGTGGATGTTTAGAACTACGATGAAGCGGGTGAAGTGGTGATGCGGCTATTTGGGAAGAGACGGGCTTCACCTGCGGCTTTGAGCACAGCGTCTGGTGACACACTGGCGATTGAAGCTTTATACCTAGAGCGACCTTTTTCTCTCTTTCTACAAGAGATGAGTTTCGCGGCTTGGGTTGTACAGCCTCCTGCTTTCTTTGCTTTTGCAGGAGTGCTAGCTATTTTGTTCGAGGTAGTCTGATGGAGTAATGATGAAACTTAAATATCAAGGAGGACGAGGTTTAGCTAATACAGTTAATCGTAAATCTACTATTGCGTTCATGTCACATACATGAGTGACTGTGTCTTTGGGTTGCATTCTTACCCCCTCCATCGTCATAGCTCGGCTAGCTACAGCTGTTGTCGTCAACGGGCTTGGTATATCATAGCGTGTCACGTGACCCCATTTTCTGCGTAAGACGCGCCACGGTTCTGTCCATCAATCGTCGCTCGCATGCCAACAATTTAACCTGTAATTGCGGCACTCTGTCGCAGGAATAGGAATCATGGCGGACTTTGGAGAGTACCCGCCAAATATGGCGCCACAGGATGCCCTCGTGGTGCGCCAACAGGCAGAGCCTGACCATGCAGTTGTCCCTTATACTGCTGAAGACCTTTCGCGGCCAAAGGCTGGCCCAGCAAATCCGTTCAAGGACGAAACGACCACCCTCAAGCGCAAGAATATTCTTACTGGTCATGCTGAGGAGATGTTTGTGAGCGAGCATACCTTTCGGAGCAAACATCGGGCCATTGAGAGGAAGGGTGGACCAGGACGACAATATCAGAGCGGCACAGATGTCAAAGTCGAGGCGGCGAACATACGGGCTGGTCGAGAGAAGAAGGGCGATGCAACCGTTGCCGAGGGAGCTGGCGCATATGTTGGACCCTGGGCCAAGTTTAGAAAGGAAGAATACGAGATTGTTGGCGAGGATGAAGAGCTGGCAAGCGACGAAGAATATGAGATTGTAGAAGAGGAGGACGATGTTGTCGAAAGCGGGACGGTCTTGCAGGCGCCTGCAGGTGCTCTTACTCGACGCAAGGAAGTTGAGGAGTTGGGAGAGGAGACAACGACGTTCCACGGCTCCGAAGAGTACGATTACCAGGGCCGAACATATATGCACATTCCGCAGGACTTGGATATCGACTTGCGCAAGGACCCCGGGGGTGCCACCAACTTTATCCCAAAGAAACAAATTCATGGCTGGAAGGACCATTCAGGGGCTGTCAATGCGCTGCGGTTCATTCCCAGATCAGGACATCTGCTTCTGTCTGCTGGTGCGGACACGACGATCAAGATTCGCGATGTATACCACGACAGGGAACTGCTGCGGACGTATTCCGGCCACTCCAAGTCGGTATCGGATATCTGTTTCAACAGCTCTGGCACTCAATTCCTGTCTGCTTCGTATGATCGCATGATGAAACTCTGGGATACGGAAAAGGGTGTCTGCATCAACAAGTTTACGACTGGAAAAACGCCACACGTTATCAAGTTCAACCCTGATCCGGAGCACTCGAACGAATTTCTCGCCGGTATGTCGGATAAGAAGATTGTTCAGTTTGACGTGCGTACGCCGGGCGAGGTGGTACAAGAGTACGACCATCACTTGGCCGCCATCAACACCATTGTCTTTGTTGACAATAACCGCCGCTTCATGACGACCTCTGACGACAAGTCACTCCGCGCATGGGACTACAACATCCCCGTGCCCATCAAATATATTGCCGAGCCAGACATGTACCCAATGACGAGGGCGGCACTGCACCCATCCGGCAAATACGTCGCCTATCAAAGCTCAGACAACCAGATTCTCGTCTACGGAGCCAACGACAAGTTCCGCCAGAACAGGAAGAAGAGCTACCGAGGCCACAACAATGCCGGTCTGGCGATTGATTTAGACTGCAGTCCTGACGGTCAGTTCCTGGCTTCCGGTGACCAGGCCGGCTACGTCTGCTTCTGGGACTGGAAGACGTGCAAGATGTATCACAAGTTAAAGGCGGGCACTCAGGCGGTGACGTGTGTGCAGTGGCATCCGCAAGAAACGAGCAAGGTTGTCACGGCGGGTCTGGATGGAGATATCAGGTACTGGGATTAAAAAATGGTCTGAGTGAAGCGAGCATGATTCTACGGCGTTGGGGATAGGGTATCTTAGAAACTTATGGTTTGGAAATAAACCGTTACGACGCGGCGATAATTATGATGTTTATTTTTGCATCTTGACGATATTCTGTCTATGTATCCTTCAAATCTTCTTGTTGTTTGTTCACGAGTTTTCCAATACTCGCAGATCGATTTTCTTCAACTTAGGTGGAGAATTTTCGAATTTCTTGAAACTGGGACGCTAAATATACGCCAGTTTGTATTTTCTTAAGTTTGTTTTCGTGGGATTGCCGCTTGTGCGGTATTGACGGAGATAGCCATAGAGAATGACTGTCCAGGTTCTTTCTTTCGATGGGTGTAATTCGCTTAGGAAGACGATGTCTGTCCTTTGCTCTTTAATGAAGGCAACACGCTGCCTAACCTTGTGTTATAATTGAGCCCTGTAAAATTAAGAGTTAGTAGTTTCCCTATAAGGCAATAGATATCAATAGGGTATACCTGTAGGCGTATTGAGTGGTATTTTCATGGTCTGCTAACAGAACCATATTATTGTTTTCGAGAATTCTTCTTCTTCTTTTTAAGAGGCATGTTCATGCGCTTCACCGTTTGCTGTTTGTTTCGCATTTTGCATTGCTGGGATAATAACTTTTTCCACCGATTTCATCTTCTTATCCTCTGGCTTTCCATATTTCTTTTTCGTAAACGGTCCATCCTTCAAACCCAGATTGGGGGCTCCCAGGTGGTCTTGGCCTTGGGCCATTTCCATCGCTGCTTGAAACATCTTGATGAAGTACTCGTGAGATGACTGATGGAGAAAGATGGGCGTGAAAGCTTCAGCTCCCTCTTCGTCTTATCGGATAAACCGAAAGAATGTACGGGACTCAATAAGGAGCCTCCGTCACCGAAGAGATCACTTCTGCGATCGCACACCATCTAACTCGTCTGCGCCCACCTGGGCAAGCAGATCTCCCAATGGAAAATAAAGTAAGCTCCCCAAAAGAGGAACCTGCCATTGTTAACCATTGGGAAACATCAGCAGCTCGCGACGACAACAGCAAAAGACAAAGACAGCTTTGGAAAAAAGAAATTGAGAAAGGCACAGACTCTGAGGTCGGTCTGTGCGTTGTAGATGAGAGGCAGAATAGTGATAAGGGCTGTGGCAGGCTGGAAATGAAAGCTGTTGGAGGAAGAGAAGTCAACTCTAAAGTTGCAGGTGCCAAGGGAAAATAAAGTGCGATAAACTCAATTCCGATTTCTATGAAGGCCTTGCGCACCGCATTCACCAATCCCTCAGAATCATATCGCTTTAGGGTCCGTGCACTTTGACTCTGGCTTGACAAGCGGGCAGCAAACAAAATACAGGGACTCTGGAAACGATCCGAACTAGATTCTTTGCAGTGCTGCTTGTTTAGTTCTAATGTATGCTTTTGTAGCCCACTTGCTTAAGCATGGCCTAGGTTCAGGTTACATTGGAGGATATGAAAAGGAACAGCGTACTCTGGATCCAAAAAGACAATGTGCCGTTGCCACAAATCGACCGGATAAATCGCGTTTCACCTGGTCCACAGACT
The DNA here is from genome assembly GCA_030278935.1 of Trichoderma polysporum. Lineage (NCBI taxonomy): Eukaryota > Fungi > Ascomycota > Sordariomycetes > Hypocreales > Hypocreaceae > Trichoderma > Trichoderma polysporum. Next base: position 236,882 of record JARFTM010000014.1, read on the forward strand.
ATTCATTCCAGGGTATCTTGCCATGAGGGCAAGAAAACAAGGACTGCAAAACGACTACGTGCATATTTAGAGCAATACGAACAAGACTGCAAACAGTTTGTTACCACTCCTTTGTGTGCATGTATCATTGATGTCTGTGTATCCTTTATATCTGTGTTCGATTATATCTAGAGTTCATTTATGGATCGGCTAATTCATCCACCTCATGCCGCTGTGATCGGGCTGTGTGGCCGGGACCACTTTCTCAATGCGGCGACCAGAGCAGCCAGTTTTATAGCGATATTACTGCTTCCTGATCTTCGTGGCTGTCCTTTTGTAGCTCCTGTAGCTTGCGAATTTGTATTTGATTGCGAATTTGGGAACTCCTTACCGACAGCGTTGAGGATGGCCCATGTACCCTTATATCGCTTTCAAACCCGAATTATAAAACAAGGTGCGGCATATTAGGAATTAGCCTACACTGTAACTGCTGCTGCTATTGCTTTTGATCACTCTGGTCATCATCGGCCCTCTACGTTAACGGTCAAGTTATCTTGTTGTTGTTGTTTGGGAGTCGATATTTGACTAGCCATACCATATCACATGCAATGGATTAGCCGTGCTGTACGGAGTACTCCGTACTCCATATGGTACTCCGTACTCCATATGGTACTCCGTATTGTGAACGAGGGTGTACTTCGCAAGGCCTAAAGAAAATCCAATGGTGCACGAGCCACAGCTAGGCTCAAAAAGGTGGAGTCAGACCTCGGTCTTTAGTTTCACTAGGTCCCACATGCTGATGTGTCGGCCAATAGTGTGAAATTTGCACATGGACGCCAAATGCAAAAAGAGAATGTGCCCCAGCCTGGAATCGAACCAGGATTTACAGTGTTTCAAATGATCCACAAACTATTGTACTAACCGTTATACGACTGAGGCCCTGTTTTTTGATGCAGAAATGTGTTTAATTCTGCATTATACGTGGTGTATTGGAGCAGAGAGATGGTGAGAGTTGAAGATGGCCGAGTACCGCCAGTTTGGTACTTGGGCCCGGTGGTGATGCTCCTTCCCTCCCAGTCACTCGGGACCAGCGAATTTGGCAATAGATACATAACTACTTAGCACGTGAATGCGCACTTAGCTATTTGGCATGTGAATGCGTAAATGGCTCAGGGTTATTCTGTAATGATTCCGGCGCTTCAGACGACTGCACGCAATTGCACAACAAAATCGGCGTTATCTGGCTACTACAAGGCATAGATCGCCAGGAAAAGATATCTACATGGCATGCCGAATGTGTGGCGAAGTGAGGCAGAATCTGCAACTCGATAGATCCAGCGTCATAAAAATGGTGTCCACTACCTTTTTGACTTTTTTTTTGGAAGTTCGCTTTTTAGACGGCACTACAAAGGAAGGAGTTGGGACGACTTGTCGAGAAAAACAGTCGCTCCATAAACTGCCCGCTAGGATTGAATAAGTCGCAGAAAATTGATGGTTGTTTTAGCGTCATGTAGCTTCCTTAATTCGGTAATAGTAATAGTACGATCGCATCGAGTGAGTCTCATTCAACCTCCTTTGTCTACCCCTCCATCTAGGCTATTTAGGACATGCTTGAAATCGGAGCCCCTTAATCGCTGTCAGTCAAAATGTACCGCTGGATCTCATCTATAGTGCCGTTTGTGCTACCTGCGAGCGTATATGCACAGCAATTCGCCGCTTATGGTGGCGGTAACCAGGTCCCCTTCTGGGCTCATACTGACGCTGCCATTGACGAAATTGACCTGTCGACGTACGATTTCTCAGGCATAGGTACTTATGCACATGTTCCATATGAGAACTGCTTTGTCAACGACGACTCTTCAAAACCTTTCGACATTGCAATTCTGGGCGCGCCGTTCGACACTGTTCGTAGTAGCATTAATCTGTCGGAGTATTCGGGCTAATTGTTTGGATCTAGGCCGTCACTGCAAGACCAGGTGCGAGATTTGGGCCAAATGCTATCCGAAGCGCTAGCCAGCGAAAGTCATATGGATATAGCATATATACAGGTGAGAACTCCTTGAATTGCTTTGTTACGTTTATAAGCTGATTACCATTCGCTACCAGGTCGTGATCCCGTCCATGACTGGGCCAGGATTGTCGACTGCTTTGATGCCCCGTTAACATGGCTTGACAATCGCGCTGCACTCAAGACTCTTGATCAGGCTCACAAAGCCATTTCTGGGAGATCAACAGCTCACCCTGATATATCAACTATTCCAAGAATTATAACTTTGGGTGGTGATCACACGACGACTCTCTCAGCATTGCGCTCTACGTATAAGCGGTGGGGGCCGGTTTCGGTCATTCACTTCGACAGCCATATCGGTAAGACCTGGGCCTAGTCTAGCGATGATAGACAGAATTACTAAATCTCGACGCAGATACTTGGGACCCGGCAGTTCTAGGTATGAAGCGCCCTTACGTCCCTTGAATACACACGTTTTCTGATACTAACCATGACTAAGGCGGTGGTATATCACATTATGCGTAAGAAGGACAGTGAATGACTATTTCTGGTACTAACATTTCTCTAGAGGCTTGAATCATGGCACATTTCTACACATAGCCCATGAAGAGGTAAGTCTTACATAGATATCAATCGCATCGACAATAGTAACACGTGCAATCTTACAGAATCTCATTCTCAACTCTTCAATCCATGCTGGTATCCGCGCTCCATTGACCCGTCGAAAGGCGGACATACGAAACGACATACGATGCGGTTTCGAAATAATTACTGCTCGGGAGATTGACACCGACGGGACCCGAGCCATAATTGATAAAATCCGACAACGGGTTGGTGATACTAGTACTTATGTCAGTGTTGACATTGACGTCTTAGACTTGGCGTTTGCGCCCGGTACGTCCTCTACTTCTATCCAAACATAGACCTTGATTGCTGATGAAAGAATTGAATAGCAACCGGCACTCCAGAGCCGGGCGGCTGGAGCACTCGTGAGCTGCTGACCATTCTAGCTGGGTTGGAGGGTCTGAATATCATTGGTGGGGATGTAGTGGAAGTGGCACCGGCATATGACGATAATGGTGAAATTACAGCAATTGCGGCTGTAGAAGTTGCTCATGCCATTCTTGAGCTGATGATTGCAAAACCAGTCAAGGCACCTACAAACTAATGAGGTGTTGCGACGCAATCTGAATATCTTCCATCTATGAATGTATATGGGCTTCATATGGTTCACGTAGAAGGCATATATCGTAACCATATTCACATTTTTAAGTGCGAACACGTGAATTAAAAGAACAATTCTTGAAACCACCAATCAATATATTGCTCTATAGGGATTTAATCTTGTTCAATATTTAGAGTGAATGTACTGGTGGCCGTGTAACTAGCTGACATTGTGCAACCGCGTGACCAAGAAGGCAGACGCGGGTGCTTGCATCATTCCTGATTAACTGTTAGTATAAAATTCTCATAGCTTCCCACTCTTTCTGATTTTTCCTTTCTCTTTTCTTTCTTCTAGCAACCCTCGCGGGGTACGTACCACGCGACCCGCGATAAGGTGCCAACTTGGTATAAAGCACAGGTGAAATTAGGAACGACTAAGAGCAACTTCAAGGCCACATATACCTATACAGATTGAGCCTTATGAAGCATGCTTTAGCGGTGTTGGTGTAGCTGATTACACGGTATGCTTGACAAAATTCACGAGCTAATAAATGCAGTTGCTGATTTGTCACGTTCAGTCCTGTTTTATAGAAAGACGAGTCCCAACAGACCCACGTCGTCATCTCCACGGCCAAACTCGTGGGAACCGGTACAGACTCTTTAACTTCCTGAAGCTGTTTGATCATATTTGGAGAGCTCTATGCGTGCACAGAGAAGGAGAGAAAAGAGGAGAGAAGATGGCATTGAAACGGATTGCGTCGAGGATGACTGTGATAGAGAGATTGTGCTAGGGCAAGCAAGGTACGCGGAGTGTCTAAAGAGAGTGAACCCGATTTACGAGAGATGCAACGGGGAGGGAAGACCTGGCCTCCAGAGATGCAAGCCTTGCCAGAGAGTCGTTGACAAGGAGATAGCTCTTTGCGTCTTACCGTTCATTTTCAGATTTGATAATGAAGTCGGCCTAATTATTGTCAGCGGAAGCCCTGCCAATAAAACTGACGGCTAAGCTCTACTCCTTCAAGAGAGCGAATATGGAACCATAGATTGGTTTTGTAATTAGGGCACCTCTTGGAAAGGCACAAGCCGGAAACGAAAGACAGGGCTTTGGCATTCGTCACAACTGTAAACCTATTCATTTTCTAATTCTTTTTCCGAAGATGTTTCTAATATATAAACGCAGTTAATATGCAGTAGACGAGCCGTTCATATGAATCGGGCGGACCTCTACTGCGTCTGGTGCAATACGCTCTTGCCATGCTTCCTCTTTGGCGACTCAAAGCAGCTACCGCCAACCGTTATGGCGACTGATGAGAAAGATAGCGACGGCAATTTCTCGATGGTTCCCAAAAACAGCAGATGTGTATGAGGCGTTAAAGGCATGTCCCCGTCGTCGACGGTAGACTCATTCCAGGGCCAAGAGAAGGGCAAATGTGAGGAAGCAGGTACGACATCCTCCGCAACCTTCATGAGCTTCTCCTCAACGCGGGTCAGCGTCCGGCCATGTACCTCTCCGTCCTTCCGAACTTCCTTGATAGCATCATTGATCTTGGTCAGAGTCTCTTGTGTTTTGGCCAAGGCTATGGTCACCTCCTTCAATACCAATTTCATGACACGCGTGACGGTGCCCAACCTCTTCACGCGCACTTCCAAAGTAAGTAGTTCCTCATTTTTTTCCGTAGTAGGGCGTGTCGAAACATCCTGACACTCAACATTAGGAGAGGGTGTCACCACAGCGGACACCAGGAAGATCCAAGAGAAGTTTGGAACGGTGCAAATCATGGACTACTCTGGAGAATTCATGTCACAGCTGCCCACAACATCGCAGGAGGTCGCGGTTTTGACATTGAGCGATGATGTTGAGAGTCCGAACAGTGACGAAGAACCGGTTCTCCCTGAACCTAAACGTCAGAAGAGATCTCTCCCTGAGGAAGATGACCAAAGGGAAAGGGAGCAGCTACAGGTGCATCTTGAGGCTGTGACGAAATCGTTTCATGAATCGGCCAAACGTCGAGCTCGCGAGGCGAAGAGAGTCAGACAGACGGCAGGACTGGGACCCGGATATCTGACCTATCAGACCGCACAGGACATCGATATCCCTCGGGGAACAAGCTTGCCTGTGTCGTCGCCATAGACTGGTCTACAGACAGGCACGTCGTACCCGGAGATACAAGGTGGCAGTGATATACCCAAACACGACTTCACTCGACCCAGAGACACCCCGCAAAGTTGGCTTAGCAATAGCCTCATCGGCACAACAACCGGCGGCATCCAACATTAGCACAGCTGTGACGATGTAGGGTGTCACGTATAGTAACCGTTCCGTTCCACGATATCATCCAGCAGTAGATGACTCTGTAGTGGTGTAAGAACTTGAATATTGATGAACTAAGATCTACGGCGTTGTTTGATAACTACCTATATAGATTTGGGTTAAGCTTTAGGAGAGGTTGCGTCATGCCTGCTCCCTCACGGCAAGGGCAAAGGCAAAACAAAAAAAAAAAGGAAGAGAAATAGGAAGGGGAAGAAGAATGGCAAAACTTTGTGGAGGACCCTGATAGTGAGATATCTCAAAAAGGCTGCGATTCTTCGCAGGGTTCACGAAGCGCTCCACAGCGCTGGTCGGGTCATCACGATCCCTATCTGTTTCAAGCAATCACCATCTAAGTGAACCAGCTTTATAGATTAGTATCTTTGGTAATCCTCAGACTTTGGAAGCTGTTCTGGTGTACGACACCAGGAATGAAATTTATTTTTAAGATGAAAATTGACGAATATACACCTGTCAACAAAACAAATTGATATCAATCCTAGGGAAACAAATTCCCACTGCTCTAGGGGTCTTGGAAAACTTGCTCTGTAACACGTTATCATCCTGAGTTGCACAGCTATACGTAGACGCAAGTACATGCAAGTGTCGCTGAGAAACTATAATATGATAGCCATGGATGTAAGTTCCTGTGTAATTTTGCAATATATAGGACCGGTGATATCGCAAGAAGAGATGACAGAGGACACCACTTTCGTACTTAGAGCTGGTGGTGATATACCTGCCCCCCAGGCAGCAGCAAGATCAAGTATAGCATTACGGAGCCGTAATAGATACAACGTATCGGTCTATTGTAGTTTTTATAGCACTCATCATCAATCTAAGTTTCATAGAGCACGCTGGGCTTGTTTGTCAACTAATGGTCAGAAACTTCAGAGCTCCAGCGGGCGCTGTAGTCTTGTTTTTGTGCAGTTTATTAGATATACCTGTTGAATTAGTACGCATACCAACTACACAAATTAGAGCGTATCTTCCAAGCTCATTTGTTTCTCACTTTCATCACCAGTTGCAAAATCTTTGCTTGCCACCATTACTAGCGTTTTGTATTTGCCAGGTAATGCTCCATTATAACTCAACTATTTCCCTATATCAACTACCATTGCGTAGTAATGATTGCTACCTCATCATCATTTAGCCCCTGGCAACATCCGCACGTACATCTAAATCCATAGCACAAGTATAAGAGCTGTGGGCTCAGATTTTTCCCATATGAAATCGTGAGTTCTTGTCCAGCAGCAACATCTTCTCGTACGGTCATGGTAAGGGCATTTTTGTCGTGGTCAAACCGGTATTCAACATTGTTGATGGGATGGCAAGCATGGTTGAATCGAGCGGCGATGGGGAATAATCCAGCCACATGGTGAGCAATAGCAAAACTGCATGCTTGTTAGTCAAGTTGGTAAGTAAGAATGATGAAAAGCATCCAAACTTGCCAATTAGTTTGCCAAATCCCGAGGATTCTGGGCGTGCCCCCCTTAATGAGCTGATGTGAATGGAGACTCAGCGCGACATCCATGGTATTCTTGTCGAGTTTGTAGAATTCGTGAAATATGTTATCAGTTTCGGCCACGAACAGAGGAATCTCTCTCAAAATGACATCTCCTTTCGTAAGATTTTTTGTGGCAAAGGCCCCCCAGCCAGCGACTTCGGACTTGTCCACTTTGAAGTAATCGTTGTGATACATTGGGTCGGGTGAAATTTTGCGTGTGGGAGGAGGAATCAACGTCGCCTCTGCCATTTTGAGTATCTCCAAATTGATATCCATAGAGTTATCTGAATTGTTGCTCGAAATATCATTATTTTTCATTCCGGGAAGTGGTGCTTCATTTATACTGTAGGAGAAATCACGGGACATCTCATCGGAACTTGACACGTCGCACAATGACCCCGTCACACTGTTAAACCTCATCAGCGTCACGTTATACTGAGATAGGAGTATGAAGATAGGGTGAAAGCGACCTGATAGTCTCCTCTTTCTCGGTGATTGTCATCTTAGCGCAGTCTCGATTCCAGAGTATCCATGAAAGGTCAATAGACATATTTTGATGCTTCCTCTTCTTTCGGTTCGCTGTCTTTTGGCGTTGCTCAGGTTTTGCAGATGTGCTACTGATGGTACGCCATTCAGGAGTAAAGATTGGCACATGGGAAGCCACATCGAGTCTCCCCGACCAGGGGTGCAAGAGAGCCGCGACAGTCAAGGAGCAGGCCATGATGACAGTGAATATATGTGTAATGAGCAAAGTGAATAAGAATATGAAATATCGGATTGTTCGCCGGCAGGTCGTGTAATCTGAATTAAAAGAATGAAGAAGATGAGCAAGAGATAATTAATATGAGAGCAGAGAAGGAAAGATAATAGAGGCGTATGGAATTAGTGAAGTTAGAATAAGATGAGGATAAAGGAGTTGGTTGAAGGACAGAAGAGAAGAAGAGGAGAAGATGCTTAAGTACTTAAGGAAACCCGATTGCTTCGTCGGTCACGTTTTCATTGATCACGAGACGCAGTAAAATAGAAGAGGGATGTTGTTCATGGCAATCAACTCAAAGGACATAAAGATGGTACCCCAAATCAGAGACATGAACCGTTGTGGCAATAACAGAATCGACAAAGTGGCCCTTTCTCTGCAGCCGCTGTGTAACTAGAAGCCGTGGATACACCGCCACTTGCCTCCAGAAAGTAGTATCACCATGGTAGAATGTCAGGCTGTCGATCTACGCCTTGCTAATACACCCAGTGGATGGAGAAGAAGCACCGAGAATCGTCCAACGCCGCTTTGATGGCGGATCTGCAAAGTGTCATCACCAAGGCTAGAGAGCAAATTAGAAGAGATATTAAGAGAGATATGGATGAACTTAGACGAATGATGTCACTAATTCCCCCTGAGAAGTGCAGACATGAGACAGTGTTTCCGTTCGAATCGAATGATGCAGCTGAGGAACAGGACACGTACCAGCAGCGCAAAAGATGGGTTGAAAAAGACACAAAATGAGGCAGCGAACGAACACCCAATACAAGCAAACGATGCGGTTGGCATGGAAGTGACCACTGATGATTCATCAGGCAGAATTGAGAGATGAGAAATTAGGAATCTTCAACAGAGGACTTGTCGCAACTGACTACTACCTCTATTAATTCGCATCATCAAATCAGCTCCATATCAGTTCGCCCCGTCGATATCCGAGATATTGGGTTCATCTTCGGACAACAGCTCGACAGAGATATTTGCGGCGTTCTTGGTCTTCAAGCAGAACTGCAAAATAAATAAAATATAAACAGCAACGCAAAGAATCTAGTACTATTATTATATGCGCACAGTAGATTTTTATATATACGGATCGTTCACTCAGTCTCTGTTTACTACACGGTTGGCAGGCCAGAGTTAAGGTAGGGAGTGGCTATCCAGCACCCCAAATTGGCTATCCAGCATCCCTATATTTGCTGTGAGGTGGAGAAAAAGGAAAGAACAAAGAAGTGCATATGCTTTGAGGTAAACGTATAACATATAATATAAGATTATTATTTCTAATATATATAAGCGGCAGTGAGTAGCTAAAATTAGCAATAGCTAGCAGCAAATAGCAGCAGCTAGCAGTAAATAGCAGCAAGTAGCAGATAGTAGGAGAAGATAGCAGATACTAAAAGAAGATAGCAATAAGTAGCAGGATTAGATGATAAGAGGTATTAGGTATTAAAAGAAAGCGTCAGTAATAGCTAGAAATATCACAGGCGCTGGATAGCTAACATGGGATGCTGGATAGCCACTCCCATTAAAAATGATACAATTCTGAGAATGCAGTGAATGCGGTGCGCACGGACCTATAGAAATTGCAATTGAGTTGGGAACACTTTATTTTCCCTTAGCATCCGCAGCTTTGGAATTGAATTCCCCCCTAACAGTTTTCGTTTCTAGCCTGTTCCGACTTTATCAGCAATCTGCCTTAGCTACAACGCGCAGACAGACTTTGAAGTCTGTCCGTTTCCCATTTCGTTTTCCAAAGTTCCCTTTGTCTTTTGCTGTTGTTATCGCGAGCTTTTGGTGTTTCCCATTAGTTAAAATTGCAAGTTTCTCTTTTGGGGGGCTTGCTTTTTTCTCTACTGGGTTTTCTGCTTGCTCAGGTGGGTGGGCGCAGAAGAGTCAGGCGGCGTGTGATCGCAGAAGTGATCTCTTCGAGACGGTGGCTCCTTGTTGAGTCCCGTACATTCTTTCGGTTTATCCGATAAGACGAAGAGGGAGCTGAAGCTTTTACGCTCATCTTTCTCCATCAACTATTTCGTGAGTTCATCAAGATGCCTCAGGCAACGATGGAAGATTCAACCAAGCCGACAAAGTCAAACACATTTTCGTGTGACAGTGCCATTCTGTATGCTCTTTATCTTTCCTCTTTGCTTATAAATGTCTTCCACTAACCATTCATTCAGCTTTAGTAATGAATTTGGTCCAATTGTTGCTAGTGGAACGTCTCTGGCCATGTCAACAACAAAATTGACGGCTAAACTCTACTCCTTTAAGAGAGCGAATATGGAACCATAGATTGGTTTTGTAATTAGGGCACCTCTTGGAAAGGCACAAGCCGGAAATGAAAGACAGGGCTTTGGCGTTCGTCACATCTGTATGTCTCCTTTTTTCCAATTCTTTCTTTCCAATTACTTTTTCCAATTCTTTTTCCGAAGATGTTTCTAATATATAAATGCAGTCGATATGAGCGTAGGCCAAGGCGGATCGGTTGTACCAGATGAACAGCACAGCATCTTTGTTCGGTTTCCCCGCAACGCATGCAGGCATGATTTCAGCGAAGCATCGAAACCTGTGCTCGACCGATTTCCTGGTGCCAAAAACCGAGAAAAGGGCCTTACCATCTTCAAAGTTGGCCTCGAAGATGAAGCGCGTGTCACCGTCACAGGCTTTGGCATACCTTTTGCTAATGCTGACGATGCTGAAGTGGAAGGTTGGATCAACGAGAACAAGCCTATTGTTGATAACCATACCCTCGTGGATGTCCTTAGGCAGAGGACTTTCTGTATCATCATTGATATGCCTCTCCAGCACAAGTGTCTCGGCTCTGCAATTCTTCCAGGCCAGCGGCATCCCTGTATACCGCCTGACAACTAGGCAAGCTCCTGCCGGTCTTTATCCATACTCCAGGCTCTCACGTGTTTACAGACCCCGTCACCAGCTCAAAGAAGAGTCCCGATCAGGCCAAAATCGCGCTTGACTTCACCGTCGACCTGGTCAAATGCAAATGCATTGACCCCTCCAAGATTGTCGTCATTGCTCCATACGCAGCTAACGTTGACCTCCTTAGCTACATGCTGCGGAAGAATACGGCGTATGGAGCACTTAAAGGCATGCCTCCGCCATCGACGGTGGACTCTTTCCAGGGCCAGGAGAACGACATTGTCATCGTCGTTATGGGTACCGCGTACCCAAAGCCTGGTCCTGGCTTTACCGCCCAAGAGCAACGCTTGAACGTGTTGCTCACACGACAAAGATGTGGGCTGGTAATAATTGGTGACATCAATGTCACTGGGCAGTTGGTGGGTGATGAGGGGAAGGGGAAGGGAAAGGCCAAAGGGAAGGGCAAAGGGAAGGGCAAGGGCAAGGAGGATGACAAGACCTTTTTGGTAGAGGGCCCTAATGGTGAAATTTATTTTACCAAGGCCGCGGCCCTTCGAAAGGTTCACGAAGCGCTGCATAGCGCTGGCCGGGTTCTCACGATCCCTGTCGTCAAGAAGGCCGCCGAAGCTGCTACAAGCGAGCCCGCATAGATTCTAGATAGTGATACCTGAATAAGAATGCCTTGTTTATTTCCCTGCACAAGGTTTCATTTGATCTAATAAACCAGACACGCCATCTCAGCAGCCTGGTTTCCCCTGCCTGGTAGTCAAGTCTTTATATAAGCAGCAGTAAGTAGTTAAAAACAGTAATAGCTAGTAGTTAAAAACAGTAATAGCTAGTAGTTAAAAACAGTAATAGCTAGTAGTAGATAGCAGTAGATAGCAGTAGATAGCAGTAGATAGCAGTAGATAGCAGTAGATAGCAACAGCTAGCTATAAATAGCAGTAGCTAGTAAATAATAAGAGAAAATAATAGATATTAAAAAAGAGAATAATAAGTAGTTGGATTAGATAATAATAAAAGGTATTAAGAATCAGTGATAGCTAGAAATATCATTGGTGCTAGATAGCCAATATAGGATGCTGGATATTAGCCACTCCTTAAATTAAGAATATTACTGGAGATGTTTGTTGGATAATAGTCGAAAGATTTCACTAAGACTCAAAAAACTTTCCTTTTTGCTTGCGGGCCTTATCTTGTTTTCCCCATACCTACAAGATCGCTGTCCCATATACATCCCTGTAGTTCCCATTTGCTGGGCCAGTTTTCGATTTTGTATAGTTTCTTAGTCGGCTTCTCTCCTGTCCACTGCGTGTAAGACCAAATTTCGCGTCTTTCTCCCGGTTGGTAAGGCTTCATCTTCCTCCATGTCTCCCAAGTTCTCGCCAATATCCTGATGTTTTGTAAATGGATTAAAATCGAGCATTGCCATAGCAGGAATTGTCCCTAGACTCGACATATATCTACAATTTCAAGAAATCATAACATAGAGTAGTTACTGGTGCTAATACATCAGGGATGCTTTTCATCAATTGTAATTTCACCAATCTCACGTATCGTTCCGACAGGCCTGTCGATTAGGGGTGTGACACCGGCCCGTATATTAACTGGATACCATGTTTTTCTGCAGCCGCAGAAAACGGAAGATTTTTGAAGTAACTGCCATTATCGCAGTAAATCTTTCTAGGCCATCCGAATATCGTACCGAGATTGTAGTTCCAGATGGCGCATACTTCTTCCGCATCGGCCTGGATGCAGGAAATGCCGTTTGCGAATCGGGTCAGTTAGTCGACATTTATCAATATATATGAGTGGCCTTCTGCAGATACAGGCGAAATAGGGCTTGATAATCCATCCCTATATAGGGCTATAACTCAACAGTGTCTATATGGCATTATAAAGGCTCGACATGGTGAACCATACTCGTCAAAATACTTTTCAATCGCAATCCCAGCCAGCGCGGCGGTAATCGAGCTTAATATCGCCAACATACCTACTGCGAACCATCCCTAGCTTCAGCTATCCGCTGTCGTATTACTGTACTGCTGATCTTTGAAGCAAATCCATTGCTCTGTACACCATTATTATCCTCCATGATATCATGCGGATCAAGCACGTCAATCTCAAACACGTCCAAAGGTTTCCAGCCTTTCTCAGTCCTCTTATCATTAATAGCCTGCCCACCACTGCGTGTCTCGCCAGAAACCACAATAACATCCATGATTTCTTCCGAAATGGTTGGGCCAAAAGGATCATGAATGTTCACACAGCGAACTAGCACTGTGCCATCGCGGAACGTCGCATGGAGCTCATCCGGTGACGGAGAAGACGTGGGCGGGAGTGAATTGGTATTGGATGAGGAAGCCGAGTTAAAGATGGTGGAGAGAAATTGGAGAACTTTGCTGGCACGCACGTCCCATGGCTGTAGCACTTCGGCATACTTTTTGTTCTTTAAAAGTTCGTCACCGGAAATTCCAACAATGAGAACAGCCTGCTTCCCCGAGCGTTTCTCGGGAATACCCATGAGCAAAACAGTGGCATGGAGTAAAAGCTTGTGTCCCGGATGAAGATGGTCAAACGTGCCTCCTAGGCAAGTGACGTCGCGCCCCTTGATAAAATCGTTCTGAGCAACAGGGGGGCTCTCGCTGGTGGACAAAGTGATACCGCCTTCGACAGCAACCAGCTGGTTTTGTAAAAAGATTTGTTTCCCTTGTGAGTACTCCAGGAATGCATTGAGGAGCTCATAGCCCGACTCGGTACTTGGGTGGAATACCGTCCTCCAGGGATACACTGTCGAGGCAAAGGCGGCCAAGTCAAACACGGGCGTGCAGTTTGCCTCGTATTCTCCATCAAAGTTGCGCTGGTAAGTTCGTCGCCGCTCATGGTCTATTAGTACAACTCGTGGATCGACGCTACTGCTGCTTGGCTCCCCTGATGTGTCGATAGATTGCTCATCACAGATGACTGAGATGAGCGTGTATATGCGGGCGAGAAGGGATTGTGCGGCCTTCCAGTTGAGAGATTTATGTCTTGATGAGGGGCCAGTGAGGAGAGGAGAAGTAACAGCGATGACGAGAACAGGGCTATGATTGTTATTATTGCTAACGAGGCTTTTGAGAACTGCCGTGAGAGGCGCTCGGTAGGCGGCGCTGAGAGAGTGAGGATCGAGCGGGAGAGGTGGAGCGGGGAGTAAAAGCAGCGAAGGTGCGCTGCTGGTTGACGGAGCCATGATGAATGAAGAATGAGTAAATGTGAATTGTGAATTGTTCAAAAATGATGTTGAGAGTCCATGTGTGAATCTGATGGCTTCATGGGGCACAATCAGATAACATTCAAGTTTGGAACGTGGGGTAAGGGTCTTTCTTATACGGGCGGGTCATCATGCCACTAAAAGCAATATGCGTGGCACTATCCGAGGCGCAAACACGGGAAGCTTATTTGGTCTAGCGCCCCAAAGGTTACGGAGTACTCGTACCTGTAAAGCAAACGTTCTCTCTTCTATCTGCCATTCTTGCTGGCTGCTGAGACACATTTGCTCAAAATAATATAAGATGGCATATCTGGTTTATTGGATCAAATGATACCTTGTACGGGGAAATAAACGAGACACACTTATTATCCTAAAAGTACCATTCTAAACTGCCGTGGTCGACGATGGACGTGACGATAGTCTAACGGTTGATTCATCAAATGCGCTTTCAGATGCCTTATCATCAGTTGGTTGGGATGCATATTTAGATTGCGTAAAGAAACCAAGGGTAGTAAGAGCAAGTCGCGTGACGATAACTTCTTGAGTAGGGTCTCCGATTTACACAGTCAATTATACTGCCAAGGAAGATGGAACAAAATATAACAAAGATGTTGAGTTCTTTGGAAAAGAGAAAAATAAAATAAAATAAAGGAAATATTCTATATAAGAGATATTTGCCTGAGTTTAATCACGTGCGTCTATATGGCAGTTGAACATTGTAAACCTTTATGCGCATAAAAAATTGTTTCTTAAATCACACTCTTCCCTTTTTTCAACTTCATGCTATATACAACTCTGCATCGCAACGCACGCATAATTATTTCAAGGCCGAATTCTCACAAATTTACCAAACCATTTCCAAGGGATATCTCGCTTATTTGCAGAGAAATACGGGTTATTTCAACATTGAATCCATCAGTCTACCATGGCCAAGACATATAAGGATACGGCGGGCTACATAGCCTACCGGAACGAGAGTCCAGCAGGCGCACCTGGAACGCGCCTTGATGCCATCATGCCGGTTCTCCAGTATAACAAAGTATGCCATAGAAATCACTGCATGTTAAAAATTTGTACCTAACTGGCCCTGGAAGAACGGCGAACCAGTCCTCATACCAGGAGAGATCTATTGCCGATACCGTGACGCCAACAACATCCTTTGCTGGAAGGTATGTCGATTCAGTCTATGTTTTGGTCACATGCTGTTACTAAATTAGTTGACTAGAATGCGGCATATTCCTCCCCTTCTTCCCTTCGAAAACATTATAAGGATTCTCATCGCTTGGTGATGGAGAACCGGCGAACCGGTTCCAATGGCACAGAGTTCCAAGCGCAACTTGTCCGTATGAATTGATCTTTATACAGGCCTTTACCTTGAAGCGATATTGATTTCTTTCTAGGTTGGTATGCTGCAGTGGTTAACGGCGAGCACCCGCGCTGGGTGCACCGTAAGGCTGCCGACGAGACTGTCGCACTATTATCGGATAGAGAGTCTAGTGTTGATGATAACCAGGTAAATTAAGATACAAATAATTTAGTAGAATGAACTAACAGAGCATTAGAGAATTACAACTTCTAATGAATCTCCAGAAGGTGAAGATAACGACATCTATATTAAGGTTGAAGAGATGATGGTGGAGAGGACGTCGATGTGCCGAGGACATAATAAAGAAGGCGACACTGCCAACTAAGATTCAGAAGACGTTTCTGAATTAGAACATGATGCAGGCTCTGATTCTGACCTCTCACCCCCATGTATTGGATCATAATTCGGATCCAGGCTCCAATCAAGTGAAATAGGTATGGGAATTTATTCCTTCGGTCGTTATGCTACTAACTACAACAACCGTTATGGTGGGATCCTTCCGCTAACATCGTTCTTGTCGAAGATCTAAAACGCACGTCTCACATGAGGACCTCTAAAAAGAATTAGAATGCTTTCGCTGATGCTGACCCATCATAAAGTAAGAATTTATTTTACACATCGGTTAAAAATAACTTCGAACAAGTATAGAATGCCCTCCTTTACGAGATGATGATTTATGATGGTATAATATATTAACTTCAGTGAATGATGGGTGTCCCTGTATACTTGCGCCCAATAACGCCTATTATAACCTCCGAACCGTCAACCACATGCTCCCCAAGCCCCTATGCCCCCGTTAACGCCAGCAATGTATAGTTCCTCCCTGTGCCCATTCCCGCCTCGTGTAACCCAGCTACCATTAGATCCCCAGTCCACTAGGCCGTAATTATTTCTGATCCAAGAACCTATCCGCACTCTCTGCCATTACTCTCAATATCCAAACCAGTTTGACGTGTCGCCCAGCGACTTTAGGTCAGGAGAGCAAAACACACTTCCGACCATACGAGCCGCCATGAAACACAAATTATGCACGATCTATGCCCATCTTCCTCCTCGGTCGGAGAGGACAGTCTCCCTGGCAGTCAGGACACCGCAGACAGCCAGGCTTGGACCACACTCTCCTGCACCTGCAGACCCAGAGATCGCGCCCCGTCCTTGTAGTGAGACAGTCGAACGGGGCATGGATGCCAGCGTCCACACCGCAAGAGATGCAGAACCGCCGAAGCATGATTAGCCTGTCCGACCGCGAGTCTGGCTCTCGGTCACGGACAGTGTAGCCGTGGGTATCGACGTAGACGGACTGGGGCTGCATCATGTCAAAGTGTTCTGGCGATCGCACGCGGAAGCAGATGTAGCACTCAAAGTTGCCGGGCTTGTAGTCATGCCCCTTTTCGCTAGGGCGGTGTTGGGGGAAGTCTTTCGCGGCTCTCATGATGAACTGTGCTTTGTCTGCTGGGTCGGCCATCCGCCGAGGGTCTATGGCTTGATAAAAGTATCGATTCAAAGTGGAAAGGTGGATGAGGGCTTCGTAGTCCAGGTGAGAAAAGACTACCTTTTGGAGTTCTTTTGGTAGACGTTCGATCAGGGAGGGCATGACTCGCGAATGCTGCCGATGGTGAGAGAGTTGATGAAGCTGCGGGGAATGATACTGCTGTTGCTGCTGTTGCTGTTGCTGCTGCTGCTGCTGCTGCTGCTGTTGCTGTACTTGTTGCTCTTGCCTTTGAGGCCGGCTGTCCTGTCGGTGTGTGTCACTGTGCTGACGCCGATGCTGGTACGGATGGTTCATTGGAGGCTGGCTGTGATGATGGCGACTGTGAGGTTGACGTTGATGATGTTGATGGTTGTGGTAAGGATGATAGTGGTGGATGAATCGTGAGCCAGACGACTCAACATTTGCGCTGTGAGCACTAGGGGCTCCCAGATTCGGAGCCATGGAAGGCCTAGGAAGGACGATCATGGCGAACTAGAGAAGACTTGTCGACAAGATTGATCTCGATAATATCATGCAAGACAAGGGCATGCAGAGAAATATAAAGCCTGTAACCCCCAGGGAGCCCAAGTGCTACTCCTGGCAAATTATCCTAGATCAATCTAATAACAAGCACTCAACTACGGGAAGCGCCGCCGCAAAGGTGGCATAATAGGAAGAGGGGGGGTGGATGCGAAGGACAAGGGCTGGCTCAGATGTACCAAAGCGGTTTCCCAAGCATAACCCACACGTTGGGATGGGGATTCCCTCACAACCGTCGTTGGCTATGTTTCATCTACTCCATACGGGCTGAGACAAATTCGCCTCGAACATGGGTGGTGGGCCATTTTGAGAAAGCATGGCAGTAGAAACGAAACAAGTGCACATGGAGAGAGAGCGCTCCACCAAAGGGAACACAACACCAGTCCAGTCCGTACTGGCTCTCCCTTTTCCTAGTTACCGTCTACGGCCGAGCGAGATTCTCAGCCAGCAGGACTCAGAGCCCCCTCCTCGAAAACAAATCACTGACATGGGACCGACAGTATGGTTGGCTAGCCCGCTTGGGGGCATGATAAACACACAGTCGTCTGGTAGTCGCCGACTGACAGATCCCGTAGCTTGGCCAAATCTGCATGGATACCTTACGGTAGCTCGCCGGCACTGGCAAAGTTAGCAGACAAAGGCAAGGGGGGGATTATAGCATCACCTCATGTGTGGGGGTTTAGGTATGAAGATGATGCTACTGCTGCCACTTTTCCGCATTGGCCAGCCCCAACTCCAAGACATTTCCATTTTATCTCTTAGCCATCCACCAACCAACACTCGCGTAGAAATGCGCCGTTACTCTTTGGGGTGCGCGGACCATGAAATGCTACTCAACTCCGGTGCACCGCTCGCCGGACCACTTCCCCGGTCCTCACAATCTGTCAAGCTCTTGGATCATGTGTGCAAAATTAGAGTCTCAGAGGCCAAACAGCGAACCGTCCGGCCGGGTGAACCACATGGGGAGCATATTGTGAACAAGGGCATATAAGCCATGTGCGATCCTCGTGCCCTAGCCAGCGCTATTCAGCTGAAACGCCAAACAACAGCCAAACAAGAAAACTTTTAGCACTGCTACGTACTCTATGCCGTGTTGGTAGCTTCGCAAATTAGACGCACTGGCTCTCGAAGCTGGCTGCGTTATGTGTACTTGAAGCATGCCAGGGAGCACAGGAACGCAGAGTACATGACCCACTCGCTACTCGCACTTGCGTTCGATATTGTTGGCTTCCGCCGCCATTTAGCGGTGGTCGCGATTTGCACGCATAAGTGCATCCACGACGATCCACCAGCCGTTCTCCAGGTCTCAAAGGGGGTGCTCCATGATAGTAGAAGCACTGCGAATATTGTCATCGCGGCCAGCGCGGTGACCAGGGAGAACTGCCGCTGCCCTGGCCTAACGGCGTCGGCCGCCCGTTTCTCGACCAAGGCTATCGCCCGACATGTCCGCTGGTGACAAGCATTCTTGACCGATCCAAATAGCCGGGCCCTCAGTTTGAGCGGTTCATGGTAATGCTGCGCGTGGATCACCTGTGTGTCCTTAGCGCTAAGCTTGGTTTGATGAAGATAGGGGACAGGACTTTTATCCCTTGAGAAAAAAAAAAGGTACATAACCTGACAGACAGGGCATCTCGCGCGGCGATCGTTATTACGGGCGACTAGCGCTAAAGATCTCCCAATGAGCTTGGCTGAGAGGCGAGAGTCTAATTGAGGATAGGCAGCGTTACACGGCATTGATTCATATTACAGATGTAGCACGCGGAACTTGAGTATGCATTTCTTATTGATCCAGTCAGCCGGTAACGGGGCGTTGCGCTGTGATGTCTCAGGTGTCTCAAGAAAGAAGCATGTACCTAGCAAGACTGTGCCGTCTGTTCGTGAGATGAAGTGGTGGCAACGGTGTGCTGTACGAAGCACCCCATGCTTCTATCACAAAAGTTTCAACTCGCTTTTACCAAGTCAGTATCCCTGCAGCTATAGGTATTTACAAATCTGGCATCGCATTGGCTAATTGTCTCCGTAGTGAGGGAGAGAAGTGGAGTTTGTCAAAGGTCGGCCGCAAGTCTATCCCGACAGCTGGGGGCGAAAGTCGAGAAAGACAACGGGGGCGCGAGACAAGGCAAGGGAGGCCACAGCCACAGTTTGTGAACTTCTTTTCCCCTTCTTTCCCCTTGGAAGACAAAACGTAAAACTAGCCTTCAAGACCACGGCACTCGTGTCAGCGAAAAAGTGTCAAAATCAAATCTCACCAAGGGTCATTGTGGTGCGACAGCGCCAATTATAGGCACGCCCGTAAAGTAGTATTGCTGCTCGTACATGCCTGTACTTGTACGGGCAGTAAAGCATGTCGCCATCTTTTTCCACTCTAGACCCCTAGCTATCACAATTCATTATATTCTTAGAGGAGCTAGGCAAGCAGGTGGCGGGCTGACACGGTACAGTGGAAAGTGAGGCTCACCTCATGTGACTCTCATCGATGATAATATTTCCAGTAACAGTGCTTATAGCTGGCGGTATACCCTGCAGCACTACTCAAGCATGCTGCAGCTTATTAGGGAAAAAAAGCAAACCCAAATGTGATGGGTGGACAGACCGGGTTGCTGAGCTGCAGGGTTTCAATGCGCGCACCTCTTTTCCAGTGCGTGGCGGAGTCTATTTTGCCCAACTGCCGGGGTTCTATGGCAGCAGACCATGGGATGGTGCACCTCCAAGCCTGGTCAAGGTGGCTAGTGATGATCATCACCCAAACCTTTCCCTTTGGGATTAGTAGAGCGACAGCAGATCCTGGTATTCCTGAATCCTATCCTCCGCATTGTATGGCGTAGCAGCCAAGCAACCTGGACATCGAGCCGCGCAGCGTTGTCAGCCACTGTGGCAGAGGGATAAAATCCTGGCCAGTCAAAGATGAGCGGCTCCAACAGCCTAAACATCCTCGTTTCAAAGCGAGAGCCGCCCAATCTATTTCAGTATTGCCGTAATACTTATAGATGTCATACGAACAGATTGGGTAATCAGAGCTCCCCGCCACGCCAAGTCGTCAGAGGCAAATTGTTTCTTAAAGTAGAGTGATACCGGCTGGCTGCTTTTTAAAATTTGACTTTGTTCGTAAATGCTCCATTCCATGATCCCACAGCTTGACAAAGTGTAATATCATCTTCAAACATGGGGACATTAAACTGCACGTCTGCACCTGAATCCACCCCCAGTGATTCGGGGGTTGCAGGACAAGGAGTATGTTGACAGGCACTCGCGACAGAAATTCGTGGGAGAAGGCTTCGGCTCCCCTATTGTCCGGATCCTATTGACCGTTATCCATAGATTCTCCTTTCCTTTATGATCACGGCCTTGTTGGCCATCATCTTATCAGCGAGTGTGATTCTTGCAGACCACCGAGGAAAAGAGTCAACAACCCGGCGAAAATTACTCAATGGATACAGCGACTCACAGATCATGCAAGGGATCGGCATCCAGAGTAAGCCGCACGCACGAACCCCGGATATCTCCTGGTAGTACGACGCTAATAAATGAATGGCTTCACAGGTGTTGGGTTAGCCAAGATGAACTCCCTTGTCCCGTATCACTTCTTCCTAATCTGGATGTTGTCCCTCCTGTCCATGGCAACGCACAATACGACGCTTCTGGCACTAGTTCGAGATTACCGCCGGGACTGGGTGCTAAGATGGCTGAGACAGTTCCTCATGTTCGTCAACTTGGCCCTATCGACAGTTTCTGGGGTTTTTGTCCTCCAGACCGTCTCCAAGGGGCTAGACCAGTCGACTCTTCCCGTTGCCTGTGTCTGGAAAGTTGGCGGAGAGAAAGCTCCGTCCAACGCTGGGCTATCGTATGTCGGCACCATTGCTGCAATGGCGGGAAATTGTATCATCTTTGTCCTTGCAACATGGTACCTGCATAGCCGGAAGCAGAGATTCTATAGAATTGTGCAAATCGTGGGATGGATCCTCATGTCAGCCGCTGCCATTGGTGCCGCAGTACGGATCATACTGCTTTCTCAGGCGTTTGGGCATCCATCAGTCAAACTGAGCGATCAGGGAGAGAAGGACTGGAGTTTTGGTCAGCTTCTGTCGATGCTGCTTCTAGCCCTGCCCATCGTATCCGTGATTGAAATATATCGTGGAGAGATCAAAGTAGCACCTCCGGCAGGAGATGGCCGTCAACGGCTGTATGATGGTGAGCTGCAATCGGATCCGCAAGTTCTCAGGCCGTTCCAGCCGAATCCATTTTTTGGTTCTGAGACGGACTTATTTAAGAAAGGGGGGAGCAGAAATTAAGTAAAAAGAGGGTTTTGTGTGGGGAGGTGACAGGTATTTCTTTGCAAAATTAGAGTTTACGACGGGATTACAAAATGGCAGAATTAACTTTAATAATTCAGTATTACCTTAGCAAGCTTAGCTACTAAAGCTCTCAGACATTGCTCTTTACCAAAGTGATTTTCAAGCCAGATACGGGGGATTTGACAGGAGTTCGGCTGGCAAGAGTCGTGTGTTACACTTGCCATATACTTCGACAAGCACTGCAGAGTGGGTGCCTTCCTGTTTGTGCTAGTTCCTCTTTCCACATGGTGAAGATGATGCATTTTCGTTACTCTTTCCCGGGAGAATCTGCAGGCAAAGAGAGGGGTTGAACCTGCCATCTCGATTAAAAACAGCGCACTTCGTATCTCAATGTCTCTTCACTTACTCCAGCACAACATGCTGTCCTTTTACCATTGAATTCCTCCAGCGTCGAAGCTTTGCCTTCTCCACAGCATCGGAGGATCATCGCAATTCGACGTCACAATGACAGGCAATCGGACCCTCTATCTGACCTTTATCGTATCCGCGACCTTGTTCCTCTATGCAGTGGTACATCAGTGGGGCGGCATAACGGCAGAAGCCATACAAGAGAAACTGACATCTCATATGTGCGTATCGCCTCCTATAACATTTTTTTATTGTCACCAGCCTCGCTCACATCAGAAGCAGCTCTGGCGATGAATCCACCATTAAGCGTCCAAATTTTGAGCAGATTGCCCGGAAATATGGCACCGACAAAGTCACTACTCACAAATACCAATTCATGTACGACAAGTACCTGTCGGACATTCGAGACGACCAGCTAAAGGTCTTGGAGATCGGCCTTGGTTGCAACATGGTAAGCACAGACCTTACTCTATCAAATGGGCACTCTAATCACATATAGGACTATGGCCCCGGAGCGTCCTACTACACTTGGCTCGAATACTTTGCCAACGTCGATCTCTACTTTATCGAGTACGATGGGCAGTGTTCCCAAAAATACCAAGACAAGACCGCCAACGCACACGTTTTCATTGGCGATCAAGCAGACACCGTCTTCCTCGCAAAGTTTTCCACAGAAGCAACTGCCGACGGTTTGTTTGACGTCATTATAGATGATGGCGGGCACACGATGGATCAGCAGATTACTTCCTTAGGCTTTCTCTGGAAAGCCGTCAAACCCGGTGGTTTATATGTGATTGAGGATTTACAAACCAGCTACTGGGAGTCGTTCGGCGGGGACCCCCTGGGAAAGAGCTCATCCAAGGAGACTACGATAACTTACTTGTATCAACTAGTCGATGACTTGATGATTGGCGAAAACGCAAAGCAGGTTAGCCATGATTTACTTTCCATCGACTGTATGGCGGAAATCTGTGCCTTACGCAAGAAGGAACATCTATAAGCAATTCACTGTTGTAATAACAAGGCAATCTCGTGACTAGAATGAATAAAAAATGTACTTCAATTCTATTGCATCTAGGTGCTAGGTATTTTATTCAACATTAAAGCAAAGAATTGCGATTGATATCATATATAGTTTTCCCCAAAGGGTTTCTCCTTCCTCTCCATCACATGATTAGGCACTTCACTGGAAGGCCACAGAAATTATCCTTATCCTCTCTCTCTTGGATCGGCTCCTCCTTTACAGCAGACGGCCTGGACGCGTTGGTTGGGGCACTCTGGACTGCTTCTTTCTTCTGGTTGCTGCCATGTAGTCAAGAGGAGAGAGTCTCGGCGAAAGCCTTACCCTGGATGGTGGCGATCTTGAGCTCAAGCTCGGTGGGCTGGCGGGCACCGGTGGGGCCGGCATAGGTACCGGCACCCCAGGGAGAGCCACCGTGAACCTCCTCGAGGTTGGTGACCTCGGGGAAGGTCTTGGCGTAACCAAGAGGGACGTAGACGATGCCGTGGTGAGCTAGGGTGGACATGGCAGAGATGGCGGTAGACTCCTGGCCACCACCGGGGGTACCAGTGGAGATGAAGAGACCGGCCTTCTTGCCCCAGTAGCCGCCGGAAGCCCAGATGCCACCGGTCTTGTCCCAGAAGGTCTATTTGATAATCTTGTTAGTATTATTTCTATGTAGACCACGAATCACGAGGGGGTTGCTATATATAACATACCTTCCACTGAGCGGGGAAGTTTCCATAACGGGTGGGAATGCCAAACAGGAAGCCATCGTACTGGGTGAGGGTGGCAGGGTCCTCAAGGAAGGGAATGTCGGTAGGCTTGGGCGGGGCGTACATCTTGGCGAGAACCTCCTCGGAAAGAGTCTCGGGGATCTGGTAGATGTCGACCTGGGCACCAGCCTCCTCAGCACCCTTCTTCTCGGCCTCGGCGAGCTGCCGGATGTGGCCGTACATGGAGTACTGTAAACAGGTGAAAGTTAGTAGAGTTTCTCATGTAAGAGAAGCATTGGGCAAGATATTGATTCATAATTGTGTTTTGTTGTTACAAGTGACAACATGTTTTGATGTTTTTGTGTTGTCATTTGATATAAGGGAACCAATTGGTATGAATGAGAAGTGGAAGAATCCCGATTGGATCATGTACAGCAAAAGAGGCTTCAACTTACGTAGACGATAGCAATCTTGGGAGCCATTGTGATTATTAGAGTTTCCTAAAGAGGAAAGCTTGGGGTATCTTAAAATAGTAGAATGGAAAAAAGGAAGTGCGTTTTGTTCAGACAATTGATTGACTGTGTGATGAGGCTTTCAAAAAGGTTCTGGAGAGGAGGGGGACGGGGACCTGAGCTCTTATAGCTGGGGAAAACATGCAAGGACCCGGCTCGGCTGGGACGCCTAGCCCGTGAAGGGGGATTAATTGGTGTTAGTGGAAAGGTTACCGCATCTCCGTCGCAATCGAGCCAGTCCCCAGGTCGAGAAGCTGGTGGATGCGGTGCTGCATAGCCGTTACCGGTACCTACTAATCAGGCTATGAGATCATGGCATCTCAAGGTACCGGGTGTGGAGACACCTCTTTTTTCGTATTAATGATAGTGCAACGTTTACGGAGTACGGCAAGGTACAAATGCATTGCTTGGCTGGAATGCAGACTGCCCGTCGCTGCAATTGGTAATCAGACAAATGGCATTACTGTTAGGATATGCCAAAGTAGGAAAAGACGGCTTTTGCCCCCTGAAACAGCGCGAAGACAAGGCGTTAGACAGCAAAAGATCATCATCGTGTCAGCATTGACATCTGCGGCAACGCTTTTCGAGCCAAAATTGGCTCCGCGTATTGGCGGCACTCGATACTGCACGAAGTACTTGGGGAAAAAACAATCAGCATTACTTGAGCCTGACAAACTGCACGGCCGCACCCCGCATGTGGATTGAGGGGTGCTAAGTGGAGACGCTCGAAGCTTAGCTAAAGCTTTGATAAGTCACGAAGCGCGCGGTAGGGCGTGGGATGAAGGCTGATGGTTTATTAATGACGGGCTGCCCTTTTTTGCGCCTTCTTCTACGAGATGAAATGGAATTTGCCTGACAAATGATGCGATTCATGGCTCGGACATCACCAGCATGGCAGCATGGCTGTGAGAATGAGAACCCCCCTGGTTTATCCCACACCGAGATCGAACAGAGTGGGGACACCCTCAAACCCGAAAAAGCTCCCCCTGCGGCATCTGGGATCGGATGACACGATAAGGTACCAAGCGCTGCAGGCTAGAATATCTAAGCTTGGATGGCCAATTTCTAAGCAATTGGGTGTACCATGTCTCGATTCATCCATCATCTTTTCCTGTAGTAGGACAATTCCGTTCACGACGAACCAGTTGCCTGGCACTCTCGCTCTTTGCTGTTCGCCCTCTATACCCTCTATACTACTTCATATTCACTACTCTGTTCATCTCAACTCACCACCGCTTCTTTTAAGAATGCGTACGAAGAATACGGCTTCAACACTTCCATAACGACACTCCACCGTCGCGATAACTCCCTCCTACAGCAGGATAGAAAACCTGCTCGGCTAAGTCGCCTGTCGCCCGGCTATCGAGGAAGAGCCCAAACCCACGCCCGCACCACTTGGTGGTGCTGACCTGCATTGCGCCAGTGAGACCGAACGCAAACACGGCCTCAACGCCAAAAAGCCAAAAAAAAAAGAGGATCTCACTTTTTTCCACTTCAAAAGAGTTTGGAGTTAAAAGGCGGCCTGTGCTGCTATTATTTTCCGCTCTCAGAGAGACGCCAAAAAAAGAAAAGAAAAAACTGATTGAGCGCGCGATCTTCATTCCGATGAGACTGAACTTGTCACAATCTTAAAGTTACAATACAAACTAATAATACTCGTGGTGTTCCGGAACGGAATGATTTCCGACCCGCCTCCGAACGACTTTCTCCTCTCCTCTCCTCTCCTCTCCTACCCCTCAGCTGCAAGGCGACACGACGCAATCGAGCTAGAATGCCAATACTAGGTACTACTACTTCGTACCCTCCACTGCATATTCGCTGGTGGCACAAGGTATACCTCTAAACCGCGAGGGCTAGAGATGGCGTCCGAACAATCTGCAGCCTTGCGGGGGTGAATAAAATTATAGGATTGAGCCAATGGCTAGAGGGCGTCATGCAAAGAGGGTCGGCATATCTGCAGGCGATGCATTTACGAAGAGCCAAAATCGAAGAGAGTGAGCAGACTCTTCAATCCCAGATAATGGCGGTCTGTAAACCGACAAAGACATGCCATTTGTCTGCTGCTTAACTGCCTAGTTGCTCGCGATTCCAACAGCAAGTACTTTGTTGAATGGAACATAACACACAGTGTAGCGCAAATCATCTTGACTGTCGCAAATAATAGTTCCACTTCCAGGAACCAGCCATCATGTCGATTCGCAGGATTCCCCATTACATAAACAACGGTAAGCCCGCATAAGTGGAAATTAAAAGGTAAGGGCTGCAAGTAATATAGGCTATAAATGATGAAAACTTCCTATGCTTCGTACTATTCACACAAAATCCACAGTTTCAATCATCCAGATTCTATATACAAGGCTCCCTCTTCTTCCTCGCCGTAACACCGCCCATGAAGTAGCAGAAGAAGAACAAAAGAAGCGTCCGTCTCAATAACAGACTCAATATGCACAAGCAGCATGACGCCCGCTTCGCATCCGTTTGCAGTCCAAATATTCAAGTCCAAATATTAAATATCAAAGGCCGTCCATAAAATCATTGCTCATTCGGTCGAAACACAAAAAAAAGGGAGAGAAGGGGAAAAGAGGAGTATCCAAATTCTTCGTAGTGTGTATATGTTTACGGTCTCCGTTCAGTCTCTGGGCCGCCCTCGTGTTCCGGCGGCTGCGCGCTTGACGGCTCAATCACAATCGAAGGAAGGTCGCCGATTCGCAGGCTGGGTAGTTGGGGGATACTGCTAGCACCGCGGCTAAGTCGATTCTGGGCGCGTTCTGTCGAATTATCTTCGCTGGAGGCCGACACAAGAGATGGCGACGTCAGGCTCCGCTGGCTCCTCTGACTCCTCTGAGACTCTGATCGGTGGTGTCCTGGGTAATCCGGCGGTGGCTCATGCGCTTCCACGCTTGGTCGGTCTTGGAAGTCGTCGTCATCCGCAAGAGAAACATCTTCATAACCTGGGGGTGGCATAGCTTCATCGCCCAAATCTGCCTCCACAAGCTCGGGGCTCGATCCTGCTCTAGCTTCACTTTGGGCCTCTGCCGATCGGGTCAGAGCGGGCGAGGGAAAGTTGCTATCCATGCTGATAACCGAGCTCTCGCTCATCCCGCGATTGTGCTGCTGCTGAGATCGCACCTCAGCCATGCCGATGCTTGCAGAGTCTGAAAGAAGGCCCATGCGCTCGCTATCGGTGCTATTGGCACGTATTCTTGTACCGTCATGGCGGGCCAGTCCAACGTCTGCATAAGATACGCTCGACACGGATAGATTTCTATTCTCCTTTGCCCGGTCCATTTCCCGGCGAAGTTCGTCAATCACAGTGCTGTTATTCGCAGCCCGTGTACGGGCACGGATATCCGCCAAAGCCGTGTAGTCGCCTCGTTCCCGGGCTGCTGTTCGCTCCGCCCTCCTCCGTTGTTGTTCATCAATCAACTGCCGCCGCGCAACCCGAATCTGATACATGGACTCCATCTCTTCGTCGCGCAATGCTTCCACTTCTTCTTCGGTAGGTAAGTCGACAATGACATCAATGCCGTCTCTCTCGCCTTCTCGCCCTATAACCTGCTCATTCTGTGCAGCCATTTGGCGGTATACCGGCAGAGTCATGACCGAGCGAACCGAAGTATTGCGGTCGACATTGCTCCCCGCCGCGGCATTACTGCGATTTGATGCCGAAGAGGGAGGCTGGCTAGATCGACCAGCTCGTCCAGTACTTGGCGTTGCCGCCGGGTTGAGTGCACGCGAGTTGGAAGTCACTTCAGTGGTATCGTCTCCATGAGCACGTTCGTATTTGGCCTTCTTGCCCTTTCTTCTTCGCCTGATAAAAAGTATGAGGAGAACGAGTGCAACGATGGCAACGACGGCGCCTATGATGATCTATTGTCATCATTTTTTTGCGTCAGTAATATTTTCTGAGAAACACAATCAGTTTCTTGATCTTTGGAACCTACAGCGCCTATGATGCTACCGCCCATTCCTTGCCGCCGCACTAGCGTATGGAGGTGGCGAGCCGATTGCGACAGCTGTGCGCTGGCGTCAGCACGCTGCGCCGTCCGACTGTGTAGATACATCCTCGCCAGCCGCGCGAGACATGTAGGAGGACAAGAGTCCGATGGATGCGAGAGGAAAAGGAAGGCAATCGTAATAGTTGTTTGTGGGAGAGTGAGATTTTCGTTCAGATGGTCGTTTCACGAGTCTGCTGTCCGCATTGGGCTTCAGTCCGGAGGTGCGGCTCGTAAGCTCCCCAATGCGGGCGGCACCAGCGTCTCTCCAGTGACCGAAAATCCAAGCAGATGATGTAGCGGCGTTGCTCAGCCCGTTTAGCGAGGTGGGACGACCAGGTTGGCAGTGTCGATTGTGTTTTTTTGGCTGTGGTACCAGTGCGGGGAACGGTCAAAAACAATCAAACAATGGATGAGTTGAGACGAGGTTACAGAGCACAGAGAGAACGACGAAAACAATCCAGACGGTGTATGGTATTGGGGTGGCTGGGATAGAAAAAGGAAGGAAAAGAAAGAGCAAGCGGAAAACACGAGATGCAAGGGTCGGGGCTCGCGGGACTTGCTGGCCTGATTCCAGCGGGCAATTGTAGCTAATTCGAGCCCCCGAAAGGCCCTGAGAGGCGGCCAGCGATACGCTAAAGTTGCAAGTCAGCCCCATTCATGACGCTTTACGAGGAGTCTCGGGCTGCTAAGCCACCTTCGACACAGCCAGCGTTGAATCGGAAGGCTACCCAGCCACGCTTTAGGGCTGGTCGGTGGCCGGACGACGAGTCGTAGACAGGGCTAACGCATGATGAAGTTGCAGCCATTCGGTAGGCCCAGTATCTTGGCTAGGAGGCTTTGCCGATTCGCTCTGTGGAATCAGTGGGTGGCTGACACTATCCTGTGCCCGCAGGCGAACCCTTTAGGCTGCTAAACTACCCGCTGGACGGGCCGTTGCTTTGCTATTAATGGCTGCATATGATGGGCATGGTGTGCTTTGGTGGTAGTGCTAGTGCGCCTGTCACCCGTTCCTTTTCTGATCTTGAGATGTAAGATATGACATCGGGTGTTTGGCACGAGCGCTCAGATCGAGCAAGCATTGGGATTTGGGATGCAGCGAGTGGGGAATAGGTACAGGTAATGATCTAGTAATACAGTTCTCTCACTATCGCGTTGTGGAGAAAGTTGTAAGACAGGTATTACTACGGAGTACTAATATACGAAAAGGTCTTATTGGCAGAAACAATGACAATAAAGGCCAGGTACATATACCTGTACTTCATAATTGTGGCTTTTTTGAGTTGAGTTTTTACCGCTTCTGCTCACAAAAGTTTAGCATAAAAACAATACACAGTCATATAATCTCACTAAACTACACTGAATGTAAGACTTTATCATGGGAACAAACTTTGATAAAAATGTCTTGTCTTTTACAGGGATACGTTGCAATGCATCATTCTTACGAAACGCCAGTTGCCAGAATCTTCAGCCTAGCTTAGTATTATCTAGCGCCCCAAGCTTTTTTTCAGGGGAAATTCAGAAGATACGTCCGGTAATTGATTGGTATAACGGCTCTGACACTTGATCCCTTTTCAGAAAATTCACATGACAGTTAGACATTACTATTTTTGATGCGCAAAGACAGCAGTTCCAACAAGAAATAAAATAATCAGTATATGCTGGGTTACACCGCCATCATGCTGCTCATCGCCGATTCGTGAATAGCCTAACCTGTAGCAGCCCCCAAAATTCGAAAATAGAAGCATCAGTGCTGACACCTTCGGCTACTAACCATAAAGAAAGCCCCTCTTTGGGATATCGGGATAGACTTTACAGCGGAAAAAAAGATAACAATCTTCGTATTGGAGCGTCAAGTGACAAATGATCTCTTCGGTAAAAAAAAACCCGTTACTCCCCCAACCCAGGATATCCCTGCTATCTTGAAAGCACAACCCCTGTCGCGTCTTCTCTTCGTACATGTTAATACTTCAACTCTATCCAAACTTCTTCTCGAACTTCTTTAGCATGCCCGTCACGCCTCGCTCAATCCGTCCAGCGTTCTCTTCAAGCTTTCCTTTACCATCCTGCTTCGGCTGATGTGCATGGCCGCCGTGAGCCCCCTCTGCCTCCGTCGGTCGATATACTTGTTGATGTACCGAATAATCTACAGGCGCTGACGGTACGTAGCCCGATTGGGTATACGAGTAGTTGGAGTATCCGCCTGGCGGAGGACTTGGAAGGCCGTGATTAGCCACTGGCGGCTGTGATGCTGGCGGTGGCGGAAGACCTGGCGATGCCGGAAAGCCTGCTCCATAACCGGGCAGCCCGGGAGAGGGCAAACCCTGCGCTGGCATCGTCGTGGCTCGATGAATGCCGGGATGGACTGGTGGTGCTGCGAATTGAGGAGGCACAAATCCCACGCTGCTAATTGCAGACGGCGGAGGAATACCTGGAGTAAAGGGCTGCCCGCGATAATCATACGCTACCGCGACCGCCAAAGGGTTGAGAGGGTCCTCATCTGGAGGAGGTGTCTTCTCACGATGACGAATGGCCTCGGGTGCAGCAGGAGCAGCGGGATTATATGCCATCGGCGCGAAGTTTGCCGGCTGAGGAGGAGGCGGCGGTGGCGGTAGAGAGATGCTTGGTGTTTCTGACGAAACTGCCGAGACATCGCCAGGACCGCCGATTGAGCTATGAGAAGCCGATTGCGATGACACTTGCCCGTTACTGTAGTGCGGATCAGAGATGGCAGCAGTCTCGAGTTTCTGGATAACGGCGCTCATTCCTGCGGGCTGAGGTGGCGGACCTGGCTCATCGAGGACCTCAACCTGTGCCGGCGGCAGCACGCGCCGGACGCCGTTGATAAACTGTAGCGCATCTTGCTGCGTCCAGAAGTACAGGTCGAGCGAATGTAGCTTGTAGTGATATTTGTTCTCGTTGCGCGGATCGTAGGTGGGAAGATGCCATTCGCTCTGATCGACCGACTCGGCAACGGTCAGAGAGACTGTGCAGTGCTGCTTGTACGAGTATCGCACGTGCGCTTGGTCGAGAACTATTATGCGGCAAAAAAAGCGAAAGCCGTTAGACTATGGCACTCCATGGGTACGGAAGACGTTGCTTGTTCTTACATCCATGAAATGCATCTTGATCATCTGATCCGGGATTGTTCGCAATCTCAATGCGACACCTCCTCTCGGCAGCATTCTCAAACAAATAGACGTAGGACCCTTTATCAAAACGATGATGGCGAGGCTTCACATTTGCCGGAGAATAAAAGTAGTGAACATCTCCGAAGCTGTGTATAAAGAAGTCACGATATTAGCAATGCTGTAAGCTCCAATTGTGACCCTCATCCAGTCCACTCACAGCGTAGCTACATTCTCCTCACCTGGCCTCGCTGCCATCTTGTCTGTGTCTGAGAGAGATGAGGTACCAGCCGGCAATACGGAGCTCTCCGTGCGCCTCGGAACAAGCAGATGAGGATTGGAAATCCGGGTGTCTTCAGCCTTTTGATGTATGCAGGTCACTATTTATACTGCTTGAGCTCCGACTTGACGACCCTTATTTTAAACCAAATCATGCAATCACTTTTTCCATTTCAACCTATGAGATTATGGCGTCTCGGCGCTTATACGTCCATACAATGAGGGGTGTGAGCACAGCCCCTGGCCAATAGCATTGCGTAGCAGGCTGTTCTGTCACAAAGCCTCTAAAACAAAACCCCGCTGCACCAGCTGCTTAGCACAATCGTGAAGGCTACTCCGTATGCTACTCTACTCTAAAATCCCTCACGTGATACCGCGTTGCTATCGCATTTGGCTCTCTCCCATCGCATTAGGCACGCGTCTCAACCTCGTCGGAATTCCGCTCGTGCACGGATGATGAATGCCAGGCCCTGAGTTGCGCTTTCGGGTATGGCCGGTATGATGCTGATAAATACCTTATGCCGCTTGTTACATGATACTTGAGACTGCAGCTTGATGGCTTCATCAATATGACTTCTGCGGAATCCACGGAGGAATCAGCGCATCTGGAGGAAAACCAGGACGATGCCCTTAAAACTCTCAAATATCACCTGCTTGGGCCTTCGCTGACCAAGGCGGGCCAAGACCAAGTCGACCAAAGCAAGGTTTCTAACCAAAAATCTTGACTTAGATTGGGACCGCATTTTATTAACACACAGACACAGGTTTCGGAGATTATTTACAACGCATCTAAGGGGTCCAAGTTTTTCAGCCGCGAAGAATTCCGAGACAAGATCCTTACAAAAAAGATTGACCAGATTCTGTCGCGGAAGAAGAAGCTAGATCAACAAGACCTGACGCGCGATCTACGAAATGCCGACCGCGTTCTCGCGGAGCTTGAGCTCTCCAGAGACCTTACTCAACATATAGTGCACCTTGATTGCGATGCCTTTTTTGCGGCCGTGGAGCAACTGGATAGGCCTGATCTGAAAGATGTTCCATTTGCCGTTGGCGGCGGCGTTCTCACGACATGCAACTACGTTGCACGCCAGTTTGGCTGTCGGTCGGGTATGGCCAGTTTCGTGGCCAAGAAACTTTGCCCCCAGCTCATCCTTATCAAATCCAACTATCATAAATACAATGCAAAGGCTCAAGAAGTGAGATCGGTTCTTGTCAATTACGACCCGCGTTTCGAAAGTGCTAGCATCGACGAGGCATACCTTAACATCACGGAATACTGCGAAGAACATAGCATGGACCCGGCCGCAGTGGTGGAGCAGATGAGAAAGGAGGTCCATGAGAAATCTAGTATTACGGTCTCGGCGGGCATTGCTGCGAACGCTAGGCTGGCAAAGATTTGCTCAAACTTGAACAAGCCGAATGGGCAATACGTCCTCCCAAAGGAGAGAAATGCCATTATGACATTCATGCGGGATTTACCGACGAGAAAAGTCAACGGCATTGGCCGGGTCCTGGAGCGTGAGCTCTTGGAAATAGGAGTGAAGACATGCGGGGACTTGTATGACCAGCGGCAGTATTTGAACCGGCTGTTTGGCGAGAAGACGTTCGAGTTTCTCCTTCGCTGCTACTTAGGCCTTGGCCGTACCAAAATACAGCCTGCAGAAGAGTACGAGCGGAAAAGCGTCGGAACAGAAAGCACATTCCACGATATGTCAGATCCTACAAAGCTCAGGGACAAACTTCGCTCGACGGCTGAGGCTCTGGAGAAGGACCTGAAGAAGACTGAGTGTAAGGGCCGCACGCTTTGTATAAAGATAAAATTGCATACGTTTGAGGTTTATACTCGGCAAGTTATCCTGCCAAAATCAATATATTTGGCCGACGACTTGTACAACTATTCGTTGCCGATGCTTGCGAAGCTGGAGCAGGAGATACCAGGTATGAGGTTGAGACTGATGGGCTTGCGGTGCACAAATCTCGTTAGCACTAAGAAACCTGATACAATGGCATTCTTTGGTTTCAGACCTCGACGGCAAGATGCAGGAGAAACGAATGATACCAGCCCTGTGAAAAGGAAAGCGAAGGAGTTAACAGAAGGGGGAGAAGAGTGGGAGAAATTTGATGAAGATGATGAAAATTTCCTGGAAGATTTGGATGACAGCCTGGGCGACATGCTGCACGAACACGGAGAGGATGAGGATGAGATGCTGGCTGATCGAAGACATGGAAAGGAGATTTTGCCCAACCCAAAGCCCGAAAACGACGCTCCGCCACAGGAGGAATGGTGGGATTGCCCAATATGCCTCCGACCCCAGGCAGCAAACGAACGACAATTCAATGACCACATTGACCTGTGTCTGTCGAGGCAGACCATTCGAGATGCGGTCCAAGCTGATGAGCCCAAGGATACGAAGCCCCCCGTCCTGCCTGACGTGAATAAACGGCCTAAGCTGACGGAAAAGAGGCGGGGTCGGCCGCCCACTACGGATCCAAAGCAGAAGAAGCTCTCGTTTCGATAAGAGGAGCGCATAATGGATAATGAATGACGAAATCTACAGCATTATTTGGAACTTTTGGAATAGAAATTCTTTGAAGTGTATACATTTTCCTCGTATTGTGCATGTTAGCCGCGAGTGAAGCCATTTTGGATGTCACGATGTCTCTGAGAGCCAATCAGCTTTCTAGTCTTTGCTGATCTGCCAAATCGACTGATGTTTGCATTGTTTGTAGCAAAAGGATTGTATTATGACGTATGGAAAGGGCCTGACTGAACATGAGCCCAATGGTTATCCCGACATTCCAATCTCGGGGGATTTATGGATAGCTGACGGCCGATCAAAGCTCGATAGAGACAGAACTCTTATCTACCACACAAAGAAGAGAAACGTTTCACGGAAACGTTTCATTGACGTTCGAGATCCGCTATGCAAGCCAAAAAGAATTTTTATTTATTTACAAATCATCATCTCATTACAACTCCTCGTGACTCTCGCCATCATCAGTGTCGGCAATGATCGTCTTAGCGGCATCAGCAGCTTCGGCAGCGACGCTGGCAACCTTCTCGGCTACTTGTTCGGCCACGGTCTCTTCGGTGGGCTTCTCAACGGGCTTCTCGGGGGCCTTGACACCCTGGATGCCCAGCAACTCGGTTTCAAAGACTATGACATCGATTAGTGGCCTGATATTTGATACGGCGTGGGGGGAAAGAAAGGAGATGGAGTAAAGGATCTTACCCAAAGTTGAACCAGCCGGGATAGGACCCATGTTGCGCTGGCCGTAGCCCAGCTCGGGGGGGATTGTGAGGGTTCTGGAAAAGTGATGTAATGTCAGCCATCGTGAGTCGGTTGAGGGGCAAATGAGGAATGACGCAGTGGTTGCTGCTGTAGTGGTCTTATTACCTCTTCTCTCCAATGCACATGTCAAGAAGGCCTTGATCCCATCTAAAAGTGAAAATCCGTTAGCTTCAGTCGCAAGGCATCCAGCTCGGCGTGGGGGATCCAAACCCTTTGATCACCTGGCCAGCGCCCAACTTGAAGTTGAAGGGCTGGTTGCGGTCATAGCCTGCGAAGATAGTCAGCCAAACGATGATCGTCACCTTTCTAAGTCCCCGGGGCAGAACGGAACAAAGAACCGGAGGATAACTCACTAGCATCAAACTGCTTGCCCGAGTCGAGCAGAGTGCCGCGGTAATGCATGGACACCTGATCGCCCTTTTGGGTCTTGCGCTCGCACTCGACGGCGTGAGTGACCTCAACTTTGAGGTCCTCGGCGGCGACGACACCAATGGCGCAAGAGGCCAGGGCGGAGAGAAGCAGGGCTGCCTTCATGGTGGCGAAAAGTTTCGGGGCGCGGACTTTAGGTAGTAAAACGAGGCAAACGAGGCGAACGAGGCGAGGCGGGATAGAGGGCGCCGGGAGAGAGGAAATTGGATTACGTCGAAAAGGGTCAAAGGAAGAGGAAGAGAAGAAGTAGAATATCTGGCCAATGCGAATGGGCTTTACAAGCTGCAGAGCTGGCTAGGCGATAGCTGAGAGGGGGACTCGAGGCAATGTGGCCAGCTATTCCAAACGCCACTGAGCTTCCCGATACAGCGGAGAGCCATGCATGTACTTTGACATTGGCCAATGAACTGGGAGCGTTGCGGCAGGGCCTCTCTCCCCCGCGCCAATTCCAATCCCGGGGGGGGTTTAGTGCCTGGATTTACTACGGGTAGCGCTACAACACAATGGGCTTTGTCCATGGCCCGATTATGATGAAACCGTTTTATTTTCTGTTGTTTTTGCGTAGAGCTATTTCTCCATTTCCCAATCCTTCAAACAAAGGCATCGTATTCGCTCGCGTCTTTGAAGTTGTCGTCATTAAGGAGCCAATTCAGCACTTACGGCCCCTCGCGTGACCATGCTTGCAGCCTAAAAACGGTAGAGCAGAATTGTGAAGAGATGATATACCATTGGTGGGATTCTGTTTCATACGAGCGCGCAGGAAACTTCAGTTGCATGAGGTATTGGTTAAAAATGAAGCATCTGCAATACGTCATTGCCTTGGCCGGTCCCTGTTCTCGGGGGTGTCATGTGGGATGAAGAGACGATAAAGCAATCATGGAGGGTCCTCGATAGCTGTTCTAGACCGAGGAACTAAGCTGGATGGGAAAAAGGCACTGCAATCGCCTTACGCAGGCGAATTAATTAAAACGTCGATAACAAAGGAGCTAGTCGGCGTAAACTAGGGGTCATTTGGAGCTCGGCATCTACGTAATTTGGCAAAATGAGATTAAAATTTTGTTTGCCTTTTTTTTTTTTTTTTTTTTCCACAGCCCAGTTGTCAAACTACTACGTCGAAAATATGACGTAGAGAGTGAGCCCTGGAAAGACCAATTGGAGGAGAGCTTAGGATGCAAGGCTATTAGCCAGGCTTATTACTTTACAGTGCCCCACGACTCTAGAAGCCCAACAAAGCGGTGCTGACCAGGGATATTTCGCCCTTTTCTCGCTCTTCAGCTCTTTCATATGCAATTTTTGACCCAGGTTTCAGTTACATTACTGTACTCCGTACGTTCCTGTACTTCGTATCATTGAGGTCTTCCCAGGGACCTCGCTAGCTCCAGTTACTGCTAGGACGATGCTGCCACACCTACCTGTATGAAGGGTCTTGGATGGGTGACAACATCTGAAAGAAGGAGGGTGTAGTTGGGCAAAAAGAGAAAAA
The DNA here is from genome assembly GCA_030278935.1 of Trichoderma polysporum. Lineage (NCBI taxonomy): Eukaryota > Fungi > Ascomycota > Sordariomycetes > Hypocreales > Hypocreaceae > Trichoderma > Trichoderma polysporum. Next base: position 273,638 of record JARFTM010000014.1, read on the forward strand.
AAAAGTAGAAGAAGTGGTTACATGGAGTAGTCAAGGGGGATGGGGGGTAAACAGACGCCCTTTGTGGTTCCAACGTATCGCGAGCGAAGCCGGTTGAAGGGGCTATGCCGGCATCTGTCCCGCGACTGCGAGGCTGCATCCTCAACTTCACCGGTTCGCTTGTTTGCTAATCCTACCAAGTCACTCATGGCTATGATTCTCCGTCACGAAGAGATTTTTTCCACTTTCTACGGCACCAAAGAAGCTTATGATGCCATCACCGAAACTGGGCTGAGTCCAGCGGAGATTTTTGCCTCATCGTGGCTTTTCCCACCCCCGACAAGCTCCAGCATGACGATGCTGGCACTTGCAAAAAGGAAAAAAGAAAGGAGAAAAAAAAGGACAAGAAAGAAACCAGCCAGCGCCTATCACGTTGCTCGCACGAGGATTGGCTCTTTGGCACATACGCGTGACATGGCACGGATGCAAGAGCTGATGTACAGTATGTAGGGTGACTGGCCCTGTGGCACCTCAAGACGCAGACGCACGTTATAGTAGATTGGTGGAACCGCACTCTTCAGGGAGTGAAAAGCCAGCCACACACTGTAGAGCAAAGGAGGGGAGATGAGGGGAAACAACTCCCAACCTACCGTCCTAAACTCATCCGCTGCCATCATCTCTCGGTGGCCTTTTTCGATTTTTTTTTTTTTTGGCCTACGACTCATTCCCTACAAGCGCCATGAAACGAAATGCTGATGCCTGCTTTTCTGCCTAGCAGAGCCGACACGGATGGACGAGGCGCTAGTCTGTGGCTCGTGGGTCACGGTCACTTTGGGGGATCTCGAGAGCCAAATTCCCCTCGGGCAGTTCTGCTGGCAGGGAAATACGGACCGGTAAAGAGGGTACGGAGCAGGCCTACAATGCCAAGTATCTACGGAGTACTTTACCTTACTTGTCCGCTAGGTCGCTTGTGACGCTGCTAGCCTTTACTCTAATTGACGTTTGCCTGGCATGGCAGGTATCAGTACCTCCCTGTCTACGATCATACCTAGGACTCCGCGTACTCGTGCTTTCTCAGCAGCAGTCCTGCCGCGGCTGTGCCTGTTAGGTACCTGCCTGTACTTCGTACCTGGCAACCATCTCAAAACGCTCACCGTGAATCTAGACCGGCCGTGACTCGACAACAGACGCGAAATCTCACTCCCTTTTTCCATTTTCACTGCCGCCGTTGTGCTCCCGCCGTCATTGCTTCACTATTGTGGCCATGCTTTCAAGTGTCGAAGCCCCAACGTTCGCGTTCCAGTGCCGTCCCCCGTCCCCTCGCCCTGCCTAAGGAGGCATCGTACCCCTGCCCCCGGCATCATGAGGCCGCTCGACTAAGCTACTACCTTGGCTGCGATGTACTTTTCGCCACTTGCCTGGCTCTCCTCGCACGCTTCATCTCTAAGACACTTTTGGGTTCTTACGATGCTTGCCCGTCTTGAGGCTTGCAGCCAGCCGCAACGATTGGCGGCCCCTGCTTCGCTTCCTGTTTGGGCGGCCTCGGGTAGATCGCTCCCAAGGCGTGTTTTGCTTGTTGGGAGGGGGGCTGTTCTGACTGACTCACCATGGACAATGTAATGTACCTCTGTGTCAGACCTAGTAAGGTTGTGGTGTTGTTGCCTTCCGCCCATTCTGCCTATGCCATGCTGTCTCAAGTGAACATGCTGCTACTAGTATACTTGACATAGAGCCAGATGACGGTACAAGTGAGAAAACTATAAAGCTCTCCGTTGTCCTCAGGATGCATATATTTTCCTCATCGTCTCCCTCAGGATAGACACGCTACAAAGCATTCTCTACCAACTATTCTATATCTACTACCACTGCTGCTGCAACTATCATTACTGTTATATCACTACCATTTGGCCATCACTATTACAAGGGTTTCCATTGCTCTGTCTCCAATAGACTATCACCAACGCCTAGCCAACCAATCAACCAACCAACAAACAAACAAACCAACAACCGTGACAATGGCCAGCCGTAACAGCAGCGTCTATGTCCACCAAAGCAGCTCGGGCCCTTCCAGCCGCTCGTCCAGCTCATCTGGCCATTCTACCAACCCACGCCCTGCTAATACGACTTACCGTGAATATAATTCAAGTATGCTAGCAGCTCCAACGTCTTCTCCTAGTCGCAACATACTAACAAGGTCTGCAGCTGGATACACTACCCAGAGAATCCAATCCGGCAACAACGTGGTTATCGATCATCGCAAGCGAGACTACGACCCCAATTCGCCTTCTCCTTCCTACAGGTCCAAGTGATGTGTCATTCATCGCAAGGCATGAACAGTCTCTGCTCATAGAGGCACTGACTGTCCAATTCTCAGAGCTCCTCACCCTAGAGCTCCTCACCTTCTTGGACACAGCACACTGGATACGGCGATAAAATCGATAAAATCTCACAATTACACCCCGGGACATGCGTCGCTCTCAGGCGGCAATGGCCACGATGGCAATCACACAGACCAAGGGCAACCTGGACAATCCCACAATACCACGGCTGCTCTCTCTACACATCCATTCTTAGAACTGCGCGGCGGCTTTTTCTTTTCTTTTATTGTATTTTCTTCTTCTTTTAACTTTCATACTGGTACGATATTGGAGGAATGGCGCTATGGGATATGGGCATGGGCATGGATATAGAAATGACTTATCATCTGGTTCACGGTTAAGCGAAGGATGGGTGGCGTCAATAGCATCACTGATACGAATGCACTTTTTTTTCTCACTTACTTTTAAAAAAAACGAAACGGAACATACTTTCGTATTCTGAAACTTTTTTCTTCTTGAACAAACGTCAGCTTTTTTTTATTCTTGTCTCGGAAAAAAGGGCGCCATGGATTGTCTCGTCTCATAGTTTATTGGCCTAACTACTGCAGGAACCCCAAGATCGCCGGGAGGCAACCCGTTTTTTTTTTTCTTATCCTTCCATGGGCGGTTCTATTTTTGGCAGTGCAACACCACTGCCTTGGGCGGGGTATCTCTGAACAGGATTCTTCGGTCCGAAGAATGGGCATGAACTTGAAAAGATTTTACTGACTCGACTTGTCATTTTTGTCATTTTTAGAATTTATTTTTAGGTTTTGTATTAAAAGATGAGATTGAGATGGCGGTGGTGGAGAAAAATCGTAATCTCAATATTAGGCAGCTCTTTCTTTTGCTTATGAAAGTCCCTTGTTTGGACATCATACGAGCTCCTAGATAAAAACAAGTAGAATTCCAAGCTTTCAAACAAAATCAGTTCCGTAGCGAGCTCCTCAAAGGGAGGCTCTGCATGTCTGCACAAGAATGGGTAGGTTGCATTTCCTAGCTTTGTATCCAGCACTGATCGCTATACAAAGCTCTGGCCCTTTACGCGCCGCCTTCACGCTTGGCGTATTCCTCCTCAATGGCCTCCTGGTACTTTTCCTCGGGAGAGCGCGGGTCTTCACGCAGGAGACCTTCTTTGATGAGAGTGTCGGGGTCAGGACGATGCGAAATCTTGTCGTTGAGCTTGTCTCCAAGCATGTGCTTCTGGAGCTGTTTATCAGTGGCATCATTAGCACTTCCAGTCATCTTTTTGACGTTGTCCTACTGCCAAGAGCGTGCATGGGTAGGATAGAGAGGCAAATCAGCCTAATGTTACTTACCTCTTTCTGGCTGGCGAGGAGACCTGGTGCGGCTGTGGAGTCGGGGAGGATGTTCTCTGCAAGGTGAGTTAGTATGGTGATTCCTGCGAGACGCAATGTCCTATGTGATTGTGTTCCATCAAGGGGGCTTAATGCTATGCATTCCCGCAATAAATGGACCGACGGATGGTTGGGCATCAGGAGGCGTACTCTCTACCAGCTCGGAGCGTTCGGGTCGGTGCTTGAGGTAGTTGGATAGCGAGTTCTTGCGGGCAGGATTCTGGACGGAGATGGGTGTCTCGTCGACAACAGGGGCTTGGTTCTCTGTGGTGTCTGCCATGGTGATTGTGTCGTTTCGAAACGTGTCTTGGTGTCTTTTTGGTATGTAGAGGTGTAAGTAGTGAGAAGTGGCGAGACTGTCTGGATCAGAGCCTTGAGGTGCCCAACGAAGCTCTTCTCAAAAGCAGCGAATGACGTCAGGTGTTCTAGAGCTCCCTCTAATGTGTGGGGGTGGGGTTTTTGTCTTTCGCTGGAAGCTTAATGGACTCTAGGCGGTGTGAGAGCGACGATTGAATACAGGAGGATAAAATGAAGTCTCGTGAAAGAGGAAGAGAAGCAGAAGGAGATCTTTTGTTGTATTTAGAAAAAAAAGAAGAAAAAAGAAAAAGAGGGGGGCTGTAACGCTGTTTTATCACTGATTCCTCGACGCAGCGGCGCCCTCAGGCTATACATGTTCTAATAAAAGGTGACCTGGTGATGGTGGATATTGGGCATGCGGGAGCGCTATTTGTTTTACCCCGCAACACTCAATTGCCCAGCTGTTGAAGACAAGAACAGGGATGTAAGTTATTACGGAGTGCTGGCGAAGGGGTCATACAGAGATGCCATACAGACGTGGTTTGAAGGTCATGAGCTGGGGGGCAAGGGATGGCGGGTGGTGTCGCGTGGCAGCCGCGCAAGGACAAAACCTGAGACAGAACACCCCGAGACACATGCTAACAAGCAATAGAATTGCACGTTTCTGTAGTATAAACTATAGGTGAGAATGAATGTTCATGCTCGCTGTACCCCGTACCTGAGCGTATAGCATTAGCGAGAAGAGCCGCTAAACCAGGCGTTGATGCGCCCGTCCTCATGAGAAGTAGAGCATGAGTTGGCATAACTTCATGCACCCAATTAAGGGGGGCTTCATTTTGATGCGCCGATGTTTGGTTTCAGTTTCGAGACACTGCTAGACGAGGGCGCCAGCAGCGTCTCAGGAAGGCTGGCGCCGTTGCCAGTGGCCACGCGAGTGGCTTGTTAGAGAACTGGCTAGAACAGGACATGGCTTCATTGTGCGGCTGGAGTTGTTGGATGCGGAACAGTTGTAGCCGCGTACGAAGTACTCCGTGTCGTAAACTTTGTGCAAGACAATCGAGCAAAGCCAGTATAATCTCAGCTCGGAGAATATCGGCAAATAGACGCCCGGCCTAAGGGATAATTAGAATACTCTAGACAACAAATTCGCGACATATCCCGTAGATGGCGCTTGCACAAGTCTGCGTAGGGCTCTATTCTCCAGCAAACTTGGCCCGCGTATCGTCGCCGGCCAGAGCGATCAGGCGCATGCAAGATCTGATGGAGAGCAAATCAAACGGCTCGGTACACTTGGCAGGAAACTCGGGAAAAGAAGCGTCTCCACTGCCAAGGGAGCGTTGACGCGACTTTGTCTGGAGCCAGCAAACACTGCCGATGTCAGGATATCCATTTTTCCTTCTCTTTTATCTCTCACGACCCAGAAATCCGGGATTTTGGCTAATAGACAGTGCCGAAATTCGGTATGGTAGAAACCGGAAGAATGATCGGAGAATGAGTTGCCTGCTAGGCACTGCTGCGTCTACCTAACAAGTGTTGGAAAAAAAATGCTAATGCGCTATGATGCGAGGCTACGGAGGTGCCGGAGCAGTGCTGCATGGGCTGTTCGTATTACATAGAAGAAGAAGCAGAAAACAATCAGGAACCAGGGAACAAAGCAGGGAACAGGGCCATTTTCTGCTGCACATAAATTAAAACGCAGGTAGCGAAATTGAAGAGTCGTGGATTTAGACGTGCAAACTTCCATCCCTGAACCAAGCGGGCGGGTACGTAACTTGTGTCAGCCAGTGGCTGTGCCATCAGGAATCATTACGCACGGAAAAAGGTCGGCCAGCGGCACTAAACGTCACTCGTCAGGCACCGCATCATTCGGCCGCGAATGCTCGACAAGCCACATTCATAGCCTTTGGGTCAAACCATTCCCCTCGCTCAGATTCCCGTTTTCTCGTCACGCCTTTCGGCACAAACAATTCCATTCATTAGACGTCTGATGCTCGAATAAATCGTTTCGTCGACGTCTTCTTCTTCTTCCATTTCTTTTCCCCCTTCTTCCTGTCCCGTCTCTCCATCTTCCGCCATGGTAAGACCGCTCGACTCCTGTCCTCTCCCAATCTCCCTACCTCCCCCACCACAAAAGGCTTCGGCATCATTCTAACGAGCGCTTTCTACGTTCCTAGGGTATATCAAAGCGTCCCAAGGACAAGGCTGCTCGGAACGCGCAGGCGACGGGCGCTCATGGCGGCGGCAGCGAAAAGCCCAAGAAGGCTACTTACGAGGTGACTAAGAAAAAGGAGATCGGTGTGTCAGACTTGACTCTCCTCAGCAAAGTGTCCAACGAGGCCATCAACGACAACCTCAAGAAACGTTTCGAAGGCGCCGAGATCTATACGTACATTGGCCATGTGTTGGTCTCTGTCAATCCCTTTCGGGACCTGGGCATCTACACCGACCAGGTCCTGGACAGCTACAGGGGGAAGAACCGTCTGGAAATGCCACCGCACGTCTTTGCCATCGCCGAATCCGCATACTACAACATGAAGGCGTACAGCGACAACCAGTGCGTCATCATCTCGGGTGAATCAGGAGCCGGCAAGACCGAGGCCGCCAAGCGCATCATGCAGTACATAGCCAGTGTTTCTGGTGAGCAGTCGGGCGACATCAAGAAGATCAAAGAAATGGTGCTGGCAACCAACCCGCTCCTTGAGTCTTTCGGAAACGCCAAGACGCTGCGAAACAACAACTCGTCGCGATTTGGAAAGTACCTGCAGCTGCATTTCAACGCCAACGGCGAGCCGGTCGGAGCCGACATCACAAACTACCTCCTTGAGAGCACCAGAGTCGTTGGGCAGATTACGAATGAGCGCAACTTCCACATTTTCTATCAGTTTACAAAAGCCGCCCCAGCCCAGTACCGAGAACAGTTTGGCATTCAGAAGCCCGAGACCTATCTTTATACTAGTCGCTCGAAATGTTTCGACGTAGAGGGCATAGATGACGTTGCAGAATTCCAGGATACGCTCAATGCCATGAAGATCATTGGTCTGAGTCAGGCAGAGCAAGATGACATATTCCGCATGCTGTCCGCTATTTTATGGATCGGTAACATTCGATTCCAAGAAGACCAGGGCGGATACGCTGAAGTAATCGACAAGTCTGTGGTGGACTTTGTGGCATACCTACTGCAATGCACGCCTGAGGAGGTGATCAAAGGCATTACCATTCGAATTCTGACGCCTCGAAACGGAGAGATCATTGAGTCGCCCGCAAATCCGGCTCAAGCAATGGCAACTCGAGATGCTCTGGCCAAGGCTATTTATAGCAAATTATTTGACTGGATCAAGGATCGCGTCAACATCTCTCTCAAGTCTAGGCAGGCGACGACCAACTCGATCGGAATTCTCGATATCTATGGTTTTGAGATTTTCGAGAACAACAGTTTTGAGCAGCTGTGCATCAACTATGTCAACGAAAAGCTTCAGCAAATCTTCATCCAGCTCACCTTGAAGGCTGAGCAAGAAGAATACGCTCGAGAAAAGATCCAGTGGACGCCAATTAAATATTTCGACAACAAGGTCGTGTGCGACCTCATTGAGCAGATCCGTCCGGTTGGAATCTTTTCTGCCATGAAAGATGCGACCAAGACAGCTCACGCAGACCCTGCCGCTTGCGATCGGACTTTTATGCAGAGCATCAACGGCATGTCGCACGCCCACTTGATTCCCCGACAAGGCAGTTTCATCATTAAGCACTACGCCGGTGATGTCGGCTATACTGTCGACGGTATCACGGACAAGAACAAGGATCAGCTGCTAAAGGGATTGCTAAACCTGATGCAGATGAGCGGAAACGCATTTATCCATACGTTATTCCCTAACCAAGTCGATCAAGATAACCGGAAGCAGCCTCCCACAGCAGGAGACACTATTCGTTCATCAGCCAACCTCTTGGTTGATACACTCATGAAGTGTCAACCCTCGTATATTCGAACCATCAAACCCAACGAGAACAAGTCTCCTACTGAATACAACGGACCCAATGTCCTGCATCAAATCAAGTATCTTGGTCTGCAAGAAAACGTCCGCATTCGAAGAGCTGGATTTGCTTATCGACAGGACTTTGATAAATTTGCCGATCGCTTTTTCCTGCTGTCGCCCGCTACTTCATACGCTGGTGAATACACATGGCAAGGATCATACGAAGATGCTGTGAAGCAGATTCTCAAGGACACAAGTATTCCTAAAGAAGAATGGCAAATGGGTGTGACAAAAGCATTTATCAAGGCCCCGGAGACCCTGTTTGCACTGGAGCATATGCGAGACCGATATTGGCACAACATGGCGACTCGTATTCAGCGTATGTGGCGAGCCTACCTTGCCTACCGAGCCGAGTCTGCAACGAGGATACAGCGCGTTTGGCGAAAGAAGCGCACTGGCGCGGAATACCTGCAGCTCCGTGACCAGAGCCAAAAGGTTCTTCAAGGGCGAAAGGAGAGACGACGAATGAGTCTCCTCGGCTCTCGACGATTCCTCGGAGATTACCTCGGAATCAACGCCATGAATGGACCCGGCGCTCCTCTGCGGCAAGCAGCCAACCTTGGTTCCAATGAACGTGCTATATTCTCATGCCGTGGCGAGATTCTCGAAGCCAAGTTTGGCCGATCCAGTAAACCAAGCCCTCGCATCATTGTCGTGACCAATGCCAAGTTTTACGTCATTGCCCAGCTGCTCATTCAAGGCCAGCCACAGATCCAGGTGGAGAAGGCCTTTCCCCTTGGAGCCATCAAATTCATTGGAGTCTCAACAGCTCAGGATGACTGGTTCTCACTAGGAGTCGGGTCTCCTCAGGAGCCTGACCCGCTCATGAACTGTGTATTCAAGACGGAACTGTTTACTCAGATGCAGCGTGTCATGCCGGGAGGTTTCAATCTCAAAATCGCCGAAACGATTGAGTATGCAAAGAAGCCAAACAAGATGCAGCAAGTTAAGGTTCTCAAGGACTCCCAGCAGCGGGAGGATTTCTACAAGAGTGGTACAATCCACACCAACCAGGGGCAGCCTCCAAACTCGGTATCGAAGCCAACGCCCAAGGGCAAGCCTGTGGCGGCACGTCCCATCACTAGAGGCAAGCTCATCAAGCCAGGTGGTCCAGGAGGAAGACCGTCTAGGATTACTGGTACTCGCAATACCCAGCCAAGGCCGGCGGCTACTGGCACTAGAAGTATTCCTCCACCACCTGCTGCTCTTGCCAACGTAGCATCAGTATCATCAGTTTCATCGGCAGGCCCGTCAGCAAGCACAAGCACAATAAGCTCGACGACGCGCCATAATATTCCTGTTGTTGGAAATGCCAGCAAGCCGGTGAACAGCCAAGCTAGAAACCAAAGCATCCCAAGCAGCGCAAGTGCTCGAGTTGCTCCACCACCACCACCCGCCCCTCCTGCTCTCCCTGCTGCTAAGCCCAAGATTATGGCCAAGGTGTTATATGATTTTGCCGGCACAAAAGAAAACGAGCTTTCCATCAAGGCAGGGGACTTACTTGAGGTTATCCAAAAGGAGAACAACGGTATGTATATTATTGCTACATTTGTGAATTGTTGACTGGAAGTTTTGATCTAACATACTATCCGCAGGTTGGTGGCTAGCCAAGAATGCTCAAGGACAAGCCTGGGTGCCGGCAGCGTATGTAGAAGAGCAAGCGCCGCCCGCCCCCCGACAACCTCCAGCGCCGCCGTCGGCCAAGGCGAAACCTGTCCCGCCGACGAAACGGCCAGTTGCAGGTGGACGCAAGCCGGCCGACTTGGCCCAGCGGGATTCTGGCATGAGTCTGAACGGTTCCGGCGGCGATAGCCGTAGTAGCACGCCGACACCTAGCCTGGGAGGTAGCTTGGCAGATGCGCTCTTGGCACGCAAGAATGCTATGAACCAAAAGAGAGATGATGAGACTGACGACTGGTAAACTGCTGCGCCGAAATTTTAGACATGCTTCACGATCTTCCTTTATCACGAAGGCATTTTATTTTATTTTTTTACAGTTCAGTTTTACTATTTTTTAGTCATTTTCATCCCTCTTGCTTTCTACTCCAAATATTACGCCTCAATGACTGGAAAAGATTTGGCGGACTTGTTGTATACACGATGTGTGCGAGAAACTTGGGCAACCACTGTCGTACGGTCTCGAGTATAGATCCCCGGAAAGCGCGTGGTTTTGGTTTTCTTACTTTTTTTTGGGTAGAAGGAGATGGGAGGGGGGGAGGATACGCGGGACCTTGAGAGCCAGGGCCTGAAATGCTATTTTTACATATTTTGAAATTTTTGTTTTAGAAAAAAATAAAGTCTATTTATGGTATAATATTTATATTTATACACTTGTTTTACAGTTTTCGGTGTCTTGTCTTTTCGCTGGTTTATTATGCATCGCTATATGCTGTAGCTCCCGTTCTGCGTCGTAACAGCTCGGCAATGGGGACATCTTCATCTTGTTCTTCATCTTCGTCTACGCCGTAGTCTCGCAGATGTTCGCCATCCGAGTTAGTCCAGTCTCGTATATTATCCCCCTCATCGTTGTAATCGTTGTCCCTGTCCGAGCCATACTCATCTACCTCTTCCAGCTCCGCCAGGAGAACATTCTTTCTTCTTCTCAAATCATCGTCCTGGCGCCTCCTGAAAGCGTCGACTTGCTCCTGGGGGGTTAACCCTGCATCCTGGAGCTCGGCATCGAAATTGCGTCGTGACAGGCCCAATTCCCTTCCGGCGCGGCGGAGCTTCTCGGGGTCCAGAGGAGGCCACATGCCTTCTTTGCGGTTGAAGCCGTTTTCTTCCCACGTCCAACCAGGGCCGGACGCGGTCTTGCTGATTAGGGGGTTGCCTGCCAAAGGAACGAACCACAAGAGAAAGTTGGACGTTCCCATTGCCTGAGCCATGTTGGAGAAGAAGCCAACGTCGTATGGGAATTCCACCTTTTCAAACTTGATCTGTTCGCCATCTGGTCCCGTCATGTCCCACCAGTCCCGGCCACCACGTCCGATATTAGCCTCGTGCCGGTCGACTTCCCACCCTTCTATCGTCGTTCGGTTGAGGAACCAGCCCTGAAGGGTACTTATGAACATAAGGCCAAGCGCCAACGACGTTATCGAACAAACGATTCCCGTCATGGCGAGAGATATGAGCGCGGGAAGCGTCGGCCCAAGGTGGGCTGGCATATGGCGAGTCTCCCACAGGGCATAGATGCGCTGCCATAAGAAATAGCTCAGCGTCCACAGTGACACGTTGGCGTAGAAGAGGAAGCGCAGGAAGTGTGGGAATGTCGTCATGGAGACGCAGTTCCTGGTCCAGGGACAGTGGTGGTCCATCTTGGGGATGCATCGGTTGCAGTGACGGCAATGGTGCGCCCGGGGGGGCTTCGGTGCCTGACACTTTTTGCACCATCGTCCGTTTGCCTCGATGACCTGGTCCTCGAAGACATATCGACCGGGATCGACCGTCACGGCCCTAAAGTACGAAACCCAGAGGCACAGCAGCAGGGTGTTGAATGTCACACTTTCGGTGCGGGACAGCGGGCCCGGGTCGAGCGTCGACTGGTTGAAGAGCAGCTGGGAGAAGTAGCTCAGGAAAGCGATGAGCAGGCAGACGGCGGGGACGGCGAGGCTCTGGATGAAGGGCGCATCGCTGATTCCTGCCATGGCGGTGGTGGTGATGGAGATGCCGTGGCTATTATGGGATACATTGTTGGCAGTGGAAGTGCTGCTGCTCGTATATTCACAACGAGCGCTGCTTATTATTTAGCTACCTACACGCAGATACGAAGTGCTGCTGCTAGGACGCGCGGAAGAGGTCGCCATTATGTAAGCGCTATATGTGCCCGCTACTCCATACCGTGGTCTTTGAGTGGCCCCCCTGAAACGCCTACTCGGTGATCAGTGATCAGGAACGCTTATCGTAATCCGATACAAAGATTGACTGCTGTGCTGGCGTAATCTCATCCAGGAATCAACACCATGAGGCCATTGAGTTGAGTTGAAGCAGAAATGATAGCTTTGTGAATTGGATTGCTTGCTTGGGCTAGAGGCACGGATACGCGAACAACGGCACCAACAGCGCGTGGGCTTGGGCGCCATTGGGATTTTGGAACCATGGCTTGGAACCCAGCTGTACATGTCTCCGCTCTTTGGTATATACATGTGTTCTTCCCTTTCGCTTTGAGATTGGGATTCTGAGAGTTTCTTGTTGCTGACTTTCTTTTATAGTAGTGTTTTGTCATTTGTATACATATCTCATTCATTGGAGCGCCATTCATTAACCGGCATGTCTTCATCCCTTACTTTATCACACACAAAAATGAGATGGACCACCAAAAGCTAACCTCAGCCTCCAGAGCGACCTCGGCTTTCATCGTTATTAGTATTGTTTTTATCAGGTCTTATTTGCTATGCTCTCAGCGCTGCAGCTAAATACATACCCGGCGCGGACGGACGCTTCGTCTCCGGCAAAGACGAGTCGATCCTCGGCTCTGCTTCCGATGAGGCATTGCTCAAGGGATCCAGTGCCCATCTTCCCAATCGGCCCAGGAGATGGTCCCTTCCAGTCCTGATCTTCGCTATTGTCCTTCGATTGGAAGTATTTCATCAGGTGAACAAGCAGCAGCAATGTGCTACTCCTGGACTCGAGGTGAGATGACGTCACTGAAGGAGATGGTGGACATGAGATGAGAAGTTACTAACAGTGCTTTGCTTCGTGATAGTCATTCCTATGTCTGTTGCTGATTGCATATGAGATCTTCTCTACGCGCCGGAGATGGGGATTTCCAATCTCTGAAGACGACGACGATCCCTGGCGCAGCATCTTTGATGATATCTATGACTGGTTCAGCGGAGCTCGAGTGGTCATGTTCAACACCGTTGTCAGTGCCTTCGTCTTCTCACTGGGCACCTATCTTTCAATATCACAAATTCGACGGTCGACTTATTTCTGCTTCCACCTCATCGACAGCCGGTTCAAGACCGTTTCATTACAGCTTCTGGGCCTCGTCCTTGATGCTACCATTGTGATCCTGCTATGGCGAATGCTGGCATGGGCGAGAACTATTAAACTGAGGATACGGATCCTGAGTACGGTGCTCCTTTTATCGTCTGCCTCGGTGGGGCTTGTATGGGTTGTCAATACCATCTTTAGAGGCACTCATAAAGTAAATGTATCGTTTGGCTCTTTGTACGGCTTCGATGCCGTGGTTGATAGCTTTGCTTTTGCTGCGCTTATCACGTCTACCATGTTTTGGATATGCGAGACGTCAACTATTACGCCTGTCAGCACTTTGACATTCCTGATTGGCATCTGGAGCTCTTGTGATAGGATTTTCCGCTACGGAGATTGGCTACACATTTCACGACTCGCTTCGCTTGGGCCACTATGGATGATTGTTACTGGCACCATTATTTTCTTGTATGTTCATGATCTTCGCTCCGTCATATTCATCCGACGGATTCTATTTGCGCTCCTCCTTCTGGCTCTTCTCTTGGCTACAACCATATTCATTTTTGTAAAGAAGCCCCAAACATATCACAATAATATTCATCCTGCCAACGAACTCGTCTATATGGCTCATGTTGAACACGACCGATGGAAAGCAGTAGTCAGCGTCAGTACAACGCTCGCAACTGCCATCACCGTCTACCAGGAGCGGCATAACGGGAGGCTACCGCCCCCCAACTTCGACGCGTGGTTCAAATATGCTGTGGACGACTCTGTTATGATTGATGAGTTTAAGCAAATCGATCGAGATGTCGCTCCCTTTTGGAACGTCCCTCCTCTTGTGCTCCGTCAAAGAGCGGACGAGATGGCGGCGATGCCGGACGTTGCAACCCTCACGATCAAGGATGGAAAGGCAACCCGAAAGGACACAGGGAATGAAGGCGACAATAAGGATCTGGACGAGCTGGTTCAGATGATTGCGAAATTCTCCCAACATCTTCCCGACATGATCCTACCCATCAACCTTTCTCCAGCACCTCGGGTGCTACCGCCTTGGGAAGAGGCAAATTCGAAGAATCGGGCCGCTCAACTCAGCTCAGTAGCTGACTTGTTATCTCGACGCTCAATAGATGAGGCGATCAGTAGCAATAGCAGCACTACTGCACCAGTGGAGGACAAGAAGGAACCGGCAATCGAGTCGAGTAGTAGTAATATTACTCCTCTTTCCCGAAGCACAATATCCGCTAGCGATTTTCGTCGGATGCAGGTCGAAGCATGCCCTCCCTTGTCACGCAGCAGGACGAGGCCTCACTGGAATTTTATGGAGTTTTGTTGGTCGTGTGCCAAAGATCACACCTGGGGCCAGCTCCTAACAAAGTGGCAACAGTCGTTGGAGACGTGCTCCCAGCCCGATCTGCGATTATTGCATGGTTTCTCGCTCACGGACCCTCGCCAACCGCCACTTCGACATCTCATGCCCTTGTTCGGAGGAGCAAAGACGGACGAGTTCAGTGACATTGTGATACCACTTCCCAAAACGAGGCTGGAGCAGCCCGACATCAAATGGCAGTTTACACGAAGATACGATAGTCTGGTCTGGAGAGGGGTTCTGGGGGAACACGCGCTCAATAGTCAGGCCCTACGCGGAAGTCACAAATATCGCCTGCTGCATCTAGCCAGCGCGCCGTACCCGCGTGACAGCGTGGTCATGGTCCTCCCCACGCCGGACGACCACGAGAAGTTCGGCTACCAGAGGGTCTCGGCCGCAGAGGCCAACGCCGTGGTACCGTTCAGCGTGGGAGTGACAAATTCCTCAACGTGCTCCGAGCGCATCTGCAAGCTGGTCGAAAAGGCATACGGCATCCGCGACGAAGCCACCGAGCCGCTGGAATACCGCTACGTCCTCCTCATGGACGAAGACGACGGCCCTCCGCAGGAGATGCTCCGCACTCTACGCTCCAACAGCGTGCCGCTGGTGTCGACCATCTTCCGCACATGGTTTACGGAGCGGTTGATGCCGTGGCTGCACTTTGTGCCCATCGACCCTCGATACCATGCCCTGCACACGACGTTTGCCTACTTCTCGGGGACGGAAAACCGACCCAAGGTGAATGGCAGGGACACGTCGATGCAGGGCCGCACGGCAGACGCGGAGTGGATCATCCAGCAGGGCCAGCGATGGGCGGCAAAGGCGCTGCGGGAGAAGGACATGGAGATCTACCTGTTCCGGCTGCTACTAGAATGGGGGCGCCTGATTGACGATCTGAGGGATGAGATTGGATTCCGTAAGGACGAGAAGGGAGAGTTCCAGAACGACGTGTGGACCCGGCGGCAGCAAGGTGGGGGTTGAAAAGGGAAGGCAAGGGAAGGAAAGGAAATGAAAGAGTAGGATTACAACTTTTACGTATTTGAATTTTCTGGATGCGAGTAGTAGTATCGGCTTGAAAGTAGAGTTAGATTGGGTTGGCATGCATCTGTCACATACAGTTGCACCGGCGGCGCGCGTTTTGTGACATGGACAAGCGATACCCAGCGTGGAGACTGGCCCATGGGCTACATATCCAGTTGGGCTACACTTCAGACGAGATGAGTTATTATTGGTTTAGGTGAAAAGGACCCTTCTGCTGTATGATATATGAGCTGCATGAGAAGAGGAGAAATTTTTTTGCTAGTACGTGCCTCCTATACATATGCCAGGCATGATTGCGGATTCGTTTTCGGTGGCAGATCCACGTGCATGCAGAAGCGGTCGGACAGCAGAGGGAAAAACGAGAGTGCATTTGCCGCCCTTTATGCAGAAAAGCGTTTTAGGAAATGGGCTTTGACAGGGATGGGCGCTTGGTAAGTGGGATGTGGTGGGATGTTATCATGATTTTTTTCGGTGGAGGAGAATATCAGGAGGCTGGTGGTGATACACCTCGTACCATCTACCTACCTAATGGCGAATACCGACCCATTCCGCGTGCGTATTGCAGCTTCTAACTGCAGCGTGGGGTTGTAGGAAGTAATATGCGGAGTATAGAGATAGGGACGAAGTATTTGCAAAGTGTCGTGTCTTGATACCAGTTGCATGTGCGTTATTGTTGGGAAAAGCGACAACGGAGAGATGCAGCATAGTTCGGTAAAGCGGTCACACCTCCGGCCGGGTGAAGTTTCAGTTTGTTTTGGTTGTCAGGTCAATATCACACACATATTTTCCTCCATGGAGAACATTAAAGAAAAAGAAGTTAGTACTATTAATGTGCCACGCTTCCTATGCTGCATTATATGCATCTGTGGTGCTGGTGTAAGACATGTGGTGCTCTTCTGTGGTGCTCTTCTGAACTATTATTACCACCACTGGTGGCACAAACACATGCATCATCGAAATCCCAGTGGGCGTACGGAGTACAAAGTACACGGAGATGCGGAGGGAGTCTCGCTGGGCGTTCGGTCTGTAAGCGGATTGGCTCGATGCAAAGCCATTTTTGGGAGGGTTGCCGCCGAGGCGTATTGGATCACAGAAAGGGGGGATAGTGGCGCGAGACTCTGAACTGACAGCGCCTTTAGGGGCGAGCCGGGCCGCCGGTCGAGTCTCGGGCGTAGTGTTGACCAGGAGAGCAGAGGCGGGTGCGTTGTTGACGATAGCTTGGCGTCATTAGCACCCAAGACACCGGAGTGGATGCAGCAACGTCAGTATGCATGCTCACGTTGTCTGAGTAGAAGGAGAGGTGAAGCTGAATAGCAGTATGCGAGAGCGGGGATGCAGCGGCCGTCTCGCAGTCACCGAACCTAGTGGCGGCTTTATTGGCAGCTGAGGACTGAACAATGCCTCTCAAGACACCATGGATACGGTAATGTCTGTGTCTTCGTAGACATGAAGCCTGACACGGTATTATGATGATGCTGAACTGGTCGAAACGGAATGAGTCCGGAGTACGGAATAGAGAGATGCTATCCGCGGGCTCAACTGCTCCAGCAACGTTACTCGCTGGAACTTCTCAGTCAGTGGAGACACAAGAGCCCGACCGAAACTGGTGCGCAGCCCAAAAGGCCCCGGGGCTGCGTACTCAAGGGAGGGGAGAGCTGAAGGAACCGATATTGCGATGGATTGGAAGCGACATGCTGCTAGAGGCGGATGTGGAGAAGGTGAGAGTATTTTCGTAGCAAGAGAGGGACACACACCACACACCACACTTAGCAGGGGATGGCCGCCTTAGGTGAGTAGTTGGCAATCAAGAGTCCCAGTTTTGACTCTGTCCTTTGTCTCTGCCGAAATCTTGTCTCTTCATTCTTTGCCTACCTTTGTAGAATCAAGAGCTGGGCCTATTGGCGACCCCATAACAATATAAGTAAGTACATTAGCACAGAGTTTCAACCGAGCATCTTGCCGAAATGAAAGCCCATTGCCAGAGGGATTTAGTCCCCCGAGCTGCTCCTTGATAAGGTCGCAACCAGATCAGCCGGGCATTAGCTGTGAGACAATGAATGCATGGGCATATTGGTAGAGGGCGCTTCACGCGCAGTATTAGTGCATTGTGTGATATGCTTGACCTTTTTCAGCCGCCCCATCCTGGTACGATTGGGCTTTTTCTTTCCTTTTTTCTTTTCTTTTTCGGTATCTGTTTGTTTGTTTCTTTTTCTTTTTGGTGGCGAGCCCCCTATTCCATGCAGCTAAGCCATGCCCAAGCCCATCCGTCGCCAGAGCTAGATTGCATGACATCTTCGCTCCTTGTTGCGGTAGCCCGGAGGGATATCTACTAGTAGGCACTCCGGACTTCGCAGGTCGGGAAAGTGCGAAATGTTTTTCTCCCCGAAGCAGTCCTCGGCGTAGCTGGCAGTCCCGCGGCAAGTCGAATAAGCCCCTGCTGTCGGTTGGCAGCTTCTTATCGTCGTACCTTGTTTGTCTCTGTTTCAACATTTCTGTTTGCCCCCGAGGGTGGATAAGGGGGGAGGATGTTTGAAGCATGACGGAATACCATGGCAGAATATCATGACATAGTACTAGCTAATAGTAGCAGTGAGGTACTAGTAGGGAAGATGCCAGAAATTTCAATGGCACCAATAGGTATAGTAGGTACTCAATACTCTAAGGACTATTAGGAATCTCAAAAGATGGCCCTTTCCTTCCCTGCTCCCAAACGGGCTACTCCGTAATCTATTATGAGCAAGCAGCACTTGCACGTACCTGCCTTGGTGCTGCTGCTACCTACCCACGACTACGTGATCGGTACGGAATATTTGCGCTGGCCTGTGCGGCTGTGGCACCCGCGCCCAGGCTTTCTTGCCTCGTGCTGGCCCGCCATCTCTCCCATCCCTTGTACCCAGCAGGTACCAGCCGGGCGCTTGCCCTCCCCTCCTTCCCCCAGATTCTCGCTTGCGTCCAAGCGTTGCTGCCAGCCGATCCATCGACAAAATTTTTTCTCATCGGTGTGATCTGATGCAGCTACTGACGCTGGGCTCCTGATCTGCAGGGCCCTTTTCCCTTTTTCCTTTTTCCTTTTCCCTTGGCTGCGGCCGTCTCTCGTTTCTTGGTTCCTTATTTCTCTCGCCTTTCTTTTTCTGCCCCTTACATTTCCTTTTCTCCTCCCTTCCAATTTCGTTTCCGTCCTTCTGTATTTGCTGCCGTCGCTAGCCTCACCTGATGCGTAGCTATGTCACCCACCTCGCCTCTTTGAATCTCAACGCTCGGCCCCAAGCCGCATTGCCACGATTACGAACTTCCTCTTTGGTGACGTTGTTTGTGTCGTGCTACTAGTTAAAAAGCCTCAACGCTCTCTAGCCGCTCTGGCTTCGGCATTAGCCCTACCTAGGTTTAAGACGGAGCTGTGCATCCAGTAAGCGAGCCTATAACAGAAAATCGAATCGTGATGCCGCTACAAAGTTCCGTGTTCCGCTCCGCCCTGGTTGACTCCTCATGCTCCTCTTCCTACTGCGTGCTACTGTATACTAGTACCAGTAGCTATTCCCGCCACCATCGCTGGCCGTGTGCCGTGCACCGTGATCCCTCTGCTCTCTCCTCTGGCATGGCCTAGCCTTCTGACGACGTTCAACTTGGCTCGCCTGATGGTGTGGTGGGCTGCCGCGCCCATGGCCTGAGCCTTGACCTTGCCCTTAAACAGGCTTGGTTCTCCGTGCTAGATCCCGAGCAAACCCGCCTGCTCAGTGGTTTTCTCGGGTGCTAGTATCCCTAGGACCTGGCCTGTTGCAGGGATCCATGGTTAAATGCTTCCGGTAGGCCCATTGTCGTTATTATTAGCCTCCGCCACAACACAACACCAAGCCAAATGCTTGTGCTTGTGCTCCATGCTCTGCTCTGCTTGTATGTTCCATGCTCCGCGCTCCACGTTCCAGGTAGGTACTTCCTCTTGCGGGCGGGCTGCATGCTGGGCGTGGGAGTGCTTTTGCTACCTGTAGGTACCTAACACCAACACTAACACTAACACATACACATGGATCGCGCACCCTTGTCCACCTTGGGGGTGCTCGTGGAGGCTCGTCTCATATCTTTCTCAGACCGAAGCTCTTTTCATCCAACCTCGGCCCTGACCAGCTTCACATTCGTGGCTGGCCTTGGCGTCGCATCGCCGTGTCCAACCTGTTCTGGCGCCTCTCGCGACGCAAATTGACTGACCTTGCGCTGAGCTCAGGCCGCGTTTTGGGCCGCTGGGGCTGCAGTCATTTCTGGTCTCCGGCTTTCCTTTTCTCTCTGCTCTGCCGCCGCTGGCCTGTCGCATCCGTCCCATCCTATGCGAGCCAGCCCACGACAAAGACCCCGCGTTCCTGTTGCGCCTCTTTTCTCCCTCTCGACCCTTTTCACCAATTTTTTTTTTCTTGAATTTTTTTTTTTGGCGGGGTTAAACTGGCCTTTAACGCGCCTCGCAGCCACACTGCACACTGCACGAAGGGACGTACGGAAGTACACGCATCGAGACGACCAACGGGAAAGAAAAGAAAAGAAACGAGGAAATAAGGGAGCGACCTCACAAGTCGCCTATACCTATCAAGTATACTTGCCTATCCGGTATTGTTAACCACTTTTCTACCCTGTGTCTTTCGGCTTCCCCCTTTTCCCCCCCATCATCCCCTCTGTTCGCATCACATCATCATACACACACAGCGCATGCCTATCTAGGTGGTAGCTTCGGTGGTGGATATTATACACGGACATTTCTCTGCCCTCTTGTCGCTCTGCTGGTCTTGTTTATTTTACGAGACTAATTATCCGCAATCTGGCCATCAGCTCCGCGCCACTCCAAGTACAAAAAATCTGCAGTCCGATCGATTAGCTCTCGCCGAGCTCTCGCAGCTGTGCAAATCGCTGCTATAATCTGCGCGGCCGGAGGTGGCCCATATCCCCCCCCGCCTCATCTCCGTCCAGCTGGCTCAGGCTCTCACCATCTCGCGCTCTCTCACCTTTCTTCACCTCGCTTCACCTTGCATCGCGCTTTCTGCTCCGGGCCCCGCCCCCCGCCAATAATGGGAATTTGATCATCCGCGCCCGGTCCGCCGTCCTCCAGCCATGAACTCCGTCCACAGCCTGATTGACGCTCCTCCACCAGCCTCGGCCCAGGTCGCGGCCCAGCTTGGAGCTCAGGCCGGCATTCACATCCACGACTACGCAGCGCAGGAACAGCCTCACCCGCATAGCCAGCTGCAGCGCCTGGCCTCCCCCCCGATCCCGGTTTCGGCCCCGGCCCCGGCTCCGGGCCCCATCGCGGGCCTTTCATTGTCTCCCACCGCGCCCGCCTCCGCGCCAACGCCAGTTCATACGCCGAGGCCAGACGACTTGCATTCGCGGCATCTGCCTCCGCCATCCACGCCGTCCATGGCACACTACGTCTCCATAGCTTCGCCACCTCTGAGACAGGACACTGGCTCGTCAATCTCAACGCAGGCCACCACGGCTACCCTGGCCTCTACAGAGACCAACAACACATCGTACAGTGCCGACACCTCCCCTAACCTGCACCAGTCCATTTTCTCCCTCAAGGATGGTTCCGACGTCTCTAACAGCCGTCGAACCAGCAGGAGACGTACCGGCCCCCTATCTCAACAATCCAGAGAACGGGCCGCCTTGATTAGAAAGCTAGGAGCCTGCGTCGACTGCCGCCGCAGGAGAGTTGCCGTAAGTCATGGCCCTCTCCCCCCTATGCTTCGCCCCAACCAGCATTATGCGGCTGAGGCTGACACCATGCTTCTCTCTTTGCAGTGCCACCCGAGCCACCACAACATGACTTGGGAAGACGTTGTTAGCAAGTTTCACAGGTCACACAGTCCAGCCGTTCAGGATATTGCCCCCTCGCTGGCCGCCGCTGGCCGGCCTCTCAGTCCCGCAACGCCCCTCAACACGGTCCAGCCCATGTTTACTCACGACCCCCAAGAGATGGAGATTGATACTGGCGGAACGCCTAACCACCATCATCAGCCTGGCCGCCCGCCCCTTAGTGAGGCCCGTATCCGCACCCCTCTGCCCACTGGCCCTAGGCTGGAGAAGTCACTGTCTTTGCCCGGTATTGAGAGTCTTAAAAATGACATTCAAAACAACGCTGCACGCATGCTCTCTGCCACTACTCGCGGCCGGTACAACTCGGTCCAGGCTCTCTTACTATTTTGGCAAGAAGACGATGACGCGCTGTTGGTCCAGAATGCGGTCAGAGAGCTAGCTGACGTCTTTGACAAGTACTATCATTATACGTTTCAAATTCAGATTATTCCTTCCTCCTCAGAAAGCTGTAAAAGCTCATGGAGGTGGCTGTCGCGAAAACTCAACGACTTTGCTGAGGAGCGCGATCAGCGCGACGTTTTGAAGATTGTCTACTACATAGGCCACACTCATCTCGATGGAAATCGCGACATGGTATTGGCAAGGTACGCCTTTGCGGGTCTATAATTGGCATGCGTTTGTACTAACTTATTTATCTAATGCTTAGCTCAAAGGATCCTGAAAGGGCTTCCACCATTCGTTGGAGCGGCATGCAGCAGATTCTCGAGGAGGCGTGCGCGGATACTCTTATCATCATGGATGCCGCGTATTTCCCTCCGTCTAGAATCGTACGGCAGCAAGGTGTACTTGAAATCATCGCGGCTTCCTTATCAGAAGATCATCTTACCGCTCTTGATCGGTGCGCCTTTACTCGGGCTCTCGCTGACCAGCTGCGTACGCGTGCAGCACGCCAGACACCACTATCAGTGGTCGAGCTACACTCGATTCTTCTAGCCCTTTATCCTAAAATGGCCCGAGATCGAACGCCTGAGAGAGAGATTATAATGAGCTTCCCCGCCCCATTGCACACCATGATGTCCGGAAACTCAAGGCTGCCTTCAATATTCCTCTCGCCTGTTCAACAGAGTAGCCCTCTACGTAGCAGCTTTTCCTACGAAAATAGCCCGCAGCTACACCTGGCTATCAAACTAAATGACGATAACATCGACATTGACAGCTGGAACGAATGGCTGCGTATGATGCCTGAAGGGATCAAAGACATCAAGATTGATGGTCCGTTTCGGACGACTTTCAGGTAGTCAAAAAGATTGGGGGGGCTGCTGCTGATACGCCACGCAGTTGCTTCACCAATACCACGACACAGTCGCTGCTCACCGTGACCTTACGCGCTGAAGCCAGTCTAGCTATCCCGCCGTTATCTATCTCCCTTATTTGTTTTGTTTCTTTTTATTTGTTTCAAACTTGGAGCTGTCCCGAGCTAGGGGGGTTCACAATGGGGGGAATTGTCTCAAAAACCAGCGTGCGCACACATTCATATACAGCCATACACCTACTGATGAGTCAATGATTAAAATTTTCATATCATGACATTATATAGCGAAGATCTGGGATTAGCAATAGCTGACCAAAAAAGAATTGTATTGTAGCTTTAAAATAAAAAACTGTCAAATTGATAACTGCAATATGCGAGCCATAGCTTTCTGCGCGGCCCAAAAGCCATCTGCTGTGTATGCGTCATTGCGACATTGTATGCGTGATTATCATCGCGTTATGCATATCGATTTCTGGGGATGCATGCCCCAAGTCAGTAACGATTGGGCATCTGCCGCTGACTAGCTGTTCATGCGTTTGTGTGTTTGTATGAGATGACCCCGTCAGTTTTGTGGATCGCGTCGTTGCCCAGCGACCGGGAGCTTGCAGCCACCTCCACCCCCTGCACAACAAAAAAAAAGACCCTCAGCCTCCACCACGCTTCCCTGCAACGTCAACATTCACCGCCCAAAAATCATGTCAACACTACGTCTCTTTTCAATCGCGTCTTTTTGTCCATATTAATCCCCCCCAAAGAAATACTACGCGCATAGGAGAACGAATAGAAATCCAAAAACAGACAATAATGCGCTCTCCACCCAAGCGTCTAACCAGGGCCAGGGCGGCCAAGGAGCCTGAGCCGATGTCGACCTCGAAATCTACCAAAATTGTCACGGCTGCCGCAAAGGCGAGAGCAACTGTTTCGTCAAATCTGACCGCGAGCACGAAGAGCACGGCTGCTAAGAGAAAGACGAGGACCGATGACGCGGATGAAGAAGAACGGCAGGCATCGCTGGCTAAGCGGCCAAGGGGGCGGCCCCCTAAGAAGCCGGTTGAGGAAGAGGAGAAGGGTACTGTCATGGCTGTAGCTGCAGCGACAGCATCTACAGCAGCGCGTGCTAGAGTAACAGCGCGGAAAGGGGCTGCAGAAATCACAAAAGAAGAGTCAACAGCTCCAAAGCCTGCGCGTGGCCGGCCGAAAAAGGTCGAGTCCAAAGCGGAAGGAAGTGTGGCTCAGCCCGAGCAGGTCAAAAAGGCAACACGCGGGCGGCCACCAACAGTGATGAAATCCGCCTCTACGACCACTACAGTAGCGAATAAGCCTCCGGTCAAGAAGACTGTAAAATTCAGAGAACCCGACAAAGAGAATGTGGAGCCCGTTGCAATCCCAAAGGAGCCTGCTACGGCTGGTATGCGCGGTCGTCCGGCGCGACGAGGTGCTGCAGCCGCTGCTCGGACTAGTACGAGACCTGCTGCGAAACCGTCAAAGCCTCAAGCCGGCGCCAAGAAGCCATTGAGCCCCAAGAAGATTACGCAGTTGACCCTTTCACAATACGAGTCTGAGGACGAGTTAGCCTTGGAAAAGGTGTCCGCCAAGCCGTTGTCAAAGAGCCCAATTAAGCCTCCATCTAAAAAGGCAGAAATCATTCCTGTTGGAATCGAGCCTGAGACAACGACTGTTGCTGTGAATGCGGCCATGTTCGATCTACCGGAGGTGAATACAACCATGTTTGCATCACCGGCCAGGCGACATGTCTCGCCACCGCGAGATACGTTGAAGTCTCCAGCCAAGCGGATTGCAGTGCCACTGCCTGGATCTGCGCTAAAGCTGAGCAATGACCCGATTACCCAGACACCTTTCAAGACGTCGATGCTTCTGCAGTCAGCCGCCAAGCGACCGCAGTCTCCTATTAAGCCTTTTATCTTCTCAGCTCAGAAGGAGCCGGCAAGTGAGTCGACGGCGAAGCTTTCTATGCTTCATTCGCCAGCGAAGCGAGCATTCCCGGGCTTCAAATCGCTATCAGATGCGCGGCAACCAGATCTGCCAACGCTGGATGAGTCCCCTGTTGCCACCCCAACTCGAGCAGCTAAATCTTCACAGAAGCTCATGATCGAAGAGGAGCTACACGAGGATGAGGAAGATGACGCTTTTACGGGGCCAATTGGAAATCCCCAATTTCCCAGAGATCTATCTACCGAGGTACCTCAGCATGCTGACTCTGCCGTCACAGAGGTAGAGGCAGAGGTAGAGGCAGAGGTAGAGGCGGAGGGAGAAGTAGAGGCAGAGGCAGAAGTTGAAGAAGAGGTGGTGGAAGGAGTGGAGAGAGTTGAGGAAGAAGCAGAAACAGAGGTGGAGGCAGAGAAGGAACCAGAAAATGGGGAACAGGAAGAGAAAGAAGAAGAGGAGCTGCAGACCACTGAAATACCAGAAACCCAAACATCCGACGAAGAAGCAGATGATGCAGCCGAAGAGAGCATCATTGTCGCGACGGAAGAGCAGGAAGGTGAGGACAGCGATGCGCCGGCCGAAGATGGGGATGAGGATGAGAAGGAGGAGGAAGATGAAAATGAAGATGGAGATGAGGACGACGGTGATTCAGAAGACACAATGGTTCTTGACGACCTTGTCGCAGAAGCGGAGGAATCTGCCGATTCGTCACCAAAAGCAGAGACTCCAGCACAGGATCCCCTCTATCAGCTTCGACAGAAAGACCTAGATCCTTGTCACGATTTGAGCTCGGCCTCTGATTCTGAAGACGATACTCTGCCATTTGAGAGAATCACGGCCACTCCATCTATCGAGGGAGAGAAAACACCAAGGGCCCGAGCCAGCCGCAGTCCGATGAAGCAATCTCGCAGGTCTACGCTGGGTTTCACATCTCTATCTGATCAGCTCGGCTCTTGGTCAGCCGCAAGCCCTGTTAAGAGCGCCCTCTCGTTCGTGGTAGCAACTCCGCCATCAGACACTGAGGATGATGAGAGCCCTGAAGACGAAACCGAGCCATCAAACCGGGATACCCCCATGAAGAACGTATTTTTTGGCAGTGATATGTTGATGCAGTCCGAAGCTGTTACGCAAGTGGGGATGGAAAGCGTGGTAGAGAATGACGAGCAGCAGAGCTTGGACGAGGAGGCTATGATCATGGACGAAGATATGGCTCTTGCTCAAGAAGCTAACGAAATGTCTCTGATGGATCCCAAGGAGAGTGAGGATAACTCTAATTCTCGTCACTCCTTCGATGACAGCCTGTCAGATGCTAGCCAGGAGTACGGAGATGAAAACCAAGTGCCGGTCGATCGCCCTGCGCCTAGTTCGCAGCCTCAGGCAGCGCCGGTTACTCCCGTCGGCCGTCCAATGACGCGGTCGTTCAACACAACCACCAAGGTTCCGCTCAAACCAGCTGATGATTCAACGCCGAGTCCGTTGAAAAAGAAAAGCTTCAGTGCCTCACGCGCTGCTCCGAAGCGCCCCGGTCAACCGAGACGAGGCGCCCCCGTTTTATCTTATTCACCAGATAAGCAGCCGCGGAGGCGAAGCTTACGAAATTTTAGCACCATTTCTGAAGAGCCTGAGCAGAGTGTCGAACCGTCTACACCAGCGGCAAAAATGGATATGTGGTCAAGCATTGGAACGCCGGCGCGCACTCCTCGCAAAGACCTCAACCCCAACCTGCTTCGCGGGGCCATTGTATTTGTAGACGTGCACACAAGCGAGGGTGCGGATGCGAGTGGCATCTTCGTCGAGCTGCTCACACAGATGGGCGCCCGGTGTCCGCAAAAGTGGAACTGGAACCCCAGCAGCGCAAGCAACAGCGAGTCGACCAAGGTGGGCATCACTCACGTCGTCTTCAAAGATGGCAGCAAGCGGACCCTGGAGAAAGTCAGAGAGGCCAATGGGGTAGTCCAGTGCGTGGGCGTAAGCTGGGTGCTGGACTGCGAGCGCGAAAACGAGTGGCTTGATGAGTCGCCATACCATATCGACACAAGCAGCGTTCCTCGCGGAGGTGCACGCCGCCGGAAGAGTATGGAACCCAAGGCCATTGCGAACATGAATGGCTCTGTGGTCAACAGCTCGTCCAAAGAGAGGCGCGAGTCGGCACCTGCCTCCCCCAGCACGCCCAATCGTAGGCAGAGCAGCATCTGGATCCACACACCGTCTGATTTGGGCGAGGAGCAGGAAGTGAAGGAGGAAGAGGACATAGAATGGTCCAACTTAATCCTGACCCCTGTGCCCAAGACCCCAGCCCCGGAGACGATTATGAAGTTTGCCACTGAGACGCCGTCCAACATTGATGAAGACGACGAGGATGAGGATGAGGACGAGGAAGATGCTACGTTGACGAGAGAAGAGTTGTTGACCCGAACCTGTCCACCCAAGGCGCAAAAGTTTGTTCAACTCGGCGGTGGCATTCTATCCAAGGACACCGATGAGCACGTGCTCCTGCGGCTGATGGCTGCTCGGCGCAAGAGCTTGCAGTTCGCTCCCAAGGTGGGCAGCCCCTTGGCCAAGATGTGGCAATGAGGGGTGGTGTGGTGATGATGGGCATGCGCGCTGTAAATCGAAAATCTTTAATTTTCAGCCGACATTTTTTTGTTGGCTCGGGTCCATACCCGATGATACGCATTGACGGCTATTTTATAGACGAAAGGGAAAAGGACACACACACAAACGCACAGACACATAAAAGCTTGCATTGGCTAGTCACTCACTTTGGAAAAAACAGGAATCTTTATGATACATATAAAGCATAGGAAGGGTATTGGGGCGTTTTGGGATATTGATATATCTCGCATGGGCATTGTTTATAAGAACATGCGAAGCGGACAGATGTAGAAATCAGTCGCAATATTTAGCTGAACGTAATGGATATGAAGGTAATATATTACTGCCCACTACCTAGTCACGGCTTGTATCCGTTGTTACCTTTGCCGGTGATGCATATTGCTCTTGAATGTTCCTGTGCTTATTGCTGCCAAGTCACCTCATTAGGAATAATTCCTTGTGCCGATGAGTGCATTCCTGCTTATGTGTTTTCCTAATGCATATATATATATTTCTCTTTTCGAGCAAACAATGTTAAATCTTCGTTGTTCCGTGGTCACACTATCCAGGAGTCGAGACGTCGAATATTATCGAATCAGCGTGGGTACATTTGATGTTTTTGCATCCAGCGGTAGAAGCAATATTTCCCATCCAATAACAGGTCTTGTTCACGAGAACCGTAGCCCATTGTAATTGTAATTTTTCCTCTTCTGAAATCATCCTATAACAAAAGACTTTTTTGTTTTCTAGCCCCTCGCCCAAGCCCTCAACGTAGCAACAGCATCCCCATCATGCGCCTTCAACAGCTCCGTCGCCTTCGCCTTGGGCACCTCCAGCTCGTCCACCACAAGAGCTACGTCCGCAGCGTCGACCTTGACGTTCTTCTTTACAGCGGCAGCGGAAGGGGCAGAAGAAGACGACGCAGCGGGCTTCTTCGCCGCCTGGCCGCCGCCGAGCTCGAGCATGGCCTTGGAGACGGCCTCGGAGTTGACATTGCTGTTGGAGGGCGTGGCGGAGGAGTCGGTGGGGGTGTCGAGGGCGGCGAGGGCGGAGGCGGCTTTGCGGTCCTCGGCGGATTTTGGGAGGGGGGGTTGGTCTGAGGCGTCGGCGGAGGCCATTTTTGTTTGTTTGTTTGTTTGTCGGGTTGTTTGAGGGTTTTTTTTTGTTTGGTGTTGGATGTGGTTTGTTTATATGGGATGGAATTGGAGCTTAGGGAAAAAGTGGTGGTTGTTGGAAGTACCGGGGTACTTTGGAGCTGAGCTTGGGGGCCCTTTTTGGAGGGGTAGAAGGGCAAAAAGTATAGGTACAGGTAGCTGTAAAGATATAGCTGGATGTGACAAAATACAATATGGTGTAATACACTCTGCTTGCGTCTCTTTATCTATGATGAGTATATTTAGAGAAAATAGGTGAATAAATCCTCATATGGCCTACCATTGTTAATTTTCTTATAGCGTACTCTATTTAACTTGATCAATTATCAAATCTCATCTTGAACCTCATGCTTTGTTCTGCTTCCCTTAATTGGGTCTCTGTTAGCTACCTACTACGGAGTATATTAGCTACATAATAGGAACTAGACACCATCAACGCAAATACTTTTCTTCTGCTGTCGTTGGAAGTTCTAATAACAGCGTACTAATCTAGAATAAAACAAAAAAAAGAGAAACAGAGAAAGAAAATACTCGAACCAGCAAACCTCCTCTTTTCCCTAGCATTACCCTGAATGCAGTAGAAAATGTTGGTGGCGCCAGTGCAACAGGATGACTAACAATTTTAAATGCTTGCGGCACCGTCTCTGATTCGCCAATGCAAGGATCGTCGTCACTAAGAAAGAAAAAAATAGACAAAAAAAAATCCAAAAGGTACGTACTGCAAGTGTGTCATGCAGTGCTACCAACAATAATAAGTGGCCGAACCTGGATGTCCCACTGACTCATATTCATCGAGCAGCATCTTGCCCTTTTTTCTGCTTGTCGCAATAACAAAGAACAACTAAACATTGTCGCCTCTTTGAAAGAGCTAGTGCATGCACCTGGCGAATCGTTGTTGGAACGCACAGAGAGCATTTGCTACCAAGTAGCTTCATTGTCGGGTCCAAAGGCCGGCCTTGAGTGAGTTTCTATTCTATTGTCCGTTTTGTTATGCGGTACACAGACCATCAGTTGGTTGACGCAATTCTCATCTCTTTTGCAATGTAACAGACACCAAACGATTTCTTCCTCTTCCTCTAACTCTTCCTCTTCATTCTCAGCATCAGCATCGGCATCAGCAGCATCGTCATTCGCATTCATCCACCCATCATGGCTCAGCAGCAGACACCACTTCCCGAGGATATCTCCTCTCAGCCTTGGGATCCCTCCACATGGCGCTCAAAGCCAATCAAGCAATCTCCCACCTATCCCGACCCTTCCAAACTCAAAAAGGCTACTACTGAGCTGGGGCGGATGCCTCCTCTGGTTCACCCTCATGAGATCAATGCCCTGAAAGCTCACCTACGTGAGGTCGCTCAGGGAAACGCCTTCTTGCTCCAGGGAGGTGACTGCGCCGAGCTGTTCGACTACTGTGAGCAGGGCGCCATAGAGTCCAAGATTAAGCTGCTGCTTCAGATGAGTCTTGTTCTTATTTGGGGTACCAACAAGCGTGTGGTCCGCATTGGCCGCATGGCTGGCCAGTATGCCAAGCCGCGATCTAGCCCGACTGAAATGCTCAACGGCCAGGAGCTCCCCAGCTTCAGAGGTGACATTCTGAACGGCTACCATGTCGACGAGCGTGAGATTGACCCTAGCCGCCTTCTCAAGTAAGTTTTCACACATCTGGTTCAAATACCCATCTCTCATTTATCTGCTGTGCCCGTTGCTAACATCATATCAAGGGCGTACCATCACTCTGCTGCTACTCTCAACTACATCCGCACTGCTCTCGCTTCTGGCATTGCCGACTTGCACCGACCTCTTGACTGGGGCCTGGGCCACGTCCGCGATCCAGCTCTCAAGGAAAAGTACTCCAAAATCGCATCCAGCATCCAACAGACGTTGCGCTTCTTGCAAGTCATCAACGCCCGGCCTGGTGAGCTCGAGACGGTCGAGCTCTACACTAGCCACGAGGGTCTCCTGCTCGAATATGAACAGCCCCTGACACGTCTCCTTGAGAAGCCCACTCATCCTGGTGTCAGCAGACCTGGCACTCCCCCAAGCTCATCCCCAACCATCAGACCTCTTCACGCCGGCAATGAAAGCAAGGAGTACTACGATACATCGGCTCACTTCGTCTGGATCGGTGATCGCACACGCCAGCTCGACCACGCCCACGTTGAGTTCTTCCGCGGCATTGCCAACCCCATTGGCATCAAGGTCGGTCCCTCTACCCCAACTGAAGATATCCTGGCCCTGCTCCGCACTCTCAACCCTTCCTGCGAGCCGGGCAAGATCACCCTCATCACCCGCTACGGCGCCGGCAAGGTCGCCGACCTGCTCCCCAAGCACATCCGCGCCGTTGAGGACTCTGAGCACCGCAGCTGCGTAGTCTGGCAGTGCGACCCCATGCACGGCAACACCCTCTCCACCCCCACCGGCATCAAGACCCGTCGTTTCAACGACATCTACAGCGAGCTCGAGCAGTCACTGCGCATCCACAAGGAGGAAGGCAGCTACCTCGGCGGCGTCCACCTCGAACTCACCGGCGAGGCGGTGACGGAATGTATGGGCGGCAGCGAAGGTCTTGACGAAGACGACCTTTCGACCAATTACACGTCTTTCTGTGATCCGAGACTGAACGAGAAGCAGGCGCTTGAGCTGGCCTTCTTGGTGGCGGATCACTACTCTCGGGAGCATAAGAAATAAATAAAAAAATGGAGCATTTGTGAAAAAAAGATGGGACAGTGAGAGATGGGAATATGTACGAATTATATGCATGATTTCATTCATGAAGAAATCGAATGAGACGAAAAGAAAAACAAGGAAATTGGAATACGTAAATAAAAAAAGGCGACGATTTTTTTGGTATATAAGCAGTTAACGACCTGGGTGTCCCTCCCTCCATGGAGAAGAAAACGAGCAAAAAAGAAATTTATTGGCATGAGATGGAAAGAAATCTGCACAGGGCATATCGATGTTTACCATACAAAAACACAATTCAACATCATTCAAATTCGAACATCGTTCAGTTGCGTGCTAATATACTTAAGTCTAATCCATTTCATCTCATTTCATTTCATTTAAGCTACCGATTATCTGCTGTCAAATACAACGTACGATGTGTCTCTGTATATGTAGGTATATATATGTATTCCCCAGCTATCTATTATACTCAATTCAAATAAATAGTCTGCGCACCCTCAAAAGCATCCCCCTTTTCCAGCTGGTGCCATGAGCTCACTGCACCAGCTTCCGCGCAGACCATGTTCTTCCAGCCGTCCTTGGGCTGGAAATCGGCCATGCCAGCGGCCTTGTCGGTCCAGGGGTTCCACACAACCACGTCGTCGAGGTTGTCGCGCACGATGCGGAACTTGGCCGCGCCGCCGTCGGAGATGATGACGGGACGTCCAGGTCCCTTGACGGGAGTGTAGACGCGGTCGGTCTCGCCAGAGAAGGCAATGGGGTCGGAGGACTGGGTCTTTCCCTTGACGCCGTCGACTTTGTCGTGGAAGGGGGAGTCTTCGAGACCGGTGACTTGGACAGAAGAGATGTCCTGCAAACTCGCGTTAGCATTTATTATTCCTGGACATGAAAAAAAGAGTGAAAGATAGAGTAGCGCAATACCTTAATCCGGAAGTACGTATGCAGAAGCGTCTGGAACTCGAATGGCACGTCACCTTCGTTCGTAATCACCAGTGCTGTGCTCAGGTTCTCGGGGCCAAGCGTAACGCTGTAAAGGAGACCAAACTTGTATGGCCACAGCTGGCGGGCGGTATCGTCGAGGTTCTCGGATGACAGGCCAAAGTCGAGCTTGACGCTGCTGGAGGATGACTCGTTGGTGGACTTGCCGAGGAACTCCCAGCGGGAGTTGCGGGCGAAGCCGTGCTGGGGGAGCTTGGAGGTGGCTTCGTGGTCGGGAGCAGTACCGAAGACCTGATGAAGTGAAAGAGGGTTAGATTAAGGCATTCAAAAGCAGCTCCTATGCGCATCAATCGAAAGGGATGGAGAGAGAAGAGAAGGACATAATTCTTCATCTCAGCTCGGATAGAAGAACACATACAGGGAAAACCAAAGGAATACCTCCGCGCACAGCCTTTGTCCCGTCCAGCTTTGCGCCCTCGCTCAACCACAATTTCTCATCTCCGGATGCATCTTTCCAGCTCAGCACGGTAGCGCCATACAGAAGAATCTCAACGCTCTCGCCTGTGGGGAGCGATGCTGTAACGCGGGAGTTGCCATGTGAAATGGTAACCTGAGCCTGAGGAGGCAGGCCAGGGGTCGCTGCAAGGGCTGAAGGCTTGTTTGGGCGGTCGACCATGATGACGCGATTGGGAAATATAAAAGGGAGATGCTGCAAATAGTCGGATGATTGGCGGTCGAGAGCTTCGGCGGTTGTCGTAGTAGATCAAAAGGCAGGCTTCGAATGGACGGAGGCTCTATAGTTGGCAATTCTGCAGCATCAAGGATTAGAACGAGATGGCTAAAGAGTCCGAAGTAAAACCAGCAACAAGCTTACCCGCTAGCACAATGGCACTGTTACAAAAAAGGGATGAGAGAGGAAAAGCTCCCGGCAAGATGAAGCTGGAAGAGGATGAATCGACGAGTGACTGCATCAGCATTTGCTCCATATGGCGGGGTAGCTGTCGCAGCGTTGCAATTACACCCCTCACCATCCACTTTGCGAGTTTAGTATATGATACTTAGTAGCCTGTATGGATACTGGCTATATATAAAGTATAGATACCTCTCACCATGCACACCCTTTACGACAAAGACGAATCGTATAAGAGGACAGGCCTTTGTTTTGCAACTTATTTGAAACGCAGCCACTCCAGCCAGCGATGCTTGTGACTTGTGATACTGCCAGGATGCAGATGCATCACCATCACTGCATGAAGCCCCTCATTCCTTTAATGTCAAAGAGACGGGCAGTCATTGTCGGCGTAAAGCAATGTAC
This sequence comes from Trichoderma polysporum, assembly GCA_030278935.1. NCBI lineage: Eukaryota > Fungi > Ascomycota > Sordariomycetes > Hypocreales > Hypocreaceae > Trichoderma > Trichoderma polysporum. Next base: position 306,742 of record JARFTM010000014.1, read on the forward strand.
TATTATCAGGTAGGATGCACTAGGAATTCGCGGCCGCGATATACCGGATAATTAACCTTCACTCGTCTACGCGACCGTGAAAATGTGAGAGGATAGCAAGAGTAAGCAGAAAGAATATATACTGGGACGGTATGTCGAATGCATATAGAATATACTCGGTATGACCCTCTAACCCTATTCATCTATTCTACCTATTGCCCGTTGAAATCATGACATGCGTGGCCCTTCAGGGGCTGCACCCATTATTCTAGTCCTTGACTATGAAAATGGGTTAAACAACTGGGTATATGTAATCTTATTCCTCATGGTAAGATCACCGGGGGAGAGAAAAAAAAAGAAAGACAGGATAACAGAAAAGAAAAGAAGCGGGTATAAGCCACTGCGAATGTGCGCAGTAAGAATGTGCAAGAAGGACCAAAAAGTCATCGTGCCATACGGCATCTACACCCCATGTCCTATGTGACGCATATTACTCGGTTTTCCGAGCAGTCTCTTCGTCTATACCCGTGAACATGCCCTTGCTGGCATCGCCGCCGCTACTGCCCTCGCTTGTGCTCCCGTTATGATGCTCTGCATTGGCTTTCTCATCAAGCTCTTCCACAGGGATAAGAAGCTCGCCATTCTTGCCATACCGGCGTGGCTCGACTCTTGCCTGGTGGACGATGTCGAAAGCTCCGTGAAAGCCCTTGACCTTTTGGAAAATGGTGTCCATCTCTTCGAGAGAGCGGTAGGCTGTCTCAGGAAAGAAAAAGTAGACACAGGGGACCATAAAAGCATTGATGACGGCGAATACGATATACGTCTTCCACTTAATGTTGGTGAAAGAAATGGGAGTGATCATGACAACCTAACAACCAAAGTAAAGTTAGTTTCTATGGCAATTTATAACAAGCACGGAAACCATACCAAAAAGTTAAAGATCCAGTTGGACGAAGTCGACAGGGCATTGGCAGGTGCACGAGTTCGTAGAGGGGTAATCTCAGCTGGATACAGCCAGGTCATACCCAGCCAACCAACAGCAAAGAAGGTGTTGAACACGAATAAGAAGACGATGCCCGCAATTTGAAAGGGCTTCTCCGTCGGGCGCGAGTTGACGCCGGCAAGAATGGCCATGGTGATAGACTGACCAACAGCACCAAAGAGCATGAGCTTGCGACGTCCAACACGCTCCACAAGGAAGACGGCAGGCCAGGAAGCCAGGAAATATTCGGTACCGTTGAGGGCTGCGAGAAGACGAGACATGAAGGGAGACATGCCGAGGTCAGAGTAGATCTTGGCGGCGTAGTAGGTGATGAGGTTGATACCAGAAATCTGCTGGAACATCTGATTGACGAAGGCGATAAGGGTACGATGGAGGGTGCGGTTGTGGTCAGTCGCGAATACCTCGCCATAGGTACCCTTGCTCATCTCCATAGTGGTCTCCTTGATGGCTTGAAACTCGTTCTCGACGTGTTTGTCTCGGATGTCGACATCCGCGACGGCTGCGATAACTTCTCTAGCCTCGTCTTCGCGACCCTTGAGAATGAGCCACCGAGGCGACTCAGGCAGGCCGAGGACAAAGCAGAGAATGAAAATGCAGAAGACGATCTGGAAGGCCAGGGGGAATCGCCAAGCGACTGAACCAGGGGCAAAAGACAAGCCAAGGTCGATCCAATAAGAAATCATAATACCGCCTGTGATGAGCGCACCTTCAATCATGACAAGCTTTCCTCGTTTGTGAGCGGAACATGTTTCAGACTGCCACATGGGAACCGTGGACGTATTACCGCCATTGCCAAGACCTGTTATAATGCGACCAATAATGAAGTGTTCCAGAGTGAAAGCAGAAGCCTGTAGGGCAGCGCCGACAATCATGATGGCAGTACCAATGAAAATCATGCGCCGACGACCGAGGGCATTACCGATGAAGATGGTGATGATGGCGCCGAGGAAGCATCCTAGATTGTAAGATGCAACGGCGATGCCCTGGTAAGTGGAGCGTTTGGACGCATCAGAGGGATCCGTGGCGGCATCTGGATTGATGATGGGGAACTGGCTGAGGAAGATGGGCAGCGTCAGGATACCTCCCATGACACCTTGATCTGTGGCGTGTTAGCTCTGACTTGTGAAAAGTTGTATAGTTGTTATAACTGAACATACCGTAACCGAACAAGAGAAAATCACAGCCAGCAATAGTGCCAATGGCCCAATTGAGGGATTGTCCTCTAAAGCCGAAGTATTTCTTCATGATGGCGACTTTGGCTTGCAGAGAGCGCAATCTCTTGTTGATATTGCTGCTGTGGTAACCTTCCTTTTTATTCTTTGGAGGTACTTCTGTCCTTGTAAAGAGAAGGAAGAGAAGAAGGAAGCAGATGAAGATCACAGACCCAGAAAGACAAGATCAGCCCCTTCGAGGAGGGAGCTGTAAGGGCCTTTTAAGTCACATCGCGCACACAGCCGGGGCCTTGTTGAACGGCAAACTGGGTCACTGACACGGCGGTATGGGAGTACAAAGTACGCGCCCCGAGCGAGATGGATGGCTCCATCGCCAGAGAAAAAATTGGAGACGCCGAGCCTCTTGGGTCTTCCATGGCCGTTCTCGTACAGTTGCAGCGCAGCAGATGAAGTACTACTCCAAACATGGAGCAATTCAAGCAAGCCGGATGGATCCATGCTGCTCCCCCATGGGCCTACTTCGCACTAGTACCTAGTAGTTGGTCGCCTTGTCGAGTTCAGAGTACTCTGTACATGCGGCAACGTGCGAGGATTGCATCCGGTCTCGCATGGTCTCGCATGGTCTCATATGGTCTCATATGGAAAGGATGTACAGTGTACGGGATGTGAGTGATTGGAGTTGAGGAATTACAGGCCAATGGCGTGGGGAAGAGGAAAAGAGACGACGATCTTTGTCCAGATAGGCAGCATTACAAGTATTGCCATCCGTTGTAACTCCACCGCCTTGCACGTGCGAGAGATGTTAGATGACGTTGCTGCAGCCGCTCCTGCTTTGTCTTCTTTACTACTCCTTGAGCATGCCCATAATATCTGTACTTTAGGTAGTTGTTTATTTATTTATTTTATTCCTACAGCATCCAACTACCTACCTACCTATGGCCTCTCACGCAGAACAATATCGAAAAACAAGGGTCAATATTCGCACCGAAGATGGAGTAGTAATTACTACAGTACGTATGAGGTAGCCTATACTACCGTCTTCGTCGTTTAGCCCCTGTCCGCTAGCAGTCCTAGTGCTGCAACAGGCAGAGCAAATCCACTTAAAGTTCCCCGTCCATACCTTTCATCCTGCCGGATCGTATAAGTCAATACTACTGGTATTACTAGTAGGTACTATCCATGTGGTAGAAGCGTCTGGTTTTTTTCGTGTTTTTTTTTTCATCGAATTTGCTCACGATGGAGGAACAGGCCACCATAAAATGCCAAATCAATATGGTCTAATCCTGCTGTCAAGCCAACCGGCCATTCTCCGATGGAGAAAGACCACTGGAAATAAAAACTGGCGATAGCACACAACTGTCTGGAGAACCGTGGGGGAAAAACGACGTCATGCGCCGAATCAGACTCAAGCTTAATGGTTCAGATGGTGGATCTCGGTGGGAATCAAAGCGGCCCTGGCACGCGCCTTTTGACAAGGGGGACGCAAAAAGAGGCCACCAAACATTCCGACGATGGATCGGCATCGGGTACCTCTTCATCCTCCATGTGAGATAAACGCAGTAGCAATAAAACTCTGTACAGAAGCCAGTTTCAGGGTCGAAAGAGTCACTATTGCCGGTGGCGTGCACCAGCTGGGAAACCCGATTTCCTCTCTTTGGCCTAGATCTCTTCCCCATTTGCTAGGGCATCTTTTCAATCTTTCCGGCCGGTAAGCCCAGCCAAGCTGACTTGGTGTGTACGGGATGTCGGGGCGGATCGGTCAGCAAGAGGGGAGAAGAAAAATGCTGCATCGGAGAAAACTAAAAAGGCATATCTGGATCCCAAACGCTAGCTGATCGGTGCATGCTAGCTCATGCAATACCGCCGTCTTCTCTCCTGATGGTGTGCAGGACGAATCGTGGATGCCGGGTCTTCAAACTACGTGTCTCAGCGCTTAGTAAATCATCTCACGATATTCGCTATACATCATTCTCAGGTGTAGTATCAACTGTGCTGGAAAAGCAATAGTGAAATCACTTTGGACTTTCCTTGAGATGAGAAAACATTGTAAAATCCGGGGGAGGGTCCATCGCTCCAGTTTCGACTCGTCTCTCCCCGCGTCCCACGATTTTCGCTCTCTTATCTCGCGTGCTCATCCCCAGAAAAACAAAACTCCCCAGATTTCCCCAGACAGCCACCATTGAAGCTATCCCCCTTATTTCAGCCCTCTGGATATACCCAAAGAAGCGATCCGAGGCGGGCGAAAAACCTGGGGTACATCGGGTCAAGTCTCCTAACCAGCAGAGGCCTAAGCAATTCAACAACTTAGGTCCAGACTGTTCTATGAGGGAAGGGCATGCATGCTACTCCAGGTTTTGCAATCTCACGATGGTGTCAGCCTTGGAGGAGTGGCTGACCGATAGGTAGCTCTTGCTTCGGGGGCTCCGTGTTCCCAGATATGGCATGGACAAAAATGAACTTTGTAGTATCATCGGCTTCTCTTACATGAACCTGGGGCCCACCTCAACTCCATTTCATGAAGCAAACGATGCGCCCAATTCCCACTAACCATTCCTTTTTGACGTCACCTGCTGCGATGATATGGAGCCCAAACCGGCTCATCCAAGATTTTTTTACTCTTTCTCTCTGAAAATAAACAAACACTAGTCGTTTGTGTGCCCTTGCATTAATCGCCATTCTGCTTAGAGCTGGCTGTTGTGGGCATCTGCTTGATTGCATGCCCCATCTACCCATGCCTAAATAGCGGCCGCCCATTGCCTCGAACCAATAAAGATCAACAGGGCTCGTAAAGCAATATGAATTGGATCATGTATACCTAAGTGAATTTGGAATTGACCCGGGGGGTTCGCATACTCAGCTGTTGTTTCTCTCTCTGAAGCTGTTAGTCAAAACAACCCAGGTACCAACCAACAGCTTAACATGCAAATCGAACATAGAACTGTCAAAATTCCCATTTTTCCAAATCATCCAATCATCTACTTCGTAGCCACCACATAATTCTCGCTACGCTCGCTACGCCAGGCAGCCACACTTTCTCTTCTTTTTTGCCCAAAGATCGCAGTCCAAGTCCAACCCCCCTGTATTTTTAATATGGATCTACCGGCATAAGCGCTGCGTATGTGTGCCTCGGGATTTAGCACCCAGCACCGTGTGTACAACTCTACACGGTGAACGTTGCCGCCGGACTTCCTATTCGGGTTATCCGAGGGACGACAACGAACTACATGGGACCTGAGGAGGATGCGGTTCCTGTCCGCAAGCGTTTTTTTGGTTCGGCCGGTTGACCCTTTTGTTGTTTCTCGTCATGGTGATGTCGGCCGAGTTCGATAGCTTACAGAATTATAGAACTTGGCTTGTGTAAACTCGCTTGAATAGAACGCTTGACCAGAATCAACTTGGCCGTTATTAACACAGCAGCATGCAAAATGACAATAGGGGAAACGCATCGTGTAAATGTTTTAGCCAATATATTTCCTTGTGGCTGTTTCATCGTAAAATGTATCTACCCTCCATATAGCATATTCACTACCATAGAACACAAATGCAAACATCTAATAGGTATCCCATACAGCCCAGTCCATACGGGCCAAACCAGCCGAGGCTCCAAAGAAGAACAAATACAGTTATAACAAACCAAGAGAGAAAAAAAAAAACTCTAACGCCGTACAATGCCGCATTTGCATTATGCATGTCGGAATAATTCCTCCTCCTCATGTCTAGGTGCCTTCCCTTCCTCGTCTTTCTGCTTCGAACAACTCTCGCTTCAAATCCATTAACATGTCCTCCATCTTATATACTTCATTTCGAGGCAGCGCTACATGGCGTAGCTGCTCCAAACTGTTTTGTAGTGTTTCCATGATCGTCAGGGCCTTGGCCTGCTTCTCGTCATCAGCACGTGGTTCGCTCCCTGCCTCGTCCGCTACCGTAGCATCCACATCCATGTGTATCGGTGATTGCTGCGGTTGATCGTTGGTGGGTGGTACTTCATCTTCTGCATCCCCGTTTACTTCCTGGCTCTCAACCGCTGCATGGGATTCTTCTACCAGCTGTGACATCACCTCGTCGTCCGTTTCTCCACCCCGTCGCTTCTTGTTTCGCTTGCTTGACCGTTTTTGCGAAACCTCAGTCTTATCTTCTCGCTGGCGCTGCTGGCGTTGTCTTCGAGCGCTTCCTCCCCTGGTCTCTACACCTGTGGAAGCCGGTTCTTTTTCTTTTTCGCTCACTACCGGCGTTTCGAGCTCCTTTACCGCCTCTGCACTCTCCGACCTCTGCTTCTTTGAACGGCTGTCGCTTTGCCGAGACCCTGACCGCTTCCTCTTTCTTTTGCTTCCTCCTTCGCCATCACCAAGGGGTCTCGCAGGAGTGGGTGGAATGATTGCCGAAGGAGCGCGCTTAGCCGCCCTGCGGGTCATTGGCGGCGACGGCGCTCGAGGTTCTTCTGGCTGAACGTTGGGCCGTTCATCAGAGTTATCCTCAGCCTTGGTCTCCTCCTGTAGACCAGCTCGATCACCTGATTCGAGCTCATCCACAAGTTTCAACATTCGAGTTTCGTCTCCCTCACTGAGCGCGAACGACGTGTCGTTAGCCTGTGGGAATGAGGGCTTTTCAGGGCTGCTCCTAGCATCAACAAACTCGTCGTCTCCCGATTTTGGACTGTCCTCTACACGGGCAGCATCACGAATCAGCCGTTTCTTGGTCGGAGTTTCGGGAAACAGCGGTGGGTCTGGAGAAGACGAAACGTTTCTATCCGATAATTCTGTCAAGTCCGAGGACGACGATTCTCCTTCTCCAAGACTAGAAGGAATAACGTCCTTCGAGCCAGTACCAAAGTTTTTGGCTTTTGTGTCTTTCTTCTCGTTGCGTCTTCTCGTTGGTTTCTCTCCAGGCAATTGAATCTCCGGTACTGCCTCCTGGTCAATAGGATCTGGCGACCCTGGAGGTGACGAAAATTCCCAGCTATCCAGTGAGCTGCTAACTCTAGAGCGAGACTTGATTTCCGTTAGGAGTGGGTATGGCCGTGGAATAGGAGGTGAGGATGGAGGGTCGTTGTCATCCATATGTAAGAGTTGGCCTCGCCTGGGCGTTGGTGTTGAGCTGATTAGGTTATCGTAAGACGTAGCACGACGCGGAGTCGTCTCTCCCGCCTGATTATCAGTAGAGGCCGACGTTTCATCCGCTTTGGATGAGGCCGCCTGGGGAGGAGGCGGAGAGCTTGTTCGCATATCTGGGTACATGATTTCTGTTTCACGCTGCCTGTCCCGAACTTCTTTCTGTCTTTCCGTGAGGTGCTGAGAGCCATCTGCTGGAATCGGAGACGATGAGGCAACGAGAGTAAACTGAACCTGGGAGTCGTCATGGCGAAGTCGAGGAGTGCTAGTCCGCTTCGTTGGTTTTGTGCGGCTTGGCTCGGGGGTTTCTTCCATGCGACGTTTCCGGGCTGACATCCGTGTGGGTGCTCTCGAGCTGAAGGTTGCCTCAGCCAGACGCGACGAATTTGAGGAGAGTACAACGAGACTTGTATTGTCTGGCGGCCCGTTTGATGAGGAAGCTTGAGCCCCGAATGCACCGCCAATCTTCCCAGATTCTCCTAATCCCATGAGCTGTTTCTTTGATCCAGCGTTTGAGGCGACTGATTTCAAGCTGTCTGAGCAGTCCAACTTCTCTTCGTCTTTGGCAAGCACATTCCACAATTCTATTGCTTTATCAACAATAGTGGGAAGTTTGCTCTTGAATGCAGACGTTAGAAGAGGCTCTACCTGATCAAATTCGTCTTTTGTCAGCTGCTCGCGGCCAGCAAGTTCCTTTGATATCCGATCCCAAATATGAATGAGCTATGAAAAATTAGTCTATTTGCAAATAGTAGGTAGCTTTTGGTGATTCTTACAGCTTTTGAGAGAATTAATTCTTCGTCATGTTCATAACATGACTTGTCATCTTCAATCCATAGGCACAAGCCAACTTGGGTTTTCGTAAAGGCCGTAACGCCCACTTGAGAAAAACATCTGACCAAGAAGCTTTCAATGCTCTGAATAAAAGGCGCAATCTCATTATTTGGGTCAAAAATGGAAATTTTACCGTAGAAGATCTCCAAAGCCTGGTTACCGAGTTTGTAAAGGCTATCGAATGGATCAAACGAACCTGCTCGCGCGGCGATCAGAGAAGCTCCCCACAACCGCTGCCGAGCAGTATTCAGAGCAGTCTTATCGCGTGGCAGCTTGGCAACATCAAAGAGTACTCGTATTGCCTTGAGGGAGGTTGCAGATGGCTTTTCTACGCTGTTATCAAGACAGTCTAGTAGCGCCTTTGCTAGGGGCTCGATGACAACGAGTGCACGCCCAGCGTCGCCAAGCTGCTGCACCACGTGTTCGGAGAGTCGTTCAAATAGCGAGAACCATCGATCCGAAGGAAGATGGGGGTGTCCGATGAGCCCACGTTCAAGCAAAGAAGTTAAATCTCTGTACTTTGGTCCTAGCATTTTACCGATTCCTGTCAAATTGAATATGGTTTCATTATTTTCAAGGGATAGAGATAGATTTTGCGCGGCTAATAGCCAAGGTCCATAGGGAGATGGCGACGCTCGAGGTAATAATTGCAGCAGCTCATGAGACAGCTCTAGGCGAGCTTTTGTTGCTTTGCCGCGGAAGAAGGGTTCAAAAACGGATAGGAAAAAGTCGGACAGGGCTTCGTCATCAGCACCACCCCGTGGAACAGAAGATAGCAGGCAAAAGAGGTGGTGCAACGGGGTTCGGATGGTTCCCAGAGAACTTGGTCGACTCTGGTTTTGAGATGGTGTTGCGATAGGTTCAAAGGTGTTGGCAACTGTCATGGAAAGTTTCTTTTCTGTAAAGGGAAGCATGCCCTGTGCCTTGACAAGTATTTCGATGAAATTTTTGGCGCTAGACAGAAACGCTGGGCCATGTGAATTATCATTTTCAGGTATTCCAGCCAGCCACATCTTAGACAGTAGGCCGAATGCATGAGCAAAGAATTTAGCAGTATCGTCTGATACTTTGATATCTTTTGCTGATGCGGCGGCAACCGATCCGACCAGCGCGTGCCATAAGCGGAACACTAAAGAGTCCTTATTGGCCAGGTCAAGGAATCTCTTCTCCAAAAGAGGACCAACCGTCTGAAAGACCTTGTCGCAGTTTCGCCTCACCCATTTTGAGTCCAAAGGCGGAAGTTCATTAGGGTTTGCGGGTGGTGTCTCCATGATACGATCCTGTCTCCACATACGAGGTGTAGCCACGTCCATAAGACTTGTCAAGATACGACCAGCTTGCATGAGGCAATCTCCCGGGATATCGGGCTTACCGTCCAGGTTGATGAGTTGCGATAAAACAGGCTGGACAGCAACGTCCCATATAGAATCAGGAGGGAACTTGACATTGCCTGGGGCAAATGCATAGTAGTATAGATTGCATATGCCAGCAATGACTGTCCTTTGGAGCTTCACAGCTTCTTCTATTTGCTTGGGGTTGGCACGTCTCCGCAGTTGGCTTAGCAGGGGCTGGCAGAGGGTTCCGAGAATCTTTGGGGTAGCTTTGCTATCAGCCAAAGTAAGGTAGATATACCTGTTCCAGGCAAAGTTCGCCTCCTGTTTCGTGGAGAAATCTGCCGTATTGAAGGCAGATTGGGCAAGGGTTAGCCAAGGGCCGTAGTATTGCCACCTCTCCAATGGGCATCGCATGAAAAGAATGATAGCACTCCATATCTGCGGCACAGCTGAAGCGCTTGACCTGTCCTTGAGCATTTCCTGTAATCTGTGTATATAAAATTCGATATAGGCTTGGTCGTCGTTCGTCGTTTGGAATATTTCGCTGGCCTTCCGCATTAGCTGCTTCTCAGATCGCAGGGCAAACCCAGCCTCGGTTGCGAGGCTGATTGCCTGAGCCTGGATATCCTTGACAGTGCTTAGCATATCAGCGAGCGCGTTCTTGAGCCAATCTGAGTGAGTAACCATATGTAAGCGCGCTTGTTTGACTAGACGCTTGTATATATGTATTCGGCTCATAACAATGCTCTTTCCTTTGAGGTGATCTTCTATTTGATGCATCGCCGTCACCAATCGTCCCACTCGATCAGATGTCATAACCTTGGGAGAAAAGTTTTGGAAAGCAACAACTTGCATCAAATGCCGAACAACGTCCTTAGGAGTGTTGGCATCCTCAAACGCGCGAACAGAGTGATCCACGATGAAGATTCCAAAATCGGAAGTGAGTGTCGAGGCGATGGCGGGAAAATGGAGAAACGTAGCGAGAAGCGTTAAAGAGTGGTTGATTAACGAAGAATCGGGAGCTCCAGTGCTATTTCTAGATGTAATATCGCGCTGGATGAACTGCATGAACAGGCTCATCTTATCTTGCAAGGCAACTCGATCGGGAAGGTTATTGGAAGCCTTCAAGGCCCTTGAAAGCACCATATATGCATCGAGTTTCGAGTCTCTGTCAGGCCCGGCCAGCTGCTTTATCGTTGAGTCCAGCATTTCGATTATATTTGGTTGGCCCGAAGCCGCATCAAAATCAACACTAGACGATAAAGCGAGTGGGTTCGGGGAAGATGAAGGTTTGAGAATGCCTTTGATGGGCCTCGAGGCCGGCGAAAGAGCGGAGAGCGGAGAGGATTTGCGAATTTTTTCGATTGATCGATAGTCAATTGGGTCCTTGTACTCGGTATGTGCTGACCATACAACCTTTTTCCTTGCCCGACTTGACATCAACTTTGAATCAGGCACATCGGTCGAAGTCGGAGTGTTCGCAGTTGGGGGAGTCTGAAGGCTGTCCTGAGGATCAGACGGAGAAGCGCGACTCAGAATGGACCTGGCCGACACGTCGCCCTCCCTGCCTGTTTCTCGCGGTGGTGTCGGGGGTCGCGGTAGAATCGAATCGAGATTAGATGCTGAAGCCGGGGCTACTGAAGATGCCATGGCTGCTGCAATGCAGCGTCGGCGATCTAGACAGCAGTGAGTCGGCAAGAAGAGGAGCGCCCACTAGACATTGGAATCCCACAGAACCTAGTCAAGGAGGAAGAAACCAAGTTGGAGCTCAAGAAACGGAGGAGGAGGGAATAGAAGAAGAAAAATCCACCAACAAGGCCGCTTAGACTAGCATCACGGCCGTATGGTTGTGGTAGCGGTATGGCGCCTCCTCTCAACGAAGCTGGGAAGTACGGAGTGACACGGCCCATGAATTTTACCGAGAAATCAATTAAGCAAGACGCGATCGCGCTCGGTGCACGCTTCAATACGCGTTTTAGTGGTTGCCCCCACTATAAGATAGCGGCCGTATGTACGGAGTATGTAGTAGTGACCTGGAGTGCTACGCTGATCAGTGCCAAATGTCGCGCGGTGCTCTCTGTATGAGGTACAACGAATTTGGTGCCGAGATGAAGGCTTTCCCATGTACCTGGCGGCTTAATCAGGGGCTGTAATCTGGAGCAACTTGCGGGTTACGCTCCAGCAGTCGCCTATCGCCCATCTCCACTGCAACAGTGCGCGATTGGCACCGACTTGGGCCGCTGGTTTGTCGCCACAGCCGGAGCCCAAAGCGGTACCGAAAACAGCAAGAAGCTGTTCAGTTCTGCGTGGTGCAAGACAAAGAGAATATACAGGCAATACTTGTCCTGATAATCAACTCAAACCCTGGCTTTCCGGCAAAATTAGATCAGGAATACCTTGAAGACTCACCGAAAATAGACGGGCACTGTCCATCTTATTAATCTCTTATTGCCCGTTCCACCCGGCTGGCTCTCATGACTTTTCTCGACAATCGTCAGACCTTCGCTGCCTTGCTTTGCCTATTAACATCCCTCCCTCCCTCTGCTCCTTCGCCCTCCAATTCCTGATAGCACCTTACTAGCCACTCATCCCCTAATATTCGGTGTGTGCCAGCTATACGCTGGTGGCGACCAGTCAGAAGCAGATCCATCTATTCTATAGGCCTAGTTAGCAGCTGAATCATTTGACCCTCTGCTTGCTTGCCTTTTTTTTTTTGTTTTTTAGATAAGGTATACGTGGGCTCTTCTACGCGCAGTCCGGCTCGCCACGACCTCATTCTCTTCCATGTCCTCCTTGGATCTCTAATCAACTCGTTTTCACCATGCCCGATCTCCAACTGGGCACCGCAACAGGCCCTGGTGAGTCCATTCAGCCGTCGCGAAAGGCTTAAGATTGGCCTGTAGCTAACCCTATCCAGCCAAGCTCAAGGCAGTGACTGCGTTGGTTAACAAGCTTACCGAGGATCTTGATACGGTCTCGCTTCTTCCTAAAGGTATGTCGATAGCAGCATCGCTCTTGGTTTGGTGAGAATCTTTTTTTAACTGTTGCTCAGACCGAGATGAGGCTCTGGAGGAACTCAAGATCTACGGGCGAGACCCTCGGAATGCAGATCCTATTTTCACCAGAGAGGTTAGCAGCTGGAAAATTGAAATGCCTTCCACGATGAAGTTTGGGCTAACATTTGCAAGGGCATCTCTATGCTCTTACGGCATGGCTTCCATAGCCCATCCAGTGACACAGCCAGAGCGGCCTTGAGGGTTTTGGCCAATTCGATGTTGCTAAAACCTGAAACGCGGCGGATGCTCGTAGACCAAGGATTCGCCACGAAAGCTTGCGAGGGGCTAAAGACCGACAACTGGGATAACGAGTTTCTCCATTCACGCATCCTATTGCTTTCCACTTACGGTACTAAAGAGCATCTACTCAATCTTATTACTGAGCATCACCTCGCTGAGAATATCACGGAGAATCTCGATCGTCATGCTAAGCTTGCCGCCACCAAGCCCCGGCAGTCGCAGCCCATGGAAGACATGGCACTCGCCGAGATTCTAAAACTTCTGTTCAACGTCACTCACTTCTGTAAGGATGAAGCCTCTCGCTTCAGCGCCGCTGTTCCACACATCGCCGCATTACTCTGGAAACAAGACATTCCAACCTCTAATCCCTTAGACTCGCCATTTGGACCGTTAGTCAACGCCCTAATCAACCTTGACATATCTACGGCTGAAAACCAAGCTGCCATATACCCAAGCTCTGAACCAGACAAGGTTGCGGCCAGGCTGATTTCTTTGCTCGATACTGCAATGGCAACTTACAGCGATGATGAACTCGAAGTCACCGTCACCCCTCTAATCAGCACAATGCTCAAGGTCAGTGAGCATGCTCCTGGCCCGGTGCGGCAGTATATTGGCAGTAAATTACTGCCGACTGGAGAGGATCGCAAATCAGTTCTAGGAAAGGGCAAGACACTCTCTGCAAGATTACTGAAGAACTCTACCAACCCGGTCGCCCCGGCGCTACGAGATGCCATCTCCCACCTTCTCTTCGAGATATCAGACAAAGACGCATCAAAATTTGTTGAGAATGTTGGATACGGGATCGCATCTGGCTTTCTATTCCAGAATAATGTACCGATGCCTGCAAGTGCGTCAACGACTTTCGACGCTAGCGACTCCACAGGTGCTCAGAGGCTTGTCAATCCCATCACTGGACAGTTCATAGACCAGGAGAAGGTTACGGAGTTGCCTCCAATGACTGAAGATGAGAAACTACGCGAAGCAGAGAGATTATTTGTGCTCTTCGAACGGTAAGACCTTTCGTTCCCAAGGCATCACAAAGTAACTAACAGTTGGCTATTAGACTTAAGAAGAACGGTATCATAGATGTTGAAAATCCCGTTGCTCAAGCAATGCGCGAAGGGAAATTTCGTGAACTTGGTGATGATGAGGTTGAGGAGCTTGACTAAGCGTCAGACATACTATATACACGTACCTAGGCATCCGTTGCATAAGTATCTTTTAGGGCATAGCATTTGAAGTTCTAGAGGTTCTAGAGTCTTTGCGAGTGGCAGGGTTTTTTGTATACTTAGATGAGCAGACATCTTGACTTGGGACGAATTCACTAGTATAGAAGTAGTTAATTAATCTGCATTTTCTTCCCTCTGATTGGAGACAAAGGCAAGTCTGCCTGACCTCGTAGATAAAACATTGCCGAGGACATATGCCAACAGTACAGGTTATAAGGTTAAATTAATTAATTTATCAAACACAAATTATTTATATACATTTATATATAATAGGTAGGTCATTTCAAGTTGATATTTGCTTCGGAAGGCTCACACGTGACGAAACATAGGTTGCACGTGAGATAACATTCCTCTAGTTGGCAATACAAACAATCTCCAACACAAAGAACTCTCTGCCTGTAGTTCTCTCTTTCACTTCTCTCGGGTATAGTGGCCGCATGAAGTCACGAATTTGTTCAACTAAGTCGATATTTCAAAAGGTAGTGATTATTCAACAGCTATGCCTCGACTGAATGACGAGGTGGGAGGCTTCGCCGCCGAGGAGCTCTTCACTCAGTAAGCGACGCGAAATTTCATTTGACAAATCGAATGCTAACATCCGGTCAGATTTTTTGGTGACGCTAGGTCGACCAATTCTAATCATCAGGCTTCACCGCCGTACCCTCTGCACTCGCCAGTACAATCCCCAGCAGCTTCATCAACCTATCGATTCGCTTCACTGGTCCACTCTCCACTCTCGCCGGGCTATAACTCAACCAGATCTCCAGCACGCTCTTTACTTAGTGAACGTCTTAATGCAGTAGGAGACGGGGTAGGAGGTCAAATGCAATCCAAAGACGGTGGAGGGTTATCAGTAGCCTCCGCCGAACCAAAATCGTCATCCAGACTCCGCTCAACAGCTACTCACAAGGCAGGATCCAAGCCTGCCCAGCAACAGTCTTCTCTCACGAAGCGCGAGCTCCGTCCACGAGGAGAGACTGATGCGAAAGGCGCAATTCGAAAAGTTGGACGACCATCAAAGACTGAAGCGAAAGGTGTCATGCGAAAAGTTGGAAGACCAGCGAAGACGGCGGCAACACAGCGTAAGAAGACGGCGGTTAAGGAAGATAAAGCTACCACTGGTGTTCAGGGTGGGCGCAAAGAGTGGGAAGTGGAGCAAATTGTCGACGCTAGGATTGATGGAGAAACGCTGCAGCACTGGTTCAAAGTCAAATGGCAAGGCTATACGAGCAAGCATAATACGTGGGAACCAAAGAAAAACCTGGCCAATTGCAAGACTCTGGTTGAGAAATACGAAGAGAAGGCAAGAAAGTGATTATCGGAGTATGAATGTCAGCTTTCGTTTGAAGACACGCCCTGAGATATAGAAGCACTGTGGGTGGAATGGTATATAGTAACTCCAATACTCAGCTTCTTGCTTTAGGGTAAGAATAAGTCTGGGCCATGAATGAGGAAGGAAGGACACGGTAAACATTATTCTTCGCCAATCAGTAGGTGGAATAGCTAAAATGATGTGTCTAGTTTTTTAGTCAATATATGGGTCGCGAGCTGACATGCATCGATATTTCGTCTATGAAGCATTTACAATCCCACGTAGTGACAATGTGCCCAACTCAATTTTAGTGTTCACGTTCACAGTGGGCTTATTGTTGGAGACGAGCACTCAAATGAGTTGCCCAAACAATTGCCACCTCTTTACATAACTGCGGTGTCACTGCCCTCTAAGAGGCTGACGTCGTATTGTTTCGGGCGAACGCGCGCATTCCATAGTCCCAAATGGAAGTTCGTGGTTGGCGGAATGAAATAACATTTTCGGGAGGAAAGCTTGGTTGACTACCGAAGTTCAGCAGTACGCCACGCTGAATGACGCCGCAGCGGCAGGTGACATTTAGCCTCACTTTAAAGATAACAACAAGACCGACATCTAAACCCACGCATCCAGACAGATCACTCTGTGAAGCGGCGACACGTTGACTAAGAGCTGTATACTAACAGCTTGACTTCCTGAATCTGGCAAAGCCCTACCCGCCGATTCGGCGGATGGATTCAGCGATTCTGAAGACTGGGCTAACGACTTTCATGACTCCGATGAGTGAGACCGCCAACCTTGGGAGGTCGGCAAGGTGGCTATGATTACCTCCAATAGTGTAGAACACTAACCCTGTATCATGTCTTGCCATTAGCTGGCTGATGATCAGAGTTGTGCCACATTAATATGCTTTTCCCTGAATCGCAGCTGTGCCAGGAGACTCCTAACATCAGCTATCTAAATCATCTATACTAGCGAACTATATTTTCAGGCGGCTATGTGAGTCTTAAATCTAATCTTGATGTATGGAATGAAGGCTGCTATTACTAATCTCTGCTGGAGAGCATACTCTTATATAAGAACTTACTGGGTCAATCAACTCGTAACTTTGTAATATCTCTTTTACATCAGACGCAGCGAACGTTCAGTATCAACCCTGCCACTAATCTCGGACATAAATTAATAACTTCTTATTTTGACACTGTCCTGAGAGACCGAGGAGTATGGAAGCTGTCAACGGTACACTTAACGGAGTTGGCGAACTGCCTGTGGTTAAAGAAGTGCTTGGTGCTACTGGATATGTACTTCATCAGGCATCCAAAAATGTCACCGCGGTCGTTGACACCACCTTTCAAGTGCTGTCTGATCCGGACGAGAACTTGGCAACCGCCGAAAATATATCCAACAGGGCGCATCCAGACAGATTTAGAAGCTTGCTATCTCAAGTGACGCGACGCATCAAGGACGACCTTGGCACGATAGAGGCGAACGCCATCTTGAATGCAACAAGCACCGTCTTCTGCAAAGGTGCGGGGGATGTTGTAAAAAAATTCATCTACAAAGTCATAAGGTGCACCCTTGTGGCAATTGGCCAGACAGACATCGCGCAGGCGCTCGATTTATGGGAACAAATACTCACCAATTACGTCAACCAAGAGACCCTGCAATTCGTACTGGAACACAAATACGATTTGGCCATATTTTTGATCGGCCTAATAGAGCCAACAAAGCTCTATGCTACGGCACTTTCGAGGGATGGCAGTCCTGACGGCGGAAATTCGCACGTGATATACAACCCCTACAACGAGTTCGACCAGGGGAGGGCGATGAACAGACATGTTGTAATCTGTCAGCTACAACGACTAGCTAAATCACTTTGTCACATCTTCTTGATGGGCCAGCAACGCAGGTCTCTCGATGAGCTACCCATGGACACATCTCTAAGAAGCGACTTTGGCAACAATGGGACCCCCATGCTTCAACGAACACTCACGATCGAAGCTCCTGAAAACACTAACCAGCACGGCGAGCAATGGCTTTTTGTTAATGGGGTTTGTGGAGAATACTTCTGGCTTCAATTGTACTGCGAAAAGTTGCGAGATACGTTCAAAAGGGATATCCGGGGCATCTTCAACAGGAGCGACGGTATCCTTTGGGATTTGATTGAGTGTGCGGGAGAGAGAGATGGAATGCAAGACGCTCTCCTTCAAAGAACTCTCAGCAGCAGGGCCGCCCAGACGGCTCTGAGCAAAGAATTGTCAGCCGCGCTTGAAAATGAACATTCTAAAGGCCATATCGTGATGATTGCCTACTCCCAGGGGTGTCTTTTGTTGAGGCTTGTTTTGCAAAATTTTGTAAGGAACAATACGCATCTAAATGCAATGAAGGCTCGACTAATGGTCTTCACATTCGGGAATCCGAGCATCGACTGGATGGGTACGAATGGGGAACAGGAGATCCGTCTCTGTAACTATGTCCAATACACCGAGCATTTTGCAAACGAGAGAGATTTCGTGGCGCAGCTTGGAGTGGCGAGGACCGATAAGGATGACGTCCTAAGAGACCTTGGTTACCTTGACGACAATTCATTGCGCTTTATCAACCGCAGCGAAGACTGGATAGGTCACCTGTTCGGGGCCCAATATAGCATCAGTGAACAAGATTATGTGGATGGAACAAGGTCGAGGTTGTTCGCATGTGCTGGAGGTACGGCAATGCCTGGTTGAGAGAATGAACTGTGAAAAAAATAATTACCTCAAGGGTTACAAGTAGGCATGGGAATTTGGTTTGCTATTTAATAAACCCAAGGATATGTCATATTGTTTGTGATCCGTCTCAGCTTTTCCAGTTCTTCGCGTTCGGAATGAGCTATAAGTGACAAGTAGGATGTAGGTAGGCGGCTGACACATGGGCGAAGTTCCCGTGTTGTGATCGCGCTACTAGAAGATGTTGCAGCTCGCTTCTAGGTGTGTGAAGCTCTTTAGGAAACTTAAGTGATGCTGGGAGCTTGAGCAACAGATACGCCTGAGAGGTCTTGGCTTGCCACCAGCTCGCAAAGGAGGCCCTCAATCTTTTGGGAACAAGGGTATACTTACTATAAATAATACTTTAAACGTCAAGATGCGATTGGAGAGGAGACCCTTACACGTTTGACAGCATGATATTGCTCGCAGCGATATACTGGAGCCAGGAGCGCAGCGATGAGTCTCAGCAAATCTAAGAAAAAGTGCTGTCTCTCTATTCAAAGATCCTAAGTAGGCCGTATTCGTTGGCTTTCAATTCTTCTAACAATCTACCTACACTATTTCACTTTAGTGAACATGGCGAATACGGGGCTATGCAAACGGATGTCTTCTCGAATTTATCAAACCTGAGATATGTTTCTTCAAGCCCTCTAGCGGTCACAGTCGCCAGCATCAATCGTCAGCAATTGGCTGGCCAGCCAGCAGCCAAGTCGACGATAATTAGTGAATACCGGCTGTTTTTTACATTCTCTTTACTTCTTCCCTTTACTATTCTTATTCTCTACTATTGGATTAATTTCTAAAGGCTCGGGATTGCATGGTTGAATTGGTTGTGGTTGATGTTGCTGACATGCATATCTGTGTATCATAAGGTCTTTCCATTATATTTAGATGGAGGAATGGATGGGCTGAATGCTTTATATTGGCTGCTATTGCGCGAATCGAGCAGCGTCTATAAGCTGGAGATGTAAAATCTAATCTTAATGCCTGTTCTTAACATATAGCATTAAGATATAGGATATTGTATATTAAGACAAACAAGATGGTAGTCTTTTTATCTTTATATATAAAGATTACTAAATACTATGAATTTTTATTAAAAAACTTTCCTGAAAGGCATGGGTTATAAGAATATTGCCGATGTTGGAACTCCTGCCAGAATGCGCGCACCACGTTTATGGATAAATCGTTGATAGCGTTCAGTTACTCTGTTTAAATTGCGGGTGGAAGGACTAAACGGTGGCGAGGGTCTTGGCGAGAGGTTGACTTATTACCAAAAATTGAGTTATGTAACTCTTGATTCAATAACAAACAGTATGCTTGATATTCCTTGTAAGCAAAGACAAAGGAAGGACTTCTCGATCTCCTTTCGTCATCTTGCTGCAAGATTCTTGCATGTATCCTTCCTAAGCCAAATTAGTCAGTCGAACTTTCAACCAATTAGCTTGCGGCCTTAGCTCAGCTGGGAGAGCGTCAGACTGAAGTCCCAAACTTCAAGTCTCTTGATATCTGAAGGTCGTGTGTTCGATCCACACAGGCCGCATGGCATTTGTTTTTGCATTTTTTTGAGAAAATCCCACATGAAATGAGAAACAGCTTTTGGGCAAATTCTTTTCTTTTTTACTATTTCATTCCGTCTCCAAGGTGTAATTTGGCGTGGTTCATGAAGGGTATACAAGTTCATCAAGTAATATTGCGAGGGGCATTCCGCGTTCCTCCAGTTTTGTATAAGAGCAGCTGCGCATCAGTCGCTTGCATCTTTTATATTACATCTACCCGTCATATCTATATCGCTAAATTGTAAAATATGCAGACGCTTGGCTTTTCCAAATTACAAAAAGCGAACCTGGTTTATATTACCACGCTCATGTATGTCCTCTTACGCCTGCGGCCTTTGCGTGGTATATCCATACAAGAGCTCAGTGACCCCCGGGGCGTTAGGGTCTTCTTCCTCAAATTTCCTGACCAGCTTGAACCCAAGCTTCCCCAGTACATTTTGACTGGGTCCGTTGCTATCCAGCGTGATTGCAGTTATCTGCTCTGGCTGGGGCTCGTTCTCGCTGCCCTGTATCGTGCTCTTCTCCACTTTGATCTCGACTTCTTCTCGTGGCAGCGCCCAGTAAGCTTTGAGAAAATTGGTCATGATTTCTGTCGCAATGCCTTTACCCCAAAATTCGGATCGAATCATGTACCCAATTACAGGCCAGCCAAGTTCGCCGACTCGCATGTGGCTTCCGGCAGTGCCAATCATCTCCCCAGTTTCTGCCCAGCAGACGGCGAATTCATATGCGGATTCGCCTTCAGTGCCCGGTAGCCTGTTTGCCAGGATCTTTTCGGTTTGCCCTATTTCCGTGTCTATTTTGCCCTGTGATGTCCATTTCATGACTTCAGGCTGTGTGCGAAGGAGGTAGAAGCCATCGACGTCTGTTGCGGCGTATGGCCGGAGAATTAGGCGCTCAGTTCGGATAGGTTCCCGAGTTAACATGAGTGGGTATGGAGATTTGGGCAGGGTTGTCTTGACGGTGGCCCATTCCAAAGGAGGAGGGGAACTGTTGCTTTGCGCCATTGCGAAGAAATTTGTGCTGTGTTGACAGAGCTGTGTTCTAGTGTAAATGCTACGATTTTGACGAAGACCACCGACTGAAAGAACTCAAAAAAGAAGCTTAAGTTGGATAATGCAAATTTTTGGTTCTATAAAAACAATTGTGCTTTGGAGCTAGTTTAAATATTCGAAAGAACATCCGGTTTTTATAACTAAATGCAGACAGCCTCGCTTTAGCGTGAGTCATACCGGAATGCCACCGGATTGCTAGCTGATAATGTTACTCATATAAGTTCAATATTTTTTCTTCTCCAGTGGTTCGGACCGTTTGTAGGCGGTTCCAAATTAGTAGGAACTTTTTGGCTGTGGTCTCGAATAGACTGGACCGGCCGAAATCTGAATTCGCCGGCTCCGTACCCGAGTACGGCGAGCCCGATTTGGATAGACATAGCTCAGCTGTGATTAAGATGGTAGCGTATTTTTATTTTCACAGAAAAAAAAAGTACTTCATCTGCTAGAGGGGAAAAGAAAAAGGTTACTTAATTTCAACGTCAAACAGTATTGGTGGTCCATGCACGGGAGAAAAAACTCAAATGTTTACATGTGGTGAAAGGCTCAATTGTTTTTGTATTGTGCATCGTGAACTTGATAATTGGACTTGCCCGAGTTTCCCCTTCTCCATTTTTTTTAAAAAAAAATCATCAAGTTGACATCGATTCACGTCTCTTTGAAGCATTGGTGCCTCTCAGCCATCAACATGGGATGCTGTGAAAAAAAACATAGAGACATTCACATTGCTTGTGTCATAAAATCTACACTGTGTTCAGAATTTTTTGGTTCATTCAATGCTCTTTCTTAACGAGCAAATGCAGTGATATTTCCATGATCCGTTGTAAACACCCGCAGAACCTAGCCCAACCGTCCTCAAAACCAATAACATTCTTAAGCGAAAGTGGCTGGTCGCTTCGCGCTGAACAGCTTCTGGGTGCTGATCTTGGCAATACGGTGGGGGAGAGGGAACTTCAGGTTCTTGGTGACGAGCTGCTTGATGTAGGGGCGCTTGATGTCGGCGGTCTTCTCGACCTCAACGACACGGAGGACCTGGTGATTTGTCAGTAACCAACTCTCGTCAATGCTCATGCTTTGCTCAACATACGTGGATGGACCTGAAACGGGCACGGTGGCGGGCAGCCATGTCCGAGTACAGGGACTCGACAGCATCGGTTCTGGTCAGCTCTCTGTACTCCTTGTACATGTTGTGAGTGCCAGATCGAGAGTCGTATCGCAGCCAGACGCCGAAGTTCTTGACCTTCTCGGGGTGCTTCTCGTGGATCTGTAATTTTTCTCTACGTCAGCCGCCTTTCATCTGTCAGTTCCTTGCATTTGGAAATCACATACAGCCTTGATGCTAACGATCTCACCGGTAGCCTTCTTGACCTTCCTGAGACCACGCAAGAAGTACCAGTAACGGGACTTGGCGACCGTCTCGTTAGGGGCGAAGATGGCCATCCGGTACATAGCCGGGGTAGGGTTGGCCTCGGTGGGCAAGTGGCGCCCGATGACCTCGTACTCTGTAAGGCGACCTGAAGGTAGTCTGTTAGTATCCAAGGTCAAGAAAATTTCTGCGAAATGAATGCACTCGAATGCGCGCTGTCGGTTGTCTCGTGTCAAAATCGGTGTCGATCCTTTCGATGTTTTCATGTCTCATTATAGAGATCTTTCAACGAGGGGAAATTCTTTTCCTGGCCATGGACGTCGAATGGTACATGCCAAACCCAGCCTTTATCCTCTTCAAATGTGATGCCATCAATCTTCAATCGATTGGTTGAATCGAGAATTCAGTTCGGAACATCGCGGTTTGCTGATTTTGAGACGAAATTTGACAAGACTTTTTCCTCCCCGACAACGCGCATTCTCGGATTGGTAAACAGCTAAAGAGAAGATTCTTACCCATCTGGAATGATTGTTAGTATTTAAAATATCTGATAAAGTATCCTGCCAACTCACTGTGACGGTGGTCTATGTCCTCGACAAATCGCGAAATTTGAAGATTGTCAAGTTAGAGGTGATGCAGCGATAATTTTTGTGTGCGGGTGAGTGGGGAGGGTTGAGCACCGAATTCGTCGCAGGGCTTTAACCTTCACAGCGATTGGTCAAAGGGCAGGTGAAAAGCCCCACCGATTTTCGTTAAACTATCACGTGAAATGTCACACGCAAATTTGTATTACCTCATCCGCTAAGGGAGCTAAGAGGTACGTACCCAGCTGATGTGCTATGATGGGAGGCATGGGCTAGGAACTTCTTGTGGAACAGATAGATGATGTCTTAGGCATATAAATCATACCCCGTTCAGAACCAGAGTAGAATCGCTATCTTGCACGATATTTTATTTTGCACTCTTACTTCGCCAGAGCCTGGAATCGAATAGACATTCGGTCAACAAACGCGTTTCTCAATCTATCATCTGGTTCGTCAATATGAACGAGTTGTTCAAAGGCTTCGCGAAAGCCCATGCTGAGCAGAATGGATACCTGCTCGCGGCAACGCTCTCGCCAATTTCACCACCAGGAAATCCCCAGCGACTAAGGTCAATTTGGAAGAGTAGCGATCCATCTAGCATCAAAGGCGACATCAAGCACTTCATCAAATCAAATTCATCTCATCAGCGGAGTCTCGACCATGAGGAAGTCAAAGGCTGGGTCGAAGTGTATTCTGCATACTGGAATGCTATTGGGGATATTATTGCAGGAGAAGATGGCAAGGTAACATGAGTGCTGGAAACCTAAGTGGCTTCGGTGACAACTAATACTGGGATAGTCAACATGGACCAAAGTTTATGAATCATGGAAGGATTTAACCTCTATGCTGATCCGAGGTTATAACAACTTTGGTTTCGAGGCGTGGACAATCCCGTGTTTGTATATGGTTGGAAAGTACTTGAGGTTATTTGCCATCAAATCCGATACAGAGCGTAGCCGCAGCGCCGGCGACAACTCTGAGGGAGCCTCCCTTATGCAGGATGACTTTGACCCAGAGACCGAAAAGCAAGGCCAATTAAGAGATTGCGAACAGCACTTGAAAAGAATATTCACCCTTTGCCTCAACGACAGGTTTGCACCCCA